>ML995839.1:14056-240736 GCA_010093825.1 Teratosphaeria nubilosa
TTAAAAATTAATAATAATAGGAGCCTAAGCGCTAATATTAGAGAATTTAATAAGATAATTAGAATTCTAAATAATAAAGAAGAGAAATTCCTAGTAAGTAAAGAGAAATTCTAAGTACTAGAAGCAGGCTATTATAGTCTAAGAAACTCTAACGCTTAGTTAGCTTAATAGAAGGCTGTTAGCTAATTAGAGTAGAAGGAAGAAGCTGTATTATGCAAAGTGCTAGACTTGAAAAGAGTGCTTAACTAGTTAAGCACAATTCTTATAACAAGCATAGAATATAGAACGCTAAGACTAGCAGGTTTCCTTTGTATATAAGAACGCAGAATAGACTCTAGTTTATACTATGTTAAACTTATATTAGTAATTAACTAATTAGAATTAACTATTATTAAACTCTTGTTATTTATTAGAACTAATTAGCGCTTCTTCCTCTTTGCATACTTATCTAAAGAATACTATCTACGCTAACCTCTTAGAGTTAACTCTATATATACTAAGGTGTTTAGTACGTATTACTCTACTAGTTAGTTGTTAATATAGGCGTTAAGAACTATATATAGAGGTATTATAATAAACTAATGTAAGAATATCTAGAAATTGCAAAGATAGTACACTTAATATAAAGGCATTTTAAATTCCTATAGATATAATAATAAGTATATAGCTATATTAAGAAATATATATATTACTAAAGGGATAAGGCGAACTAATACGCGCCTTATAGAACTATTTAGTTTAGAGAAGCACCTAAATAACTATAGGATAAGGTTATAATAGACTTTATTATAATTTGCTAAAATCGAAGGATCTAGTTATAAGACACTAATATAATTTAATACTTAATATTATAGATAGACTTATAAAGTATATATACTTTATACTATGTAATAAGTTAATAATAGCAGAATAACTAGCGTATCTAGTGCTTAATAGGCTAGTTAGATACTATAGAACGCAAAAAACATATATTACTAATAGAGATAAGCTCTTTATATTAAGATATTAGAAGATACTTCTTATACTTCTAGAAATAGAGTAGAAGTTATTAATAGCGTTTTACCTATAGATAGATAGGTAAATAGAAATAGCAAATTAGAGACTTAAAATATACCTATAATACTATATTAAGAAGGTAATAAACAACTAGGTAATCTTACTACTAATAGCCTAGCTAGTAATTAATAATATAGACTCTATAATAATAGGCAGATTACTATTCTTTCTAAACTTTAGAAACGATCCAAAAATCTTTAGACCTAAATACTACTATAAGGCTACTTAGGCTATAATAGTCTAGGCAAGTAATCTCTAACATTTGTATAATAAAGTAAGGAAGCTAATCTAGAGAGATTAGGATAGGCTTAAAAGCTAGGAATTAAGAATAGTACCTTAGCTAAAAGAGAGGAATAAGGTATATCTTAATACTAAAAATCTGAAAATATAACAACTAATAAAGAAACTAGACTATAAAAAGATTAGACTATTCTTAATTAAGAAAGTATAAGAACCTATAAACTATAGGCTAGCACTTCTACTAGATGCAAAAATACACTCTATATTCTATATATTACTTCTAGAACTAGAAGACTCTAATATACTCTTATAGGAGACATTTTATTATAAGTCTTAAGAAGAAACTTAATATAAAGTTAAAAAGGTTATAGAGTATAAAAACAATTAGTACCTAGTTAAATAGAAAGGATATCTAGACTTAGAAAATACCTAGGAACTAAAAAGTCACATAACTAACTACTAGAAGAAAATCTAGGAATTCTAAAAGGAAAATCAAACCTAGGCCTAGATAATATTAGAAAAAACAAAAGCATAGCTAGGAAATAAGAAATGTATTACAACTTATATATCTTATTTTCTTACTATAATAAAGAAGAAAAACTTATAGATATATGCTTTCTAAGCATAACCTAAGAAGTTCCTAACATCTATACTACTAGTAGAATAATTAGAAATCTTCTAGAACTTAGAGAGAATATTATTAAATGCGCTCTATATCTTAGGAAAGAAAGAGAAGCTATTAACCTAGATAGATAATATAAGCGTCTTAGTGTTCTCTTCTACCTCTAACTTCTTAATACTATAGACTTCTACTATAATAGTATTATTAGCGTAGTAGTCTAGAAGATCTATCTACTAATATAACTGCTTCTTCTAAGCGTAGGCTATCTAATAGATAGTAAGAGCTTTCTTAAGCGCCTTATTCGTAGCCTTCTACTCTTTTATAGTATTAGTAATTTTCCTTTATAACCTCTTCTTCTCCTTAAGAAGATAGTTAAACTTGGATTTTAATACCTAAAGGTTATACTACTAACTCTAATACATATACTTATTATACTTCCTAGAACAAATATACATCTTATATAGCTAGTTATATTTAATACAAGTTAAATAAGAACGTATAGTTAAGGAACTAAAGGCATCTAAGTAGTTAGTAAGTTAGTAATAATAAAGGGTACTAGTCTCCTAAGGCATAGTAAGCTATATTTAGTAAGACTAAAGATAAGAGAATATTAACTATATAATAAAGTTTAGGACAAACTAAGCTAGAAGAGAGATAGTATTATAAATTAAGACTCTAATATAGTAATTAGACATACTAAGGGAGAAACTCTAGTAGAGACTTAGCAAGAGTTATATATTAGAACTAATTACTCTGCATACTAATTACTAATTAGTACTAAGCAAACTAATTACTAAGTACGCTAATTAGACTAATTACTATATAGCTTAGAGTTGTATATAGAAACGCAGGATAGACTTGTTTAGACTATATTTAACTTATGTTAGCAATTAACTAATTAGAATCAACTATTATTAAACTCTTATTATTTATTAGAACTAATTAGCACTTCTTCCTCTTTGCATACTTATCTAAAGAATACTACCTATACTAACCTCTTAGAGTTAACTATATATATACTAAGGTGTTTAGTATATATTACTCTACTAGTTAGTTATTAACAAATATCTTACCTTTTAATATAGTTTAGAATAAACTAGGCTAGAAGAGAGATAGTATTATAAATTAAGAATCTAGTATAGTAATTAGACGCGATAAGAGCTATAATAGAGAACTAGCAGAATAGAAGAATTAGAGTTATATAATAAGACTAATTACTCTGCATACTAATTACTAAGTAGTACTAAGCAACTAATTATTATATATAATTATTAATATAGTAGAATAGTTAAATAGAATAAGATAATAAATAATAAATAGTAAGGTAATTATAGCTTAATAACTAAGCATATAGGACTTAATTAAGGCTTATAGTAATAGTATAGTAATAGTATATATGTATATAATAACTATAAGTATAGTAAAGTTAATAGAAGTTAGTAGAGACTAGTAGACTCTAGTAGAAGTTACTAGAAGCTAGTAAAGATTAGTAGAAGCTAGTAGGAGTTAGTAGAACTTTATCTAAGTTATAGTATAATTAACTATCTACTTAATAGAAATTAAGCTTATAACTTTAAAGACTATTTCTAGCTAAATAGTATATTTTCTTTTTATAAAGATATATATACTTTATACTTCTTATTAAGCGTTTTAAATTACACTATTTTAAGTTACAAAATACTAAGGTATTATACTAGAAGTATATCTTTAAAGTCTAGTATTATTTTACCTAGTAAATTTATAGATCTAATAGGCTTAAGACATACTATAGGCAGAACTAAATACTCTTAGACTCTTAGTAGCGCCTTATAAACCTAATACTCTAATTAGGTTAAAATATGTGTGTGCACTAGAAAAATACAGGTTATAGAGATGTAGAGCTCTAATTAGTAGAAGTTAGTAGGAGCTAGTACAAGCTTGCAAGTACCTTAGCGCCTATCGAGGATCTTAGTCTTTACTGAGATAAGGTACGCGTTTTGTGCACGCTAAGCCCTGCGGCTCGTTCCTCCCATCTTTCCGTCTCGACTCTATTCGGATCGTGCCTTCCTGTCAAGGCCACACTACCTTCAATCACACCAAACGCGATACGTCATACGTCCTGAGCACCCGTGGACTGATACCAGGACGACGTTCGGAACGCGACCACTTCATGGTCACGCGGAAGTGCCATCTGTGAGCTCTGGCCAACCGACACCTCCCTCCACAACTTCGCCCCTCTTCAGCTCAAAAGGGCTATCGTTGGCTTCATATGGAGAACAGGAATTGCCAGCAAGGAGTGATGTCACCTTGACCAAGCCCTAGCTCGATGAGCTTACAATCAGGCCTCAAATCTGGCGAAGCCTCACTGTATGCCTTGCATGCTGATCAATCGCGAGGCTCAACGAGGTCACGGCCATCTTGGCACGTCCGTACTGTACGATACAGGGTCTTCCTTGGACCTTGTCCAGATTTCCATCAGAGCATCGGCTGATCTTCGCAAGCAGAAGCTATTGGCTAGAATCCGATCGTGAAAGTGGCCTAGGAACCCAACAGACCTGATTCGTACAGACCCTGTACTGTGGTCATAGTGAACGTAGCACTCCCCCCCAAAACATAGCACTGGGAAGGGGACGCTTTCTACGGGGGCTGCTCGCGCAGACACCTCTTGCCTACGCTGCGGCTCGTATCGGCTCGCTCTCACTCGGCCGCCCGTCGAGAGCTCGCGAGTTTAGAAGAAACCGGCTTCTGATTTGGTGAGATTCTAAGCGCTTTGGCCACTTGCTTAGGTTGACCGCTCGCCGCGGGCTTATGTTTTGGAAGTGCTTCGTGTAATAAATAAAACCCCTGCAAATTTGGGACTGATCTGAGCGAGGTACGGGATCTGACATTGGGCGCCTGCCAGATCGTATTTGGAAACTTCGAATTGCTGAATGCACCACAGAGCGCTCAAGATGAAGGACGCCATATGATCATGGCCACAATGCCATGCTTGTCCAAGGTCAGTCCGTGTTGCTCGAGAAGATGCTGTCGCTTGTGATGAGATCGTACTAAAGCCAGTGATCTGGTCCCAGCGACATAGACTTCGACCTTCAGTCACCAAGACACATGGCTGCAAGCTGGTCATTCAGCACTACCACCTGGTGACCTGGTGCCATGTGGTGCGGGGTCAAGGTTCCAGCATGCAGAGTAGAGAATGTGGAGGTTGGATGATTCGAAAGCCGTCAAACTCCGGCAGTTGCAGAACTCCGCTTACAGTAGTACGTACTCTCATTGATGCAGCACCATTGTCAGCACAGTCTTCCGTTGGGCCATTAGATCGACTGACGGTAATGTTAGTCGCGGATCATACCAAGCCGCTTGACGTGGTGGTTGTCTCGGTCAACGCAAATGGCCGAGACCGAAAGACCCCTCTCGTGTTCCATCAGCTCAATAATCATACAGTGTCTTCACCATCGACAGTCGACGCAGCTGCAACAACGGCTCTTCACGCACCAGTGAGGCCGCATGCGGCATGCGCAAGCACCAACGCCTGACCATGGGTGTTCGTCCGGCTCATCTACGTCGTGTTCCTGCGCGATGTCATTCTTGCCAGAGGATCCCTCGACTCTGGAATACCTCGTAAACCAGCTGAGCTCCCCTCAAGATCGTTTCAGCAGTCATAAGTGGCGGCTAGGCGGTTCGTGCTACTAAGCAGTAGTGCTTCCCAACAGACACCTGACCAGTATCACCTAGGATAGGGTGATATTGGCTACAATGCCAGCATCGGTCCGGAGGAAGCACTGATATGTATCCTCAGGAATGGCATGCTCTAGTACATGAGCTCCCTTCGGCCCTCTCCGGTGAGAAAGTTTGCGCCCATTTGTTTCTGTCTTTCCCCCTCCGGTGTGCTACACTTTTGCAAGATGCACCTCAGATTCCTGTCTGGCTTAACTCACTTAGTATCGACGTATTACGCACTAGCTGTTGCTATCCCTGGAACCCCTTCAGGATTATCGAAACCTCAATGGGGCATCAACGAGTCGATCACCCTCCTACCTGGCTACAGTTCACCGGTGTGTCATGACGACACATTCACCCCCGACTTCGTACTGGTCGTGACATATGAAAACGTGTCGATCGGCTGCCAGTCGAGGCCCTCAGTAGTAATAAATGGAAGCACGCCAGGTCCAGCGGTCAGGCTCCCGGCCGGAGTGTCAAGCTGGATACGGGTCTACAATGAGATGGACGAATACAACTTTACAATGCACTGGCATGGTCTTGCCCAACGAGCCGCAATCTTCTCAGACGGCTCAGTTGTGTCCCAGTGGCCAATTGCGCCACACCATTTCTTTGACTACGAAGTGCACCCTGAGCCTGGTGATGCAGGGACCTATTTCTACCATAGCCACGTTGGCTTTCAGGCAGTGACAGCGGCTGGTCCGTTAATTGTTGAAGACTCAGGAGAGCCGCCGTATCCATATGATGAGGAGAGAATCATTGCATTCACAGACTATTTCAATAAGACGGATACCACCATCGAAGAAGGTCTCATTGGAAAACCATTCAAATGGTCGGGCGAGACCAATGCCGTTTTGATCAATGGCGTAGGTGTCAGTGTTGACGAGAGCGCCGGTCAAGAGGAATGCAAGCTGCCCGTGATTGATGTCAAACCAGACACGACGTATCGTCTGCGATTTATCGGAGCTCTAGCTCTATCTATGGTCCAATTTACCATAGTTGATCACGACAAATTCACCATTATCGGAGCTGACGGACAGTATACTTTGCCGCATGAGGTAGGCTTCATGCAGGTGACCAGTGGCCAGAGGTTTGATGTGATTTTCCGGACCAAGGCAGAAGCAGAGTTGGGCGACCAGAAGGATTTTCTGATACAGTTCGAGACGAAGGGTAGGCCTGCGGTGTACCGTGGCTATGGAGTCCTGCGCTATTCCGACGCCGCGCCATCAATCACCCAAGCACCGACCACTCCGCCTCTTACCTTGGGCGATGCTACGTATGCTTGGCTAGAGTATGCGCTGGAACCTTTGCAGCCGAATAACTTTCCCACTGCAGACGAGGTTACGAGACGCATCACCATATACAATCGCCAAGTGCCGACACAATCGATCATTTGGCAACTGAACGTCAGTCAGTGGAATGAATCTACACAGAATGTTGTGAACCCTGGAGGCACACCATATCTGATTGAAATTTATGAAAAGGTTCAAGCAGCTATACCCAGCTACGAGGCAGCTCTGAATAATGGCGGATGGGATCCAGAGAGCTACACCTGGCCTGCTAAGGTTGGCGAGGTAAGTACATGAGTCTAATTCAACATTGACTGATACTGATTGCTAGCAGGTGCTCGAGATCATTTGGTATAATACCGGCAGTCTCGTTCACGGAGGCGTCGACTTCCATCCCCTCCACGCTCACGGCGGGCACTACTACGACATTGGCAGCGGCAATGACTCATACAATCCTGTCGCCAATGAGAAGAAGCTGCAAAACTACAAACCTGTCTTGAGAGACACCACCAATCTTCACATATACACAACGAAGACGGACAAGGGACGCACTCTCGGCTGGCGAGGGTGGCGTCTGAGGGTCGAAGATGCAGGCGTATGGATGGTCCACTGCCACCAGCTTCAGCACATGGTTATGGGCATGCAAAGTGTTTGGGTCATGGGCGACGCTGATCAGATCAGGTCTGTGCCGCAAAGGTACATCGAGGGCTACCTGACATTTGGTGGTTCAGCATACGGCAACTCGAGCTTTGCGCCGAGCTATCCGCATCGAATATGGAATTAATGGTGAAAGTCAGCGGTCTACTGTACATAGGATGCATGTTCATGTTTGTATTATTGCATAGATGATAGCAGTACGGGTTGCCCTGCACCCGGCGTAATGACCTCACGTGTCATGTTCGCCTGTTCTTGGATCGTGGAAATCTTCCTCCAAAGATTGCAACAGTCACCATGTTGTTGCCCCCGGCTCATGACGTTGATATCATTGCTCACCATTACATGTAGGTACCTTATCAAGTCTGCCCGGAGCGAGATTCACTGCAAGATACTCGCATACCTTACACAAAAGCAGAGCCTACTTCTCTTCAGTAGACTATCAACACACTGACATCAGCTTAATTCAATCTCGCCATGACTGCATCTAGCTTTCCCCGTCTCGTGGCGCTGTGGCAATGGCGTGTGGCTCGATGAAATTCGCAAAGAAGACGAGCAGCCCATAATGGACGTGCCCGGTGGCTCTGTCACCTTTAGTATGTTAATCCACGAGATCAACTTGAGTGCTATCGAGTGATTGACAACATATGCAGCCACACTAGGAGCTCGCCTGCTCTGTCCCAACGAAACAAACTTCGTTGGCATGGTCTTCAATGCGGGAAGAGACTTCCCACAAAAGGCACTTGATCTCTTCCGGCAGTGGTCAATCAAATTGACCGTCAATCAAATTGACCGTCAATCACTTGAGCAATCAGCCTTCCTCTCGTGGTCTAGTGTTCTACAGCAAGGCAAACTCCAATAGGTGAGAATATTGGGCAAGAGGGTATTTGGATGTCAAGAGATCTGCTGACCTCTACCTGTTGCTCTTCCAGGAAGGGTTTCCAGTGTTTGACGGAACCGTTGCCTGTCGCCGTCAGAGATCTGGATGGCAGCAAGCTGCTGCATTCCCAAGCTTTCCACTTTTTCGGGACGGCAGAGTATGTCAATGAACAAACGCGGGATCTGGACAGCCTTGGTCAACAGTACGAGCATCTAAACGCACAACACAAGCGTCCTCTTATCGTCTGGGAGCCACATGCCAAATCCTGCCGTCCAGACACATTGCTACAGCACACGGAGGCAGCTCGATTTGTCGATATCTCCTGTTCCTCAATTCTGTAATAGGACCGACAGGCGACGGCTGTGTGTTGATCAGGTGTGCGGAACAGGGCTGTGTGGTTCTGACAACGGGCACGGAACCTGTTTGGCTGCCAGCTTTCTATGCCAAAGACGCCTCCAAAGTCATCGATCCAACTGGCGGCGGCAATGGGTTCCTCGGCGCCTTCGTCGTTGGCTATCAGGAGACCGGAAGTGTCGTCGAAGCCGCCAAATATGGTCATGTTGGCGCTTCCTTCATGATCGAGCAGATTGGCTGCCCAGAGCGCACCGGTGAAGGCGAAGACGAGCGCTGGAATGGCTGCAGCGTTTCTGGTCGTCTTGCTGACTACCAAGCAATGCTGAGCTCCCATTGGGATTGAATTGGCATTCATCTATTACGGATATCTCGACCTGCACGTGTCCTTGCTTCACTGATGGCACTTATTTATGTTGAACCCAGTCTCTGACTAATCAGCTTAGACGCCACAGTGGGTCACCATCCTTCGTGCAAGGTACCTCCTGGAGGCACCTTCGAAGTCGTGACTTCTTTGCGTATTACCGCCTTTTGATATCTTTCTTGCCCGCGACACTAAACGAGCATGAGCGGCGGCTGAATCGACGTGCGGTTTTTAGCGCATAGCAGCTACTCATGGAGTCTGCTCCACCGACCTACGAGGCAGCGACACTTGTCGACATTTGGGACTTGGTCGCGACTTACGTGCCAACCAACGACCTCTGTACCTCCAATCTCGTCTGCAGCCGATGGCATGCTACCTTCGCGCCTCATCTATGGGGCAATCCAGCGTCACATTTCGGCATCGAGAACGACCGTGTCTATGTCGCCCTCACTAACTTCAAGCGCACCTTACAGACCGCACGATTATTGGTGCGGTCGATGACCCATACTCTGCACCTGCCACCTGCCCACGCCGAACTATATAATGGACCGCACGCGGATTGGCTGAGGGACATACTGGAGAGGCTGCCTCATCTGCAGTCCATGATCGTGAGAGGATTGCCATTTTTCGACCACGCTTCACTCCAGGCTCTCAAGTATTGCAAGTCAGAGCAACTGGATCGCAGGCCTGTCTCTGGTGTTGTCGAGCTTCCTGGCTCAGCAGGGTACGCTTTTGAAGCTTCAAGTCAGATCGCTTTGCCGAATTTCACTCTCCGTCTGTTGGACGCATCTCGATGTTCCAATATTACAGGCAGTGCTCTTTCGCTAGGGCTGAGCCAATTTGAGGCTCTGCTGTACCTTGATCTTTCGTTCACTTACCCAGCTCGAGATACTGTTGTGCTCTCAAGCCTGCGACATCTTTCTGGTCTACAAGTCCTTAAGCTCAGAGGCGTTGGTCTGACCGATGCCGCGCTCGAGACACTTGCGGAAGCGATTGGACAGCGAGTGAGGAGTCTGGACATACGGGACAATCATATCACTGATCGTGGTGTTCCAACTCTATTGGATTATTGTTTTGCCAAAGGCGATCCTCTGCCGACCAGCGCTCGCTCTCCTGCCTTGCTTCCGTACCTTGGCCAAGAGATGCTGGAGATATACCAGGGCGAGGATTTCGAAGGCTATCTGCGCTGTGCTTTTACTGATAGCTTTGTTAGGCGGCTCGCAATCGAGGATGTACCTGAGGGTGGCATAACCCATCTCTACGTTGCGGGCAATGCCCTGACCGCAGAAGGGGCATCTGGGCTCATCAAATCTGGGAGGCTCCATGTTATCGACCTAGGAGCAGTCATCAGTGGACGTGTGGAGCACTCAAATTCGACAAATCAATACGGCAGCGACACTGAATTAGATAGGCCAGGTGTGGAAAAGCTGTTGCCCGTACTCTGGAACGATGCTTCGGAGTCATTATCATTCTTACGCATTGATCATGCCATCGTTACCAAAGCAATTCCGGAGCCACATCCGAAAGAGATCGTGCAAGGCCATGTTGAATTGTCTGACACATCGATGGCAGTGATGACTGGCGCTCATGAGCTAGATGTCACGCCGGCTCAGCAAGAGCTTTCTGAGCTTCCGACTGAGAGTTGTTCAAGGTATGAGCTTGCCGGTGACCCAATGTGCTTTATTGTGTCTCCGCCCATAAATGACACTTCTCACGGGGAACACAATGTTGCAGATTCATCTGCCAGGAGAGGCAGTGCATTTGCACCCGAGGTGATTGACCGCTTGAGCGCTCAAACACACGACTTAGTACTCTCAAGTCCTGTGTCTGCGCTCGATGATGGACGGACGAGCAGCCGACCTGGCACGCCAGTGACATCACACAGCACCACGGTTGATCCAGCTGGCCCGGCGCCTTTGAAAGGTCGGCGAAGAACCTACTCTTCGATAGCGGTAGAGCGGAGGTCACGACTTCTTGCGCATATGACGAGAACTCGCAACCTCCACCCAGCTATGCTCCCACACGTCGTATCTCTTATTCTGACGAACGTGCCGATGCAGTCACACAGCCAGGAGGAGGCAGACCGAATCATCACATTCATCAAGCAGTGTGCAGAAGAGGCTGCAATGGCCAATGACCAAGCCAAGCTCGATTACGCGTTGCCTCCTGGGCACAGAGCACACGCATCGGCGCTGAAGCACTCTGCTAACAAGATCTTCGCATTGAGGCGTTTGGTACTGGAAATGGCACCCGAAGTAAGCCATAAACAGCCCAACAAAGCCAGTCCATGGCAGCACGTCTCGACAAAATCCGTCACGCAGGATCGAGACAGCGAGGCCTTATGGTCAGCAGCGGAGACGGACTTCAGCTTTTTTGGTGATGACGACGAGAGCAACTTCCCAAGCCTCGAGCCTACCCGATTCGCAGCCGGGCTTGAAGCCGAAGAAAAGGAAGTCGTTGTCGGCAGTGGCGTACACAACCCTGCCCCTGGCGGTCGCAGCGACAAAGCAGAGCCCCCAAAGTACGACATCCTTGCATTGCTGTCAGCTTTCCGCGGAGAACGCAAGCTAGCCCACCGGCGACACGTTGCTGCTGCTGCTGCTGCTGCTGGCGGAAGTAGTGAGGTGGTCACCGAGGGATACTGGGATGGTCTCGTCCAAATTGTGCGCCCCGGCACCGGTCTACGCAGAGACGAAGAAGTGGACTACTATGGCAATAGATTCGAGAACGGCGGGTTGTACCGATGAACGCGACGTCGTGCCGCCACTGCAACGTGAAGCTCTGATCAACGCCGTGGACACGATCAGTACCAGTCTGATCATCAAGTTGGACTACCTAATGCTTTTGCCAAGTCCACGTCGGTCAAGCGGTAGCGCCCATCGTCTTGTTTTACGAGGTCTGCGCCTCTTTCCCCGCCGACATACATGCTCACCATGATGATGCCCGGCACGTGGCCGGCCGGGAAAGACGGACGCATCGACGACTGCATGCGTAGCTAGAGTTTCAGTCAAGATTCGGCTGCAAAACGACGACAGCGCAGTTCGCCTATCTCACAGATCCTCGACGCCGGTGACACCGAAGACGATCGTCGAGGACTTTGCCCATCGTACGGTACTGGATACTGAGGTGGTTGCTCAAGAACTCGACTTTCTCCGCCTCGGTCTCGATGCTCGCCTGCTTGGGAGGCAGAACACGTCCACCCCGGCTCAACGGAGATGCTTATGAGTCTTGGAGATCAAAGAGAGAGCCGTGCATATCAGAGCTACACCTTGATCAACCCCTCTACCGACATAGACGGGTGAACATATGCGGGTGCTCACGTCCGTTCTCCGCATGGAAGACCGGCGTTAAATAAGGTTTGAGAAAGGCATGGGTACCTTAGACGTCGATGCTGTCAGCGTCCATGACGCCATCGGAATGCAGGCCACTGCTTTCGACCTTCAGATATCCTCTGGTAAGACGTCTAGAGCAAGCGCGTCCCAAGAACGATTGCCAACCGCAAGCACCTATGTGCTTGACGCTCCATCCCATCCCAAACAACAAGCAGCTTTGCGACTCAAAAGAGCTCACCAAATACCATAATACAGCCATCGCCGTCTCCCACATCACCCAAATTCTAATGAAAGCTCAAAAGGCTCCCACACAAATTCATCATCCATGGCAAGCCATGGCACTTCATCTACGCCCTCTTTTCGACTCGCCTCCTCCATCGCTTGGGCAGGATCCAGAAAGTCGTGCAGATAGTCACAATGCTGCGGCTGTTGATGAAAAGTGCTGCCGAAGAAAGTGCCCATCGAGTCCTTTGATTGAGGCGAGAGACCGTGTGGGATGGTGTCTGGCTGGCCTTGCTGATGAGAAGAAGTGCCGGAAGAGTTGTCCATGGAGTCCGTTGATTGAGGCGAAAATCCTGGTGGCACGGTATTTGCAGTAGCGAATTGATCCAGCCACGGGCATGCGGATGGACGCAGGAAGTGCTGCTGCGGTACATAGCCTTGTTGACCAAAGAAGTTGCATGTATCACTGCCCACCACGCCCGGTGACTGCTGCGAGAGGTCCAGTGAGATGATATCTGGACAAGCAGGCTGATCGAGACTCGGATCACCAGTCAGACCCTGGAAAGCCGGCTGCAGCGCAAAGTCTTGATAATAATCAAAGGTGTCGACCATAGCTCCGCTCATCGCGCTTATTGATGTCTCCAGCAGAGCCGGTGAAAACGTGTCTAGAGGAGCAAATTGCAATTGCTCTAATAACGAACCATAAGGCGGGCCCGGGGGAAGTCGCTGCAGCATCCGGCCTTGCTCATCAAAGGTGTTCATGGCAGCGGCGTGCATCATGTCTGGCTGCTTGTTGCGGCTCTGCATTGGCGGCGGCTGCGTCTGTTGCGATGCTGACGTCTGCTGCTTTGACGGCGAAGGCGAAGAGGGCGTCAACTGCTGCGGCACACTGTCCGCCGCCTCCATCTCATCGTCAAACGGACCGTCAATGCCCCACCAGCCCTCCATCCTCCTCACCTCGACCCAAAATTTCTGAAACGTCTCTTTTCGAAACGTACGCTCCAACCTGCGGTGCGCCTCTCCTTTCGTGGGACTTTGCTGCACCCACTCAACGGCTCCGGTGATGAACATCTGCAAAAGCGTGAGATGCCGCCCCATCAAGCTCTTGCCGTCGCTGCGGCCGAAGCAGACAATGCCACGCAGCGTGTCGGGACTGCGAAATAGGTCGGCGGAATCTGTGTCGAAGCAGGTGTGAAAGATGGAGAGGATTCGATTGTGTGGTGCGTCCTTGGAGTTTGCTTCCGTTGGGTCGAATGGGGCGTAACAGAGTGGGAAGCCGACGGCGTGCGCGAGCGGGATGTCTCGCCAGTCGGGGGACTTGTTGTCTGCAGCCGTGAGATGAGCACTTGCGTCGGATTGGGGACGATGAGCGGCACTCACGCCAGTTCTCTAGCAAGATTGATCCGAAGGCATTGGGTGGTGGCGTCACATATACGAGCCAGACATCGGGGATAGAGGGTCGCGGTGGCTTTGGTCTTCGAGACTCCTCGCACGCTATCATGTGAGTGGCCCAATCCTCGCGCTGGCACTTTGAGCTGCACCAGAAAGCGGATTTGCACAGCCCGCAGCTGTGTCCATCGTCTTTGCTCCGGCAGTTGAAACGACCCATCGGGGCCAGCATTCGCCCACGAATTTCCATCCTAAACGATTATTGATGTGCGAGTATTGATATGCTCCAAGGATAGTACGAGGACAAAACAACGCGTGTCTATGTTTGATGATGTGCTCAATTGAGCGAAGAGTGTTTACTGGTGACAATTGCATACTTTGCCAATGGCCACCTGCAGGATGCAACAGCAAGTCGGGGATATGTGTGCCTGCCTCCAACATTAGCCATCAGAGGAAGGTGCCAGCATGTTCAAAGCTCTTACCAGTGCATAGCCCGTCACATAACATCCAGCCACATTCTGATTGCAGCTGTGCGTGCTTTGATACAAGCCTTCCTGCTCCGACCGTTACTTGCGGCCACGCCCTCTATCTCTCAATCGTTTTGGACGGCCTTGTCGAGCTCGCGGGCAATCTCACGCTTAGCGTCCTCAAACTTCTGACCATCGGGCAGATGCTGTTGGGCCACTACAGCAGCAAAAGCCTCGTACTTCTCGGGACTCGTACCTGTAAACTTGCGCTTTGCCAGCGCCTGTGCGAGGCCCGACATGGCAGGGACTAGAACTGCTCTCGCGGACATGCATCGTCAGATGAGACCACCTGTGCTATAATCTGTCATGACTCACCGGACCATGGCGTACGGCTCTCGTCGCCCGCCTGCTTGTGGCCTTGAAGATCTCGCCACAAGGCGAGCCAAAGGTCGATGCCGCCATCAGCTGAGTCTGAGTACCCTGAGCCCGTAGTACTCCACTGCAATTCTGCGTGGAGTATAGCGTCCAGCACCCCGGCTTTCCACGCATTCGTCTCCTTGTAGCGACTTCGTTCGGCCTCGGATTGTGGGCGGTCTGGAGTCAGCTGGAGCCAGCTGATGAAGCGACTGGTATCGCCGGCTCCCACGACGAGGTGAGCGAGGCGGAAGCAGTATTTCCAGCTTTGAGCAGGACATCAGCTCCAAGGGAACATGTGTACATGGCAGGGAGATTGCATACAGGTGCCTGGGAAGGGTCTGCGCTGCTTGCAGGTCGTTGCGGAGGTCGTCGTGCTTCGAGAGCAGGGCCAGCACACGTCGGCCTACGTCGTGGACTTTCAGCTCGGCTCGAGCGAAGGCGTCGTCGTGCATGTCCCGGAGCGACGCGCGGTACTACCTCATCCAACGCTGCATAGCGGACATGTCTACATGGGGGGCTTGTTCGAGTCGCGCGAATTTGGCATGCTGCTGCGAGAGGCGGTGGGGGAGCGACGACGCAGAGCGAGGCAGATGGGCAGGGGGAGGGATGTGATGAGGGCGGGCAGTAAAGCCGCCGGCGACCACGGCCCTGCGCGCTGTGTGGAAGCGGGGTGCTCGGAAGCCTCTGAGGGCTAGGGAGTAAAGTGGCCGCATTTTAAGGTATGCACCTCGCAAACACACCCAGTCCGCTTTCGTGATGAAGCCGAGCAGAGCTGCGCCCGGAGGAAAGCGCGACGTGAGGAAGGTTTGCGCGGTGCCGGAGATACCTCGGCTCGTGCTAGTGTCACGATAACGATAAGACTTGGGAGACTGGAATTTCCAGATGCCGCTACATGTACATGTGTCTGTCGGCTCACGCCCAGCACATCCACGGACCATGGCCAAGCTCGCGCGCAAACCGACCCATGGCGCCATCACCAAGGCCGACCCGTATGCTGGCGCCGCCGCCCGCAAGCACAAATCCGCCGCCAAATCCGCGGCGGCCAACAACATCTTCAAGATGAACACGGATGTCGGCCAGCACATCCTCAAGAACCCCGGTGTCGCGCAAGCCATCGTCGACAAGGCCGATCTGAAGCAGTCGGACATTGTGCTGGAAGTCGGCCCGGGGACGGGAAACTTGACGACGCGCATCTTGGAGAAGGCGAAGAAGGTCATTGCCGTCGAGTACGACCCACGCATGGCCGCAGAAGTCACCAAGAGGTTCCAGGGCACCCCGGCAGGCAAGCGATTGGAGTTGGTGCTGGGCGACGTGATCAAGCTGGAGAAACTGCCGTACTTCGACGTGTGCATCAGCAATACGCCCTACCAGATCTCGTCACCGCTCACCTTCAAGCTGTTGGCCACATCGCCGAGCCCAAGAAGCTGCGTGCTCATGTTTCAACGAGAATTCGCCATGCGCTTGTTCGCGAAGCCCGGAGACAAGCTGTACTCGAGGCTGAGCGTGAACTGCCAGATGTGGGCGAAAGTGGATCATGTGATGAAGGTGGGCAAGAACAACTTCAACCCGCCCCCACAGGTCGAGAGCAATGTGGTGAGGATATCGCCGAAGAATCCGAGGCCGCAGATCAGCTATGACGAGTGGGATGGTCTGCTGCGGGTGGTGTTTGTGAGGAAGAATCGCGTGTTACGCAGCGCTTTCTTGGCCACGAGTTCGGTGATGGATATGCTGGAGTCGAATTACAGGACTTTCTGTGCGCAGAACGAGATCGCTCTCGATGATGGGCCGGTGGAGAACGCGACAGAAGATATGGATATGGATGGTGTCGCGGAGAACGACGACGTCGACATTGGCATGGATGTGGACGAGGAGGAGGATCTGCCGGACTTCTTCAAGGAGGAGGCGGATAAGAAGGCGAAGAAGCTGGCGGGCAATCCGAACAGAAAGAAGAAGGGCAAGATTGCGGAGATGGTGCGAGCCAAGGTCAAGAAAGTGCTGGAGGTTGATACGGAGTTGGCGGACAGGAGGGCCAGGTTATGTGATGAGGGCGATTTCTTGAAGCTGTTGTATGCTTTCAACCAGGAGGGTATTCATTTCAGCTGAGGAGTGACGATATGCATGATTTGTTATCGTGATATTGTTAGCGAAGGCGTTACTGGTGTTGCGGTTGCTGGACCTGCTTGGAACGGGCAAGACAGGTGCATGATTACTCGACGTGTTGCGCACCCGGCCCTGATGCGATGTTGCCATTACGACTGAAGGCGAAAAACCCCTGGACAGAGTTCACATGCAGGGACCATGATATCATTGCGAGGACACGGTAAGCCCGACCAGCTGACAGCCTGTTCCATGTCAAGATCATGCATCGTTGAGAAAAGGTGCCATCCTCGCATATGGTCCACGTTGGTCACGTACCCAACCAATCCCAGCAGTGCGAAATCGCCATACCAAGGAGGGGTACTTGTTGAGTTTAACTATTCCTCACGGCCAAGAAATGCAATGACGCTGGCGATTTTTCCAGCCTCAACCCATACAGTAAAGCCCTGTTATTACGCGCCGCGCAGCCTCTTCAGTCCCGAGTGCATACGATTATAGCGATGCCAAGAATAATGCGGCTGAGTTTGCATCGACGTCGCTTCATCGGAGGAGTGTTGGCAAGACCATGTGGTGCTTACCTTACATGTACATCGTGCATAAGCTACACTGCACTACTACAGGGTAAGGTTCAGGTTTGCGGAGTATGGATCGACACGGTGTACCTGATAAATCTCGTGTCTGCTGCACACCTCAGTAGTGACAGGTAGGCGCTTCTCACACCCACTCCGCCCTCCATGGCCGTATCTCTCCTCGCAACTGCGATACTTGCATGCACCGCCAAAGCAGTCAAAATCCCCAGACAGTCTGCCAACGCCTCAACCATTCCATACGCTCTCAAAACTCCACCACTGACGACGAATTGGACGTACGAGGTCGGCACGAACCCGTGGCCTCAATACCCTCGTCCACAGCTGCAGCGAGAGCAATGGCAGACCCTCAACGGGATATGGACATATCAAAATGCCTCCTCCCTCAACGCCGTGAACAACCCACCGTTCAATCAAAGCCTCGCGAACGAAGTGCTCATCCCCTCCTGCCTCGAGAGCGGTCTAAGCGGCATCATGACCGAATACAACCTCTACTCCTGGTTCGCAACGCACTTCTCGGTCCCCTCATCCTGGCCCACCAACAACAAGGTCCTGCTCAACTTCGGCGCGATCGACTACGAAGCCACAATCTTCATCAACGGGAGGAACGCGAGTTTCCATCGCGGAGGCTACTTCGCCTTCACCGTCGACGTGACACCGTATCTCACTCACGGCGGTGCGAACGAGCTCCTGATCTTCGTGCACGATCCCACAGATTCAGACCCGTATGTCATTCCCATTGGTAAACAGACGTTGAGGCCGAGCCATATTTTCTATACGCCTTGTAGTGGTATCTGGCAGTCTGTGTGGATCGAGAGTGCGCCGGCGACTTATATTTCGGATCTGCAGATTTCGGGTGGGATGGATGGGGTGCTGAGGGCTACGGTTAGTAGTGTTGGCAGCGGGACGGCGAGTGTGGTTAGTATGAGTGTGATCGATCGGGAAACGAATAGGACGATTGCGAGGGGGAGTGGGACTGCTGGGAGCTCTATCTGCTTCTCGGTTCCTGGCGTGAGATTGTGGACTCCAGATAGTCCGACGCTGTATGATGTGCGAGTTACTCTTGGGTCGGATGTTGTGAAGAGCTACACTGGGTTCCGGACCATCTCGAAAGGCTCAGTCAACGGTATCGAAAGACCTTTGCTGAATGGGAAATTCGAATTCATCTTCGGCACTTTAGATCAAGGATTCTGGCCTGATGGCATCTATACGCCACCTACGCTGGAAGCCGCAGTATACGACATAAAGATTCTCAAGAATCTAGGCTTCAACACTCTAAGAAAGCACATCAAAGTCGAAACAGCACTGTACTACCAAGCCTGCGACGAACTAGGCATCATGGTAATCCAAGACATGCCTTCTCTACGCCCACTGCAACATCGGACCCTCGCAGACTGCTCACGCGAAACCATCCTCCCCGACCCACCCCAGCAAGCCGAGTTCCAACGCCAACTAGAACTCCTCATACTACAGCAACGCAACTTCCCCAGCATCGTAGCCTGGGTCATCTACAACGAAGGCTGGGGCCAAATCACAACATACTACCCCGAATTCGCCCTAACCGACCTAGTCCGCACCCTCGACCCCACTAGACTCGTCGACTCAACAACAGGGTGGTACGACCACGGCGCCGGCGATTTCAGCGACAACCACCACTACGCCAACCCGCAGTGCGGAGCACCCTTCTACTCCATCGACAGCAGCCCTTACGACCCGCGCCGAATAGGCCTGCAAGGCGAATTCGGCGGGATAGGGAATAACGTTAGTATTGAGCAGTACGTCTCCCCCTGCACCCACACCCATCCCCACGCTAACAAAGCACTTCAGCCTCTGGCCCCTCCAACCCGCCTTCGACAACATCAACGCGACCTACGAACTCGACATCGGCCTGCCCGCGTGGAACTATCGCGCGCACCGCCTTCTCGATGAGTTGAAGGAGCAAATCGAGCTGTTTGCGTGTTCGGGGGGGATTTGGACGCAGACGACGGATGTGGAGGGGGAGGTTAATGGGTTGTTGACGTATGATCGGAGGATTTTGAGGGCGGATGTGGGGCAGTGGCGCGGGGATATTGGGGCGTTGTATGAGGCGGCGAAGAGGGCGAATGGGACGGTGAGTCTGGGGGTTGGAGGGGCTGCTAATGGGATGGAGGAGGATTGGTGGGGTGGAGAGTGGAGGCCTGGTGGGGTGCCCGTTGGTGGGGTTTGATGTGGTGACGACTTTGATGCCCACGAGAATCCAGGAATTACGACAGCACAGCTCAATCATATCTTCGTTACTCCATCAAGTCATTAGCTCGGCTGTTCTTACGACGTCATATACATCAGGTCCTGCCCTGTAACACAAACCCTTTACTCATACAACTCACCCGCTCCAACCCTCCGAATGCCGTCCCGAAATGACAAGCAATGCCAAACGCCACCACCCAACCAACCCAACCCTACGCCCCCCGACCCAAATCCTCAAGCCTTAATCCCAGGCCTCGGCCTACTCTCCGGCGAAATCGTCACCTTGCCACCCGCGGCGGCACCCTTCGTCACAGCGCTCGTCGAAGAAGACGAAGGAGCCTTCGACGGCACCGCGTTCCCCGCCGTCCGAACACCCGTCGCAGCCTTCCCACCGGGCCTCGAAGCAGGAGAAATTCTGACTTTACCCGGCGGTAGCGTTTTCTGTGCATTCGCAGCCGTGCCCTTCGCAGCCGTCGTAGAAGAAGCAGGAGTTTTCGACGAGACCGTACTACCCGCCACACTCCCCGGCGCCTTCGTGACTTGCGCCGCGGGTTTGGGGGCCGCACGACTAGCTGCCGTACGAGCCGGGAGAGCTTTCTGCATCCCGGTCGTCGACGAGGGCAAAGATTTCTTCGCGGCGCCAGGTGCAGGCGCAGCTTTCTTCTCGCCAGGCTTCGCGGCTGTCTTCTTCTGCTGCGGACTCACAGGCCCACCGGCAGCAAAAGCATTCCGTACTCCATCGCCGTAATTATTGATGTAACCTCCCACCCCCTTGATGCCACCCGCCACCGCTACAGGAAATTCACATCAGCACAATCCACCTTTTCGACGCCAAGAACACCAACAGCATGACGCGAGAGAAGCCTTAAGAGCAAAACTTACTACCTTCTCCAAACGCCCTGCCACCACTCTCAATCGTACTGCCGACCCCACCTACTGCGTTACCCGCTAAAGTGCCTCCAGCTTGGATACCCGTTTTCAGGTACCCCGCCGCTTTTTCTTTCGCCCAGTCGACGGCGAAAGACATGCCGTAGTCTAGTATTGAATCCAGTCTGACGGAATTTACAGGAAGGGAAAAGGGAAAGGGTTATAGTTGTATTCTAGGAATAGAGTTGGACCGCTAAGGATTGCGGTTTTGAGTTTTGAGTTTTAAGATAATTCTTGGAAGTGGATGGAGGGTTTGACGTGCGTGTGTGGTGGCTTGATCGATGCCCTGTGTCTCGATGATCGTTGGAGAAGAGTTCTGGGAGGGTAGGCGGGATGAGAGCGCGTGAGCATGACGTACCTGTGGCGGTGTGCGACGCGGTATCATGCAGGGATGCGAACGCGTGGGTCTCGAGATCCAGATATGTGGGTCTTGAGGCGTTTGTGTTGCTTGTGTAGCAATGGGTGGGATATGACATTAGAATTGTGCAAGCCCGTGCGGATGTGCAAGTCCTTATGTGGCCTTCATGGTGCTATGTTACCCATACTAATCGTAGATTTACGTGCGCTTCGAACTCGATGAACGCTCCAATGCAGACGTGCTCATTGATCTTGTGAGAAAAGTTTCGTCATACCTTCTTACCGTCGACGTATTTCTGCGTCCCAATCGGCTTGGATCCAGCAGTCTTCCTGCTACTCGCAGCCTGCAGATTGGCCGCCGTCAACGGCACAGGCTTGCTGAACTTGACCTTCTTACCACCAACGCCTGTAGCCTTTGCCGGACCAGCAGCGGTAGAGACACCTGTCGTGCTCGCCGCTCTCCTCGCTACGGCAGCCTTCTGCGGCTTGGGTCCATTGGCCAGGGAGGCAGGCGACTTGGTCTGCGTCTTAGCCGCCGCTTGTTGCCCTGGCAGTGCTGCGCCTGTTTGTTTTGCTCGTTGAGCGGCAACCTGGTGGACTTTGGCGGCAGCCGTCTGCACCGCAAGCGTTGATATTGGCCTGGTGATTGTTGCCTCAAGATTCGCCAACGGCATCGCTTTCTGCACGGCAGCCACTGGGTTTCCATTCGCTTGGCCAGTTGCCTTCCTCTTAATGTTTGATGCTTCTCCACCGACCGGTATTGATGACAAGCTGCTGCCAGCTTTACTGGCCGGTGCAGCTTTTGCAATGCTCTGCTGCGCTTGCTGCGCTACTTTCGCAGCATTCTGCTTGGTTTTCGTAGACACTTGAGCTTTTGAGGCAGGTGCTTGCGCAGCCTTCTTCGCAATTTCAGGATTGCCAGTCTTCTGACCAGCCTTGAGCAATGCTTGCTGCATACCCTGCTGAGTAGTAGGAGCTTCTTTTATCAGTTGATCAATCACCGGCTTCGGCAGAGCATTGCTCGCCTGTGCAGCTTTGAGCGCCTTTCTGATTGCTTCCTGGCTGGTGGCACCTATGGGCGCTTTGCCAATGTCAAGTAAGTTCATGTGCTGCTGCGCTGCAACCTTCGTCAATAAAGCATCCAAGTTTATCGGCTCGCTCATGTCAACAGAGCTCAGTGCTCCAGCGGCTGTAGTGATGGGCCCGAAGATGCTAAGAAACTCGTCCCAGCCACCGCCTTTGACCTCAGTCGTTATGGCCTTGGCATGATTCGGCTCTCGTTTGCCCTCAGTAGCCGCAAGGGCCTTGATCGCGTCATCAGCCGGAAAGCGATTGAACTTGTAGAAGTACTCCAAAATATAGTCTTTCTCCCGCCATCGATTCGTGAGCCACCTCCCAAATGCTTCGTCGTCGTCATATGGGACGTCAGCGATCTTGTACCGTCGCCAATACATGTTGACAGATTTTGGCGGCCTGCCTTCGAAGAATGAAGACTTCAGCGTGAAGACATCCTGTCCATACTGACCCTTGGGGACACCTTCATACGCGATGGTACAATCGTATAGCCAATTAGTGGTCTTCTTGAGCTCCTGCAGACAGAATTGTAGCCCGGTCGTCCTGGGTAAAAGTTGATTCTTCATATCAGGAATGCCAGTCTTCTTCGCCCATGCTGCTGATTTCTCCCTTGTTACGCCGCTCAGATTGGTACCTTCGGGAAAGATCAAAAGCCACATGGGATCTTGGGGGCTCTGTAGATGACTGAATGCCCGTCTGAATCTCCAGCGATCCGTCTCCCACTTTCTACTCAGGAAAATGAAGTTGTAGAATTGCGCTCCCCATCCAACGATCGGTAGGTTCTTCAAGCTCTCCTTCAGGATGATGTATATGCGACCATGCATTTTGTTGGTGTATGCTATCCACCAAAGATAGAGCCAGTCTGTATACAGTTGGTGATTCGCCATCAGGATCAGTCGATGTGGAAAGTTGCACTTCAACGTTCCGTCTTCCATTTGGTACAGCTGACCCTTCATGCTTTCATCGCCGCTGACCCTCACGACAGTCGGTGCCCACCACTGGGTGATGGTAGTCATCAGCACCGCAAAAGACTCTTTCGTCCACGACATATAAGCATCATAGAACTTGGGATCCACCAGTTTCAGTGGCGCGCCTATGAATTGGGATGCTGATATAGCCAGAACTCCAGACAAGAATGTCGACGCGGCTGAAAAGGCTCGTTCTGCTTGTCCCATCGGGCCATGTTGGATGGGATTGGGGTTGTTCACACCGGCCTTGGTCAGAGTCAGACCAGCCTTCTCATTGACAGTGCCTGGTGTAGTCGAAGCTACCGATTTGGCCGCCATGATATGCTGTCGCCCACAAACCAACCAGGTCGACTTTGGCTATCTGCTGGTTGGTGCCGCGATTTCCATAATATCGATATCGAATGAATACAGTTTCGGGGATGGCTGAAGTGGCCGAACAAAAGGCTTCGAGATGGCGCTTTGGCTTCTGCTTCAACCGTCAACTTTGCTTCTGCTACCTCCCGCGAACCTGATACAAGCCACAGCAGAACAGCAGCCTGACGTAGTGGCGCTGCAAGCCTGGTTTCCTGTTGCATTTGTACCTCCCACTCTCCGCATTGCCGTGCCATGATCCTTGTAGAGCGGCAGGTGTGACGTAGGCTTCGAGAAAGAAGGTGAGGCGTCGACCCTCGATTCGCCAGCATCCAACCCTTTGCAAGTTCAGAGCAACTAGCACACAGCTCGGAATATCGATCAGTGCGCTCGCATACTATTTGAACCACTTACGCCCTCTGTCGCGAATCCTTGCAACGAGACTCTTGCGACAATCTTGCCACAAATCTCAAGCAGTCCGATTCATACCAAACATGGCCACGAAAGTCCAAAACGCCCATGTCAATGGCGTCTCCAGGAAGCCAGCAGCGCCTCGAGCAGCAAACATCAAACGTCCAGCGCCGAACCAACTGTCCAAGACGCCTCAAACTACGGCGAAGAAAGCACAACCGGTAACGAACAAGGCAGCGTCTGTAGCAGGAGGTGAAAACCATCCCACTAGTGCATACGCCATAATGGCGAACCGAATTGCGAACAGAGTTGCCGAGATGGCGGAGAGTATTACATTCGTAGAGAGGTGAGACCAGAGACATCGCTCAACGCTAAAGCGCAAGTGCTATGGCTGACCGTTTCCGTTAGGCCCAAAGCCAAGGAGCCAGAGCCACCAGTCGACGGCGAGGAGAAGCGAAAGCCACGAAAACTCGAGATGAGGTTGAACGGTGGCAGCGCAGACTCCGTGGCGTTCTCGGCGCCATTCCTTGATAATACGCTCCAAAAGATGTTGCAGTTGCAGAATCGCATGCTCAAGTCCAGTGCAGAGCTCAGCAAGATGGAGGGTGTGGACGAGAAGATCGTTAAAGAGCATGCTGCGCAATCCGCAGAGTTGAGCAGGATCATTGCGTTGATATGCGCGGAGAAGGCTAGACAAGGTGCATGAGCGTGGCGCGAGTGCGTTCTTGGTTGGTGAGGCGTTCAGGATTTATTCCACCACACAAATCGACAGGCTCGTGGTGTTCGAGATTTACTGTCGAATGTATGATGAGGATTATGAAGAATTCATGCTGCATGGCGTTATGATTATTGACCATGATTTCAGTGGGTAGTGGTTGTCAGCGAGGTTATTGCATCGGGTCAGTCGTACCGTCCCACTTCATTTCATCAGTTGGGGCATCCAAGCATGGCAAGTGCATGGACTCACGTGCTCAGGCCTTCGCTGCACACGCAGCTTGTTGACCGCAGCATCGTGCTCGGCCTTGCGATCATTGCTCTCGCGCTGCCACTGCGTTGTACGTGTACGGGTGTTGTCTGCATGCTGGCGCTTGAAGGTCTCAATCTCGGAGGCATGCTGTCTCTTCAGGGCCAGAATTTCAGCCTTGTGGTCGAGAATTGCACTTTCCAATTTCGCTTGGAAGTCTTTGGCTGAATGCAGGTACTGCTCTGCCTGGCTTGACTTCTGGGAGATTCTCTGTTCAAGGGCCTCACGGAGCGCCCGGTGCTCGACAGCATGCTCGGCTTTCAGCAATCCAAGTTGTCTCTGACTCCTGTAGGCTTGCTTTTTGCTAGCCGAAAGATCTGTCGATGCCTCATTGACTTTCTTGTCCTGAGCAGCGATGATCTCATCGTTCTGTTTGGCCTGCTCGTCAAGATCTTTTCGATGCTGCTCCCTAAGTCTCCTCACTTCTGCTTGGTGAACGTTCTTGAGCTCAGAAATGTCGGCCTGGTGCTTTTGCGATTGAGTAACATCATGTACGACGAGCTGCGTACTGTACATCTGTAGAAGAGCCCCATGCTTAGCCTCCGATTGCTCGTACCGAACTTGCGCCTCTCGGAGATCTCGCTCAAGCTCTTGTACTCTGTCTTCTTGGCGTGCAAGCTCCTTGCGCAGGACCCCGACAAGCTTGTCCGCCAGCATTTGGCGGTCTGGCGAAGATCTATGAGCAGCAGAGTCCGTGGAGTTGAGTGGCTCCTGCTCAACCAGTGTCCAGCTCGAATCTGGTTCGGGTTCATGCGGAATTTGCGCCTCCTCATTATCGATTTTGATCATGGTGTTCTCAGACATGGTCGACCTGTGCGATGTATCATTTCTGAGCTCATTATCTTCCTGGGAGTAATCGCCCTGATCTGATTGCGTAGTCGATTCGACATTCGCGAGGTCTTTTCGGTCATCACTTTTGTGCTTGGCCTCGTCCTCTGCAGACTGCTTGACGTCGATAGAGGCCAAACTGCATATTTTAGCATTGCGACATGATGTACTCTTAAATTTTCCTACCTCTTGGTGAACCAATTCGGCATTTGAGGTATTGAATGATTCGAGTGCTTCCTTCTCATTGAGTTGTTGGCGGTCCCAAATTCTGCTCAACGGATCGTGGCCCGTTGATGAGAATGGCAAGGCGGCTTACACAGAGAAGGGATATCGGTCGAAGACAAAGCATACATTTCGAATGCCCAGCATTGTGTTCACTTGCTTAGGGGGCTTGCAAACTCCTGGCACGCGTGCAAAGTGTCTGGACGTCAAGCACTGCGCTGTCGATCAAAGCTCAGCAGTGAAGAAGTCTCCGCGCCATTGTAACTACGTGCATGTTCGCCACGATTCTAGGTGTCCAAAGGCGGTCGTGGCTCGTCTTGTATGTCGGGCGGTGTGTCTGGGTCCGCAAGCAGTCCTGTTTGCCATCATATATGGCGTTGATGTCGGATCTGCCATCTCCGTTACTCGCTACATTGCCCTTAGATTCGATCTTGGCCGACGGTTCAGCAGTGCATTGATCTTATAAGCACATTGTTTGCATTGAATACCGTCTGTAGCAACCAAAAACGGCAGCTCGAGTCAAAAATGCCGCAAGCAGCATGGAACATTCCGCAGATATATTGCGGGCCAAACATCTCGGCCTGGAGCTGCAGTCCAAGCAATAACGACATCGAGAGCTATTATCGTAAAGAGTTGTTTAAGCTGGTCAATTGACAATCGATCTTACTACTTCGATTTGGCCCTATCCAGACCGCTGGCTACACGAAGTAATTTTTCCAGCCGCGATCGACCCTGTGGCAAGCTCGTGGCCGTGAGACTTTAAATCGCGCATGCGATTCTGGATTGGGGCTGCTAGGATTTTTGGTTACGGCGTACATGAATCCACCATATCTTCGTCATTCCTTTCCGAAGCAGATTTTTGGTACCCTTTGCTTCTGGAGTCTACACCACATATTTGAGCACTTGCGGTCGCGCCTTTCTTCTGGAAAGGCGTTGAGGTGAAGTCGTGCTCGACAGCATTCATCCACACAACAGCCGACCAATCAGAGCGTCCCATTCGCGCAGGCGGGTCCGCACGTGAACGATACAACAAAGACGTTGGTCCGAGCAGTACCTGCATGAACGGTGGCCTTGGCGAGGCGTACAAGTACCATTCAAACAATCTTAATTCACTGCAGACCGAACATCGTTGCTCAAATCTACTACGAGACCTCACCCCGGCGAACAAACGACCATAACCGGCGGTCCTGCTTGCAGGCGGCTTGGAAAAGCAATGACGACCATAACGTTCGACGACGGCGTCGACCGTATAAGCAGAGCCCGCTCTCGCGATGAAGGACGCAGCACTGCAACCGATCTTGACGATGGCATCGTCTTCTCACGCGCCGTCTCGTTCGGGAGACGCTCTTCAGGCATTCGTGGTATCTCACTGGAACGTATGGGTAGAACGTTGACCCGCGATGCTGAAGATCCAGAACAGTCAGGCCTGAACATGCCAGGCGACCACAAGAAAGCACAAGTCTTCCGGGGCACCAAGCTCATGCTTCTGGCCTACCAGTCGATCGGCGTGATTTACGGCGACATTGGAACGTCGCCGCTTTACGTGTTCTCGACCGTTTTCAGCAACACTCCAACCCGCGACAACTTGATCGGTGTCCTGTCTCTGATAATCTGGTCCCTCATCATGATGGTCACTCTGAAGTACGTCATCGTCATTCTTCACGCAGACAACGAGGGCGAGGGAGGCACCTTCAGTTGCTACTCGCTACTCTCCAGATACGCAAACATCTCGAGCCGCGACCCACGTGAAGCTCCTCTGGTCCGCATCGAGCGGTATCAGACCAACGAGATGCACAGGTCCAACCTGGGCGTGCGCAACTTCATGGAGCGCAGTAAAGTCTTCAAAGCACTCCTCAAGGTCATCGGTGTCCTTGCTGTGACTATGGTGATGTCGGATGGTGTTTTGACGCCGGCTCAGTCTGTTCTCGGCGCCTACCAAGGTCTTGACGCTGCAGTGCCGAACATCAGTCACGGAGCCGTCGTCGGCGCGACCTGTGGGACATTGGTTCTTCTGTTCCTCATCCAGCCCTTTGGGACTGGCAAGATTGGTACCACTTTCGCTCCCATAATCATCATTTGGCTCGGCTTTCTCGGCTCGTTCGGCATCTACAATCTCGCGCACCACGACTGGCGCGTGCTCAAGGCATTCAATCCTGGTGAAGCCTTCATGTACCTGATCAGGAACAAGACTGACGGCTGGAGGAGTCTTGGAGGTGTGCTTCTGGCTTTCACAGGTGTCGAGGCTCTCTTCGCTGACCTTGGAGCCTTTTCGAGACGCGCAATTCAGATCTCATGGCTTTGTTGGTGTCTGCCCATGCTGCTCCTGGCGTACAGTGGACAGGCTGCATATATTGCCTCCGACATTTCTGGTCAGATTTCTGGCCTTGGCACAAATCAAGGACAGTCCTACACGAACCCCGTGTTTTTGACCGTACCTCCGGGCATGTTGATCCCGACGCTTGTCTTTGCTGTCCTTGCTGCCATCGTCGCTTCCCAGGCTATCATCACTGCAACCTTTCAGCTCATGTCTCAAATCATCAAGCTGAGCTACTTCCCGCAAGTCGAAGTTAGGCACACCAGCAAAACGCACCACAACCAGCTCTATGTCCCGCTGGTCAACTACCTTTTGTGCATTGGCACAGTCATTATTGCTGCTGTCTTTAAGAACACCACAGCTCTCGGCAACGCGTACGGAGTTTGCGTCATGTTCGTCACGTTCTTCGATACTTGCATGACATCTCTGGTCGCTTTGCTTGTCTGGAAAATTCCCTCCTACTATGTCATCATCCCGGCATTGACGATCGCGTGCATGGATGGCGCCTTCCTGTCGTCAGTCCTGACCAAGGTTCCTCAGGGAGGCTGGTTTACGCTGACACTTGCCGCTGTCCTGGCCAGCGTCCTGATACTCTGGCGTTACGGAAAGGACAATCAGTGGATTGCCGAAGCCAAAGATCGCAAGCCTCTCCCCGAATTTTTGCGAATCGATGAGAATGGTGAATATCGTCTGTTGGCGCGCAACGGCGGAAAGGGTGGTGAGGTCTTGTCCATCAATCGCGGCTTCGGTATCTTCTTCGACAAGGGTGGCATGAACACGCCCATGGTGTTCAGCCAATTTATCAACAAGCTTGTCAGTACACCGGAGGTAATCGTCTTCTTCCACATGCGACCTCTGGAATATCCGACGGTTCCAGCCGACGAGCGTTTCATTGTGTCGCAGATCAAATTCTTGCCCAATTGCTACCGCGTCGTCTGCCGTCACGGCTTCATGGATGAAGTCGTTACGCCAGATCTAGCCTCCATCATATTCGAGCGGGTCCGCAGGTACGTCATGAGCAAGCAGCGTGCTGGTCCAGCAACGCACAATCGATCGCCCTCTCCTCAGCGTCCCATTGATGGCAGCTCGGTGGATGGCGACACCTTCGTGCTCGACGAGAAGCAAGCGCAGCTGGAGTCTGAGAAGACATCCACCTGTCATGCAGTTGGTGAGGTCTCCGATATCAGCCTCGGCCTTCTTCAGTCGGCGTTTGATCATAGAGTGCTCTATGTGCTTGGCAAGGAGGAGATGTTTGTCAGGGAAGGCACCAATCTCTGGCGCAAGCTGCTGCTCAAGACATTCCTCTTCTTCCGTGACAACACGAGGACGAAGATTGCGAATCTGAAGGTGCCAACAGACCGCGTCGTAGAAATCGGTTTCGCCAAGGATATCTAGAAAATGCCGGACCATGCTGAGTTTGGCGAGGTGTGATGAGATGGAAGGAGGTTTTCGGGTTTCTCGGTGTGTTCTGATGATGATGATGATGATGATGATGATGATGAATTAACGGCCGACCGTGATTGAGCATGCCTTATGACAAGCATAAAACTTGCTGCTGCTGATTTTTGATACCCATGGCATAGCTAGCGACATTAGCGAGGGCGCTCAAGGATGCTTCCTCACTGCCCAAGGAGGGGCGCGATGCATCGGGGGATGCTGCTTCACTGCTCGAAGAGCGCGATGCATCCGGGTTGGAAGGCGTTTCGGTGGGACTGATGTAGCTGCTTTCGCAGTGTACGGTCGCTGATGATAGATATGCGTCAATGGACCGACGTGCCTATCGATCCCTTTGATTCTCCAGCCGTTACGTTTCTTCTCCGTAGTGTCGACATAGCTGAGTGCTGTATTGCGAATCGTCCATATGTTGTAAGGCGCGAATCGATGAAGGAGACGCGAATCCAGCATCGCAAATTACATGTATGCGCCACGGCAGCAGATGTTGAGGTGTCATCTGGTCATCTGTGCACGCGCGATTTACATGCGATCGGCTGCGCGGCCACGTGCGACTCGCGCAAAACCTCAAAGGCATTAGCAAACGCTTACAAAACGGCATTTCAGCTGACCGCACATGTAGGGCTCACTCGTGAACATTGCTGTCATTCAAGACGTCTATATTCAGTAATGTCTGTGCTACAGCCGCAACCTTTAGGAGCACTTCCTAGGTCGTCCCCAACGCCGCCCGGAAGGTCAGAAATTCAATGCAGGAGTTGAGATTGGAACCGAGCGCGGTTTTGCCTCTAATACGCCATGGACGGCATAATATCGTCTCGATGCCGATTATTAGATCACATCGGCGCGCTCCCAGCCTGTCGGCTTCTGGTACTTGATATCCTTGACTGGATGTGGCTTGTCTTCGTCCTTGTATTGCGAGGCATACGGATTGGGATCATTTTTCTGGTCCTGTAGCAATCAAAGTCAGAACGTGTTCTTGGCCGCAACAAGGCGAAAGTAATGGAGACTTACCAGATTTCCCAAAGTATGGTTGACCTCGCGATGCTTACTCTCATCTGCACGGATGTACAAGAGCAAGTCACGCATCGTCCGACGACCCTCTGGCATATGCCAATACTTTATGGCAATGTCTGGTGCCTGCATCTTCTCGAACATCGGAAGCTTGCCGGCGTCGATGTCCTCGATGACACGAGTGTATGTGATGACCGCCTCTTCCTCCAGGTAGCCGACGAACCTGTGACATGTCCGTGGGCTTATAAGATAACTGACGAACATGCTGTTGAAGAAGACGCCTTGTGCTCCCAACACCATCAGCCGCATGAACCAGCCCGGTTCAGCCATCTTCAGAAAAGTGAGCAGGTGCATGCGCTCGTTGTACGACTCTTCCAACAACGTCTCGATCCAGCCATTATCTCGCTTCATCTTCCTCATGCTGTGCAGATGCCTTAGCATACCCGCGACCATTCCCGGTACGCCAGCCACGGACTCCAAGAAGATGAAGCGGATCATCCATTTTCTTTCACTCATCGCGCTCTTAGGCGTCAAGCCCTGTGCCTCTGGGCCTACAGTAGGACCAGGTGTTGGCACATGTGGGTCTTTCTTGTATCCGGACGCTACGTCAAGTCCCCAGCGTAGGATCCTCATCGTTGACAATGCAGCGTAGTCCGACCAACTCTTGGCGTTGCGATGCGCGACCTTGACTGCTTCCATTTGCTCCTGCGTGTAGACGGGATGTTGCCATGCTGGCTCGGTTGTGCGGATGTGAGGTGTATCGGGCGCTGGAAAGAACTCCTTGATCGAGGCTGGCTTGGTGCTACTGAACTGCCGGCGAGGCGATGGCGTTCTTTGGAGGCATACGAGGGTCGGCCTCGCTGTGGAGTATGCTATCGAACCATTGATGAATCGGAGGATATACGCAGCGGACTGCTTCGAAAGCGTGGTGGTAGTGATGATTCGACTACAGTTCATCGGTGTGTTTGATCTTGATAATGCTGTCGAATGTTGAGCTATCGAACTATCTGTGTGTTCAGCTTATAGTGCAATAATGGTAGTGAGCCCTCTCGAACGGTCTCTATAATGGACAAAAGAGTGGTGCTGCGATTGAGGCGAACAGCCTTAGAAACATATACAAACCCGCTCAATCTTTCTAAAGCGCAGACCCAAAACAGCACGGCCACATGGCGTTGGTCAGCTGGACCACGGCATCGCCATTTTTCGGGTCGCAAAGGAATCGTCGCGTCAATGACTCCTTCTTCCATTGTGTAGCTTAAGAGTCAGCCGCCTTTGTCTGGACGTGGGCAGGCGCAGCTCGGAAGCTTGAAAGTCGCCGCCGCGATGACTAAGGTATCATCTCTAGCCCTAGATTTTTCTCAAGATATAGGTCTATTGTGCCATTTTTGATTCAGGCGTGTCTTTGGTTGACACCAGCCTCCGGCGACTCTGTGAGTCTGACTCTCAACTCCCAAGTTTGCAGGTTGCGAATTTGCGTGCTACTCGCAGTAATGTCGGCTTGCCGGCCAACTCGGAATCGGATGTGGCGATTCGGAACAAACAGGAATCAGCGGCCAGCCAAGACCTGCGACTTCTTCCGCAGTGGCACAGCTGAGTCGACAAGGCCAGAGCAAGATCAGTGATTCTTTATTTTGGACTGATATGCAGGACCAAGATGGGTATATTTCGTATTTGCGTCCGGTACGGTAAGTTGCTCGTCATAGGTGTAGTCGACTGCTGCTAACCCAATCATACGACAGTCATGCTATAGCCAACGATCGGGTTCAATGGAGGTCGACCCCATCAGACTGGTAAATCGTACTACAGCAGTGATGGTCAACAACGAGGCATGTAGTCAATCCCATCGTAAAGCAATGTTCGTATGTTATAAGCAGTCAATCGCAGCGTCAGGTGGTCCATAGCGTCATTCACTCGTCCGATTGAGTGACGGCTAGATCAATGTTCTGTAGGAGCGCTATGGAAATCCCTTCTAACCCGTTTCTTCCGTTCCTCAAAGCCTAGAGTCGTCAGGATGCATGTTTCACATAGCTGTTGAAGAATCATCATATGGGCTCACCGCTCAAAGCCATTGTCGCTGTTCTTCGTCTCGATGTCGCTATGATCGACCTTCGATACCTTTGCCGCCGAAGGCCCCATCCGAAGGTGCTCGACGAACTTGTCGATCGAGCTGGCATCACCTTGCGCCTCGCCGCCCACAGTGCCGTCTGACTCGTTCTTGGCCCAGCCGGTGATGTTGAGACCATTGGCTTTCTGGACTGCGAAGGACCTGGCGGGCTGTCAATACTTGCGTTCGCTGGTCACGCTTGTCGGCCGACAGCACACCAAGCGCTGCTATGCCTCGGAGTGTGGATTGATTGGGGGAGATGCTCAAATAATTGGCTCTTCCCGGTCATAGTGCTCTGGCCAGGAAAGCGCCTCGACGATGTGGCATTATTAGACATGCACGTGCAGTCTGATTCAGAGTCTACGCATGCGCCAGGTTGTCAGGTGCGCTTACCGGTAATTGACGCCTTGGACGTCGCCTTCAACTTTATACGTGATCTGTGAACTTGTTAGGAGCTAGCACTTAGGTAGGTGATGAGAGTCGTCTACTTACTCGCTTGGACATGCTGGCCGCCGTGGACGTGAATCTTCGCATGTATTGCTCGCGTGGCGCCCAGATTTGGTACGATAATGAGTGCCGCCTTACCTGGTTAACTATTTGTGTACAACTCCTTGTTCCTGGCTGAGCACATGCGCACCAGAGCGATATGCTCGGCGACGTCATAGCGTCAAGGGAGCGTGCTTTGGTCGCGACGGGGAAGGCGCATCGCCTGAGTTCCTCATCAAGTCAGATTATAACAGGAGAATGGAAAGCCGCAACATCTCATGGGGGCGGGGTGTTAACCTCCCTGTAAAACCAAGATCGACCTGACCAGATCACGCCAGAAGGACGGTAGAAGGGCAGTATATTTGTCCGGTCGCAGAGTCCAGACTCTTGGACTAGCTTTTTTGCGGAAAGTGGCAGCGCCCGGAGATTGAAGCCGTGGTGCGCGTCGACATCGCGTGTCTAATGTTTATTGGAAGACGGCGCTGAGCATCCCCTGCCCGGTGCAGCAAGGAAGAAATGATCAAGACAACTTTCCTTCGATAGCGATAATAGCAGACAGGGCGGCATATCTTTGAAGCCATCGCACGGTCAGAATAGCAGAGTAGGCGTACCAGCATCGAGTGTATCGGAACCGAGATCAGGGGTCCAGCCGACAAGACCTTGAGTTGCACAAAGCTGTAACACGTATCAGGCATGGCACATGCAGATTCTACGTCTACGAGCGGCGCAACCACCCCTCTCGCACGATCAGATTCTCCCTCGCCAGATGTGTCGCCGTCGCTTGCGCTGCACGCCGTTCCTCTTCTGGACCGATCTGTATCAACACCCTCCAACTCCTCTGGCTCAACACTTTCCACGCGGTCACGGCAGTCTCGATCATCCGATGGCGCCTCGACGGTGGTCAGAAGAAGAGGATATGTACGACCGCAAGGCACATCGTTCGCAGACTCAGCGCGGAATCGAGACAGCGTAATGAGTTTGGGGAGTATTGCGCACATGCAATACTACTTTGCAAGAACTGGTCTTCTGGATGGGAAGGGAGCACAGTTGATGAGAGACAAGGATAGGGACAAGGACAAGAAGAAGAGAGACAGTAACAAGGAGAACTGGCAGCCGTCAATGTCAGGATCCGCACTCGACGAGCTCGCAGCGTCTTCTCTCTCCGTGTATGAAGGCACACCATTTTACGCCGTGTCTGACCCTGGACAGGAGACCGGGTTTGTGGAAAGCCCAACAGACATGGTGAGCAATAGCGACGGATGGAGCACCGGGAACTGCGGCCTGCCACCAATGCTGCCGCCAACCGTGAGCACGTACAAGCAGAGACCCTCCTACACCGAGCCTCTGCCAGACCTGCCAGTGCTTCGGCGGGAACTGAAAGAGGCATTGCAAGACGCCTGCAAGGTCATTGAGGAGTCTCAGAAGCAGCAAGAGGGGAATAGCGAAGACAATGCCGAGCGGAACGATGCCTTTTACGAGATTGAAGGCCTGCACATATTGGACATCATAACTCTGGCTATTCGAGCCGCAAAGAACTACTACACAGCCCATTCTCACCCAGAGAAACTATATGCAATTCGATCGGAAAAGGACATACGAGGTGATCTGTATCAAGTACTCGACATATTAAAGCGGATGGCGAGCCGCAATTTCAGGGGCGGAATGAAGCTGATGGAGCTTGCAGGCATTGTAATGTGGATTGAAAGCATTGACAAGCTACTTAAGAAAGAAGAAGAGCAGGAGCTTGATGATGCTGCCGAGCGTGAAAGCTGGTCATGGCGCGATGGCGATTGGACTGGGAGGGAGCGGGAGCGGGAATGGTTGTTCTTGAAGTCCTTTGACAGCGACATGCCGGCCCTTCCTCAGTGGCCGGAATCCTCGGATGAGCAGACACCGCCAAGCGCTTTTTTACTGGCACTGCAAGACGGCCAACGTCTTGTCAAGCTGCACAACGCGCTGGTCGCCAGGTCGAAGAGGCAATTCGACTTGATCAAGAGCTGGCATTCCGATGTCGGGAAGCACTACCGCATGGCTGAGAACCTGCGATACTGGATCAAGGCATCTGAGCTACGATGGGAGATTAAGCTGACTGTCCCGGTTTCTGACGTGGTTAACGACAAAGACGCCGCGGCATGGAAAGCCTTTGATGAGGCGATCTTCAAATGGAGTCAAGGGATTCGGGCCGAACTGACTGAAGAGTGGCGACAAGAAGCCGCTCAGGAGAAGCGAAAGCCACCTGAGCTGAAGGTCGAAGTTCCTGGTGCTGGTGAGAGCAGGACTCCAGGCGATCTGCCCGCAGAGCAAACGGTCGCGTAGCTTTAACTGGTTCGCGCGATGGAACGCCCAGGATCGAGATGGTACAGCTGATTGAATAAGGCTTCAACGGCCATCAAAAATTCAGATCGCAGAGCTTTCCCCTTCGAGCATTGATGCCTTTTCGGGAAAACTTTCGAAAGAGGACGTGTTTAAGATGATACCCAGTTGCACAAATAGTATACATACTTCCCAGTGCTCCATCCCGCGCCTCCTTGAGGTGAGTCGTTAACTTGTAACCGATCGTGTCACAGCATGTCGTAGATCCCAAAACCCAGTCGCAGAAATTAAAGGCGACGCTAGATCGCCAAGAAACCTGTAGGCTGTACCTGGTAAACGCTGCCGGCTTGCCGAATCGAAGGTTCGACCAGTCTTTAGTCGCGTCAAGTCGAGTTCCCAGTCGTGAAACGCTATGTGTACCGAGTTGCTGTTCGCGTCGTCTCATGCATTATCGTGGTGTTGCACAATGCTGTGGACGAGGCGTTGCCCATGTTTATATGATGTGGAAGTGAGGTGACGCACCCGGCTTTGTTTTGGGGATATCTATTGTCGAGGACATCACCGCCTTCTGGCGTGAAAGGGACCTGGTTTGGTGAGTCGTCTTCCGTTTCTTGTCCTTGATGTCGCACACCACCCAAGTAATTACTGTTTGGCGTCGGAGTCATTGCTAGAGGGAAGTGCTTGTTTGTTCGTTCGGTTGGCAGACGGGTTAATTGCAGGACATCTGGGTTTGCGTCGCCTGATTCGAGGGGTTAAATCGCGGATCATGTGAAAGCAGGATGTCTAACGTGGAGAACACGACAGCGCATCTTTCTCCATTGATACTCCCGGCTGAGGTGGGACTCACATCGACGGCCGCCTCTACGACGGACTCAACGCCGAGACCCCGTGACGCCGCGAAACGGCACGTTTCTCCACCCATCTCTGCCTCCACGCTCTCCGCTTTCATCATCGACGACGCTCTGCACGTCGACAGCCAGGGACCCCGGCATTCCCAATGGCCTAACAAGCGCGTGTCTCCCGGTCTAATCGAAAGACTTCGACAATTCGACGCATACAGGAGACGGCGGGCGGAAGAAGAGGCGCGTCGGCGATCAGCTGTCATTGGGCGTATTCCAGAAGAACAGCTCGCGGACCTTGAGCTCAGAGTCAAGGAGCGGACGGTTGAGGTGCAGAGGAGGGGCAGGGCGTGGCGAGGCCCGCCCGTTAGAGTTGACATGCCCTCTTCTCCTGATGTGGCATCTTCGTTTGAGGCTAGTAGTATGCATGGACTTGGCGGTGTCAGACTCAGCGGCGGACCCGTGCTGAATGCGCAATCTGAGAATGAGGCGTCTCAGTTGGAGAGTGATATCAGCAGTATCATAAGCATCAGTGAGCGCTTGGCGGCAAGCGATACGGAAGATGCTGGCGAGGATAGACCGGTGGATAACGTGAAATATAGACTACCAGATATTGGAAAGACGAGGCTGAATCTGCGGACCAAGGAGCCGCTGTCACCAATCCCGCGGCAGGTTCCTCCCATTACCTCCAGGAGACCTTCAACGCCGACACCGACGACACCGAAGAGTATGACCAAAGACAGCGATGAGGGCTACGGACATGCGATAATATACACCAACGGAACGAGTCATTCGCCGAGCAGGCAAAGCGTGGCGGAGGGCGTATACCCAGCTGGTGCGCATCATGGCAGCACGGACAATGTCAGTGAAGGTGACTTCGTCAGCTCGGGCATCTCCAGGGCAGGCTCGATCTACACATTGTCGCGCGTGAGCTTCACCGGACAGCTGGCACAATTGACGAGTATGAAGCTGCCGGACGCAGAGTCCATGTCGAAGCGAATATCGTCTATCCCGACTCCAAAGGAAGCGGCGAAGGAGCTGTCGGATGCCTCAGAACAGATCCGAATGTGGGTCAGCCAAGCATCGAAAGTGCTTGAAGGATTAAATGCTGAGGACGATGTCGAGTGGGCCGCTGCTGGAGGCCGTGATGGAATGGAGGATGTGGACAAAGCGATCAGCCGCTTCGACAGACTAGTACAGGTCTACGTCACGTCCATCGAGCGGTTGCAGACCCGAGGTGATATTAAGCAGCTTTCGGCACCTGAGCTCTTGACAGTCGTGACCCAGATGGAGAGCATCATCGGTAGTTGGGATCTTGTCAAGCAGACGCTGAGTGGGGTCAAGGAGCAGGTTGAGATCGCAATGGAGTGGGAAGAGCTATGGAACACAGTCCTTGGCGAGATTGGGCAGGAGATGGAAGGCTTGAATCGACTGGTGTTTGAGATGGAAGAAAAGCGTCATTCAGGTGCAGAGGGCTTGTTAAGCAGTAAGGACAGTCTGGATATAAGCGAGCTGGAGACCATCATAGAGGAAAGGCCTGGCAAGGGTGCTATGCTATCCAAGCGCAGTTCTGGCACGGCGTTTCTCGCACCGAGTTCGTCGTTACAGACAACGCCTTCAACACAGCACGAGAACAAGGATGAGTCGAGCCTGCTGGCCTTGTTTGCCCGTATGCAACCACTCCGAGCGTCGCTCGACTTTTTACCTATGAGGCTGTCCGCCTTCCATCTGCGGGCAGCACCTATCTTCCCCACCGCCTGTGAAGATCTCGAGCACAGACAGAGCCGGTTGGAGGACCAATGGGAGAAACTGGAGGCGGACGCTGAGTCATTGCGGCGAGAATTGGGCGAGGACAAGTGGATCCTTGTCTTCAGGAATGCTGGCCGTCAAGCGTTGAAGATGTGCGAGTCGGTGTCGCGAAGCTACAACAAGCTCAAAGATGCAGCCGACTCGGGAGAACATCGGGCAGATCCTGTTGCCTTCACCAAGAAGGTGGAAAGCTACGATGCTAAGAAGACTCACTACGGACCTGCCTTGGAGCGAGTCCTCGCCATCATTGATCGAGGCGTGCTGGATAGGCTGACAGTCAATGGCGAGATCCTGAGGCTACAGTCAGATATGAAGAAGATGTGGACCACTTTGCAAGACGAGATGCGGGATTTAGACTCGAGACTAGAAGACATTGGAAGTGAGAGCCGAGACAAGCAGCTTAGGGACTCAGTGTCCACGGTAATGTCCAGCGAGCGCTCGGTGGCAAGCAGTATGGTTGACGGTACGCCGGGATCTTCACCGGCCAGCAGCGTGGTGGGCACCAGCAGGAAGAATAGTTTGCAAGGTGTGAGGACTCCGACGACGCTGACGCATACCAAGACCAGACGGTCAAGCACGGCCGCGTCGAAGAACGTTGCAGGAAAATCATCAGCCAGCAGGGTTGCGTCTTGTAGCGGCATACCAAAACGCGCGCCACTGACACAGGCGCCACTGACACATCGGACCTCGTGTGGGTCGTTGGGAGGCGGCGCTGCATCACCTTCACCAGTGTCCACCAGGATCTTGATGAAGCCGGAGACGCCCGTGAACAACAAGCCAAAATTTCGCACCGGCAAGCCTGAATACAAGGACTTCCTGCCTTTGTCAGCATTGGAACCAAGCCCCTATGCCAGAGCACCTGTCACGCCGAAGACAAACTACCTTCGTGCGAGCTCGCGAACGACTCCAGTCACGGCCCCTGCACGATCTACCAGAGCAGTGTCGACGCCTGCATCCAGCATGCCTCGTCCGGCATCGTCATTGCGCAAGTCAATGCCTGCGAATGGCGCACGCAAGTCATCACTGCCAGTTCCTACGATCAGTACGCCAAAGAGCGCGAGCTCAACCACGCGATCGCCGCTGGCGACCAAAACATCGTCATCAGCTCTGGCGATGCCTTCGTCACGGCTGGAGAGCAACGGGCGGAAGAGCAGTATGCTACCAGAACGCAGCTCGCCAATGGTCACGGATGGCAATGAAGCAGATTCCGAGAGCCCATCGCGTCACAAGACGAGGCCGTTGAGCTCGCTAGGAAGGCCTCCGAGTTTGCTGGTCACGCCGAGCGGCCGGAGGAGTAGCATGCTGCCTAGGGCTAGCAGTCGGCTGGAGAAACTCGGCGAGGGTGCAGCCTCCAAGTGACGATATTGGTGCTTCTCTTGACAGCTTGTCGGGGTTCACGGCACATTCATTGAATGCGTTGTTTGATCGGCTTTTGCATGGCGTACGGGTTGGCAGATTGGAGAAGTGATTATGAGCTTGCATACGCTACCAGCGGATCGCATATTGAGCGTATTTGGAGCATGTTCGATGATGACCACAAGTCTTCTCTCATGCTCTTTGAGCGTTTGGGCGGACGATGCCGAAGAATATGATACCAATGTACGAATAACTGCATGATGTACCTTGCATGTTTCACCAGCACTTCTTCATTGCGCGAAGGCGCAAACGTGACGGACTGTCCTTGGCATAGGTGATGCGCCACCGTGAATGTAGTAGCGACATCAGTATAGTTACTGCTGTAGAAGGACAGGTCTATTTCATGCCAGTGGCCTTCCAGGGTGAGCGAGATGATTCTGCGTTTTGCTATTCAGACAGCACAAAAGGCATTCAGACCTACCTTACCACCAAACAGTGGCCCTCACCTGGGGTTTTTCCAACAACGATGAAGTCCATCACATCAACAATCGACCACCACTTCGATCCCCACGGCCCCTGGACGCCAGGCATGCTCCTCGGCCAAAAGAAAACATTAATACGAGACCAGAATGCGGCTTTTTCTATGACGCTCGCCGACGTGATGGACGGCCTTGGTCTGGAGCCAACGGGGGAGGGTCGATGGATGTTTGAAAGAGAGGTCAATGCCGCTTTTGTGCCTTCATGGGTCGCTACGACGAGGGCGCATGTGGGTGACAGCAGCAGGTTGGAGTTGAGGCCGGAGGAGGTGGAGGGTTTGAGGCAGGCGGCGAGGGTGCATAGGGAGAGAAAGTTGATTTCTTTTTCGAAGCCTGTGACGGGGTATTTTGGGCCTTGTGGGTTGAGTCTGGGGGAGTATGAGGGTGGGGTGCTGTGGAGGTGTAGTAGGAGGGTTGGTTGAGTGAGGGTTTGGCCGGACGCATGTTGCGGAATTGGCTACTCTTGCCTTTCTTGCGCGTCCTTGAGTTCTGACACCGTGGTTGACATGGGAAGTGTAAATGTGATAGCGCATCTCACTCTCGAATAGTGCCCGTAGGGCATTTCGTCCAATCCACGAAGGTGTAAAGTCAAAAGGGCGGAAGTCCAGGCTGGAGATTTCGCCTGCGCTGAACTTCAAGGCATTTTCACGAGTTGCGGAAACCGATCGTGCCGGGGTGTTGCCTCATTGTGTCTTGTACTTGTCGTGAATCGTGGCTTGGTGGATTTCCAGACCACTGAGACCAGCTTTCGACGGTGTAGGTTTCAGACGGTTTGGAATTGCGCGTCCTTTAGCAATGGTGTACACGAGTACACAGAGAACATCGATTCGACCGAGGCGCAACGCCGTCGAGTGATGAGCATGATCAAGGTGGTTACTCCTCTTGCGGGAGATATGGAAAGAGGGAGAAGGCGCGTGGTTGCAGTAGATAGAGTTAGAAAACACGGCGAGCCTGTAGCGGAGGAGCCCGCGACGAACAAGTCCCCCCTTCGGTCTCCACGCTACCGGCCAGCCCCTGTAGCTGCGATGATGAACCGCATGGGCTTGCTAGCACAACGGGTATCATGGATCCACGTGAAAGATAGGCAGTCTGCTGCTCCCACTTCCTTCCATGCGTTTGCTCTTGAACTCCGATCGAAACCTCATCATCAGCGTCGGGACTGCCTGCATTCACGCCGTTCGCTTGATGTCGACCCTGCGGTTTAATCAGGCATTGGAGCAGGAGGAGCGGGCTAGAGTTGACGGACAAAGGTCCGAAGGAACCGTTGCGGGACGAACATGAGCGCAAATCTTCGAGCATTCCACCCGGCCCGCCTTGCGACCACCGCGCTAATACTAGCCGGACTCTTCCTCCTCTGGCAATCATGGCTTCCTCAATATGTAATCGATCGAAGTTCAAGAAATGTCTACCACGACTCTCGACCGAAAGTACAAACGCAAATCGAAGAGACAGTCGCCGACCATGATGCTGCACCCTCCGCCGCCAACGCTGCCCAAATGCCTGACAACATGCAATCGTGCAAGGAGATGCCAGGCGCAGAGAATGTCATGATCATTCTGAAGACGGGAGCAACAGAGCTCTACCAGAAGCTACCCGTCCATTTCCTGACAACATTCACCTGCACACCAAACTTCATGCTGTTCTCAGATATGGAGCAGAACTTCTCGGACTACCCAGTGTACGATGCGATTGCGCCTGTTACCGAGGGACGCCGGGCGAAGCATGAAGACTTTGAGTTGTACAGGAAGTTGCTGGAGTACAAGAGAGAAGGGCAGGATATGAGCGAGCTGAAGGGTGATTCGGGATGGAATCTGGACAAATGGAAGTTTCTACCCATGTTACACAAGGCCTTTCTTTCCGCTTCGGACAATATTGAATGGTTCGTTATGATTGAGGCAGATACGAGCTTGGCATGGGCAAATCTATTGCTTTATCTGAAGACCATGGATCCGAAGAAGCCGTACTATACCGGCGCGCAGAACAATATTGGCCCAACCACTTTCGCGCACGGCGGCAGCGGCGTGGTATTCTCTCGTGCAGCCGCCGACACGCTCGAGGCTGAGCGCGCAAAAGGTCCGCGACCATACGACGAAGTGTGGGAAGAGCGTACAGCCGGGTATTGCTGCGGTGATGGAATTGTAGCTGAAGCGCTTCTTGATGTTGGCATTCCTCTGACGCCTGCGTGGCCGCTAATTCAGGGAGAAACAGTAAGCAGCATCGACTGGACGGACAATCATTGGTGCGCGGTAGCAATCACTTGGCACCATGTCACATCTATCGAGATAGACGCGATGTGGCAGTTTCAGAAACAATGGGTCAAGGAGCACGGCTGGGACGTGCCTTTCTTGCATCGCGACGTCTTCAACCACTTCGTCAAGCGACATATTGGTGCAACGAGGACGGCGTGGAACAATATCTCCAAGGATCTCAAGATTGTCTCCCCGGAGCTCGCAACAGGAGAAGATAAAGACTTTTCCAAACTCACGTCCTACCAGCAGAAGGGTGTTGAGTCTGCGGAAGCATGCGCGGCGGCTTGCAAGCATGAGAAGGGGTTTCAATGTATACAATGGATGTGGACTCCTGGGCGCTGTCATCTTGGCAAGGACATCAGGTTCGGCCAGAGCGACGAGGCAGATGAGGATGCGATTTGGACGTCGGGTTGGATGTCTGATCGCATTGCGGCATTCGAGAAGAAGCATAAGAATTGCAAGGTTCGATGGGAGGGTGTTTGAGTGGCTTATATCGCAGTTTGGATCTTCTGCTGGGTGTTGATTCATGGCATGATGAGTATGGATATTGTAGGAGCAATCTTCGAGCGCTTTAGGCATTGGGATGGCGTTCTGGGTTGGAAAGGTCGTCGGTCCAAGTGCTGGACTGGCGAACTTGGTATCGAGTTCATGGGAGGCACTCGGTACTTCTCTGGCGAGAGTACACGCACGGGTCCAAAGATACTTGCGAAATAGGTGTGTACGTCTTGCGCGATTCTCCGGCCCAGGTCTCTTAGATCAGCGTTCACTGACAACACAAGGTGCCAGATCTTGGTCTGACTGGCGGACACAGGTAGCTTGGCATGATGTAACTTCGCGCTACGTTCACCGTAATGCCCTTGCCGATGCGGCTCGTAGCGCTCGATGTGTGTGTGGCTCGCTTGAACATCACACATACTTCCTGACGATGCCTGACCTCATTGCACTGCTAGATTCCCTGTTCCACGCGCTCACCACATTGCGGAGAACATCCTGAACAGCGTAAAGCACCATGATCGTCCGCAGGGACTCCCGTGCGGGTAGGGGATTTCTGTGCTCTCGACGAACAAGCTAAGTCCAGTCCGCTTTTGTGTACTTCCGCGTTCTACTACAGTTGATCGTGTTTCGTTCCTGCAGAGTCGAGCCGTCGTTCTTCTCCAATCTCCCTCCGTCGCGTGTTCGTGGCGAATCAGTCGCATTTCAACCCTGCCAATAGTACCACATTGCGGCCATCTGCCTTATCGCTTTCGCCTTCGCTGGCACGTTGAGCCATTGACGTAAATAAAACCGCTGATGCCCGGCTCTCTGCTTGCGACAATTCTTCTGGATATTTAGACATGAATGAGAGGCAGAGGCGGAGATCTGTTTTTCACGAAATTGGCCTTGACAACCCCGGACCTGCACCAATCAGGAATCCTCTGGGAAAGGAAAGACCGCAGAGCGTCCGGTTCCGAAGTCGAGACGACGTGCATGTGGTCGACAGAAACGAAGATGTGGACGTAATTGAAGCTCCAGATTTGAACGACGAGCCACAAGCGACGCCTGCTCCTACCACTCCAAGATTGCTATCGAGACGCCCCATGATGGACCGAATCGGCGCAATCTTACTACTCTTTGCGATTGCATTGCCATTGCTCAGAGACACACCGTGGCTCGGAAAGTCTGCGACACTACCTCTTCAGCCCGTGGAGGGAGGCGTGATCCCTCGGGATGCATCGACCAGGACCGGTCCCGGTGTCTCGAGAAGATCGGACAGCCCTACAGATGTCTGCTTTAGGTGGGCGCAGCAGTCTGCCATCGTGAACGGCACGCTGTATCTTTACGGTGGCGAGGCATCCACGTCCGCCGACCAAACAGAGAACACATGGAACAATGACTTCCTCACATTGGACCTCACCAAGTCTTGGCAAATAGCATCTCCTTCCCTTACGGGTCTCCCCCAGCCATCTGGTCCTCCATCTGTTGCTCTTGGTTATCTATGGAACTCATACGACTCACTTTACTTGTATGGCGGCGAGTTCTCCTGGAAGCCTGTAGAATCGCCCACGGCGTTCAGCCTTTGGGAGTACGATATTGTCTCCCAATCGTGGACTGAGCATAGCGATCCCACGACATCCTCAGGTGACAGCGCACCTGACAATGGTGTGGCGGTACAAAGAGCAGCTGAAGGTGCTGGTGTCAGTGTGCCGTCGCTCGGGCGAGGCTTCTATTTTGGTGGACACCAAGACGGGTATACGACTCAAGGATGGTCGCAAAGTGTTCCCAGAATCTATCTTCAGTCTTTACTGGAGTTCAACTACCCTGGGTATACAAATGATGCGGTCACCGCCCTATCAAGCGGCAAGACTGCTGGGACGGATGGCAACTATCGCAACATCACCGAAGGTGGTCTACAGCAATCAGCCGGCTTTACTGAGCGTGCTGATGGCTTGTTGGTCTATGTGCCTGGTTTTGGAGATCAGGGGATTCTTCTTGCTCTGGCTGGTGGCACGAATGAGACTTTTACCCAGATGAACGAGATTGATGTTTACGACATTGCCAACTCCACGTGGTACAAGCAGTCGACTTCCGGCTCGACGCCAAATATGCGCGTCAATCCTTGCGCTGTGGCAGCGAGTGCACCTGATGGGAGCTCTACCAACATATACATGTTTGGCGGCCAGAACTTAATCCCTTACGACAACCAGACCGAGTATAACGACATGTGGATCCTTACCTTGCCATCTTTCACCTGGATCGAGGTCGATCAGGGTAATCAGAGTGTTCCTTACGGACGATCTGGCCACACATGTAACATCTGGGATGCTCAAATGGTCGTTGTTGGCGGCTATGTTGGTGATCAATTGAGCTGCGAGAGTCCTGGTATCTACGTATATGATCTCAGCAATGTCGAATGGATCCAGCAGTTTACCGCCCGAAGCAGTGGCACGGACGATGGCAGCTCTAGTTCTGGATCGTCTTCTGGATCGGACAGCACCAAGACCGCCACAGCTAGCGGCTCCAAATCGACAACCAGCACCGACTTCAATTCCACTGGTGCCAACAACCCGTTCAACCAACAGGCGGCTCAAATTGCCAATGGATCAAGTTCAGGTGGCTTGGAAGGCTCGTACGGCTACACAGTACCTCAAATCGTCATCGATGTCATTGGCGGTGGACCAAGCGGCGGCGCTACTGTCACCAAACCAGTCGTCACCGCCACTACTGGCCCTTTGGCGACTGGCTCAGCCGTCACCTATGCAGTCACTAGCGCTGACGGCTCCACGGCAACTGAGACAGCATCTGCTGGCAGCGGCGGGACTGGCTCTTCGAGCAGCGGTGGGAGTGGCGGACCGAACATCGCGGCCATCGTTGTGGGTGTTATATGCGGCCTCTTATTCCTCGTCGCCTGTTACTTGGCATTCTGTCTCTACGTCTACCGCAAACAAATACAGCTCTATAAACGACACGCAGAGATGGCTCAGCGCCAGGCGCATGGCGAGAAGACACCAGCTTTTGCCGGCCTGCTGGCGTCTGATAGCTCCAACAAGACGAGCGATGAGCGGAGACGTCTCGCGGACGGTACCCTGCGGTCGTCGGAAAGCGCGAGCCAAAACGAGAGCTATGGTGGTAGGAGTGCAGGCAACGCGAGCTCGAGCGGCAGGCCGGATTACGGGCAGGTGAGGAGGGATAGTGATGGGAGCAGTACGGATAATTTGCTTGTGGATCATGAGCCTACGTTTGTGGGTGTCATGTTGAATCCTAGGAGGAGCTTGAGGGTTATTAACAGAGATTGAGAAATCGACAGAATATGTTTTTTTTAAGGTCTTTGCATTGGGAGCAAGCGGATGAGTGCATGGCTGAGCATTTGTATGAGTATATTATGTCTGTTTGAGATACCCTCCGTGCGTAGTAGTATCAAAAAACATGCTGAGGACACGCTTGGGAGCAATTTTCACCTGACATGTGTGGTGTTGATGTTGGTGTTGCAACCACCAGCATCTGGACTCATCCAGCACACGACCCACCGTGTTTTCAAGTAGGCAACGACGGCCGAGCATTTGTCTTGTTCTAGGCCCACCAGTCACGCACTGAGGATCGGGCGTAACCAAAGCCCTCAGGCAATCTGACATGGCTTGAGTGGCCAAACAGTACTCGGATATGACTCTGGACAAATCACTAATCTGATCTCCAAACGTTAGGCAATCGCATCTACCAGATCACCCCGAAGATGCACTCGCCAGTACCTGATCGTTCAACACGCTTGGAGATCGGTACGAATATCATCGTCACAACGCCAGTCCATACACCGACCCCGAGGCACTGTGACCCTAGCATAAGCCCTACAACTCACCGCCCGTGATCCCAGGGATCAGACCTTATGAACACAGATCCAAACCGGCGGCAAATCCGTCCCACGCTTCTTATTCCAGCCCATACTCTTAAGTGTACCCTTGGCCTTGTCGCTCGTGTACTCAATCGTAGTCCCCTAAGAGCCAAGTCAGCTTTGTAACCACATTGCAGAGAAATCCCACCACCAACCTTGAACCAAGTGCTGCTGCCGCCCTCGAGCACTTCCGTGGCCGCCCAGCCCTTGCAGTGCTCGGCAAGATCGACATCGGCGGCTTTGGCGTCCGCCCTGACGTGCTCGATCATGGATTTGACGGTCTTGGACGTGTCCACTGTAAACATCCTGAAACCACTGCCATGAATTAGCGGTGGTCCAAAGGAATGGCAGAGTGGGTGGCGTACAGTTTGACGCCCTCGTACTTGGGATCCCAGACTTTGGCCGCCTTCCTGAAGATGTTAATCTGCGTGTGCTCGTCCTGGGCAGGAAACATGTAATTGGCACCAGACGGCATGGATGGTGGCTTGCACAGATTAGTCTTCTTCTTCGACTCCCCCTTCTCCTCCGACTTGCTCTCCTCTTTCTTCTCCTCCTTCGGTGGCGGCGGCGGCAGCTTGATCTCCTTCATGGGCGCATCCTTGGCCTTCGATTGCGCCTCAGATGCCTTGGCTGATTTCGGCGTACACTCGACCTTGACCTCGACCTTTGGCGGCGGTGGCGGCAGTCCGACATTGATGTTGTAGATGCCCAGCGGGCCTGCAACGCAGAGAGGCGGTGGTGGGCAGAAGTACATGACGGGCTTTGCAGGCGGAGGGCTTGATGAGTACTGGTAACCGTCCTCGGCGCGCCAACCTTGTGGAGCTGATGGCATAAGATTGTGGTTAAGTCGGTCTTGAACGACGTGTAAGTGACTTGGTATCTGCTGTAATTAGGATATGGTGCCTAATGTTGTTGCGAATCGACCAGTGGTGTCGATCGTTGATCTGGGGAGGACAGGGAGAGAAAGGAGCGCAGGAGAAATATTTATGTGCCCCATGTTTGATCACATGGTTAACAAGGTTCCGCTGACGTGGTGACTGTTGTCCGCCGGCTCTTCCACACGTAGGTCAGCCCGCATGCCGCCAGCCAAAACATTGAGCACGAATCTGGGTCACACGAGCTGCTTCATGGCCACTAAAAGTACGTGACCGTGATCAAAGCAATGTTTCGCATGTTGGCTGCGCCGTACGATAGCTAGAGATGACCGTAGTGCGTGTGGTAGAGCATATGTTTGCCAGCGCGAAGATGGCGCTCGTGAACAGGCTTTGCCGCCTGATGTGTTGCTGACCTGGCAGTGGGACGATCCTGCACATATCAGCAATATTTTGGCAAGATACTCGCATGAATGCAGCATTATCCCAGCCCTCGTGTCAAGCCACCTGCGGAGGTTCATGCACGTCGTGAGGAGTCTGGTATGGCATGAGGAACAAATGCAGCCAAACCCGTCGAGATCGAAGCGCCAAAGAGACTTCAACCGCTCCTTCCCCATCCGTCAGCTCATCTCCACACTCGGCCCCACCTCGCTTAGCCAGACACACAGTATATATAGAATAATTGCGCCCCTACATCTCAACAAGTGAAACACCCTCATAAATAGAATCCACAAAAGCGGTCATTGTCTCAATGGCTTAGCGTCAGGTCGAGTCTGTGGCCTTGGCTCCCATGTAACCTGGTGAGTTTCGTTTTTTGCTGGTCGACTGATTGGTTCGTATTTGATTTGATGGATTTGAGAAGGGTGTCCGGTTCGAATGCTGGAAGTTCATACAGCGAGTATTGAAGTTGGTTGATGCCGGTTTTCCAGCCGGAGTATAAGTCCAAAACCCAGCTTGGACAATCTCATTGCACCAGCATCCAAGAAGCCACGGTGCTAAGCCTGCCGTGCGTACCAAGTGAAGTCGTCGAGTCCAGAACCCTCAACTCAGTATTGATCCCTCCGCAGGCCCTCGGACCTCCCCTGCAACTCGCGCAGAGCTGCTCGCCAACACGGCAAGTGGCCGTCCGCAGCTTTTTGAAAAGCGCGAGATCGCTTTGATCGGCATGCTCTGGAGAGCAAGTCGCAAGGCAGATGCTCAAACTCGCAATACCGCTAGACGCGAGGGACTGCACATTGCGGAAGCGTTCAGTCCTGCAATGGCAGCTGCCGTGCAATGCGACCTTGGGCGGATAGCCTTGAGACCGGAGAGAAAAGTGAGGCCTAGAGAGGAGCAGAGACGGAAAGTGCAATCGAGTGGTCGCAAGTCAAGGGTAGTAAGGTTCGCTCTGCAATGGCCAGGAAATCCTGCTCACATCAGTAGCGCGCAGAAGAGGTCTACCATCAAGCTGACATGTGAAATCCACAGGAGTCAAAGCCTTTGCACGGCCACGAACGCTTTCACATGCATGGCAGCACGTGACAGCCCGGGCCTGAGAAAGAGCAGAAGAATACTATACACAAGCCCGTATCGGTATGCTATCCGTACAGAAAGTGCAAGTCAAAAGACGACTGCTTCGCATCCTGTTACTCGACCGACTTAGCATACAGAGCAGAATCCCTCTGACTCAACGCCGCGCCTGCTTGCTCCCCTCTTGTCCTTCCCGCCAATGCAGCTATCGCCGGCGCCTGATGTACATACGTTACAACATTCTAAGCAGAGATGATCTTCTTCCGAGATCGAGGAAAGGTGACGAGCCCCACCTACACCCAAACAACCGCGAATGAGCTTACAAGACCTCGCCAATGATCTTGCTGGCCTCCTTGTAGGTGTCGAGGAGTTTCTGGCACTTCTCGCGTTCTTGTCGCACGGCGTCGTCCTCGTAGAGCAGCTCCTCAAACATGTTCTCCTTGTACAATTCGGAAACCAGTCGGTTTTGCACACTGTCTTTACTGTGGTTGACGAGCAGATGCATGATGGCTTTCGGTACTTGATCCGCGATGGTCTCCCGGACGATATTGAAGTAGTTGCTGATGAGGCGGCGAATAAGCTCGGTCTCTAGCTGTTCGCGTTCGGTGAGAGCTGGGCCCGATGGGTCGTCCTGTAAGACAGTCAGTGGATGCTAACCAGGGCAGATTTTCTACTTGAACTTACCAAAACATTGTCCTCGGCCGGGTAAGAATCGTCCATTACAGGCTCTGGCCGATGCGTGGGCCGCGCTTCTGGTCTTCTGAAGCTCGCTGCGATAGAAGGTTCGATGTTTTGGCTGACATGTCGACCGCCACCAGCGATTGTGGATGTGGCTCCTGCATGGCTCTGCCCCGGCAATCCGCCAGATGCAGGGCCATTTTCTTTGCCGAAGAAGTAATTTAAGAATGAGTCCCTGCCTCCATTTGCTGCTCCATTCACTGCAGCTGCTGTGCCTAATCGATGTCCATCGCGGCCGATAGCAGGCGACATACTCCGCGTCTCCTTTGTTTTCTGCACATGCATGGGCAGTACTGTGTTCTGGCCATGTGCATCTTCCTCCTCGTCTTCGGGAGTATCTGTGCCATTGACAGCGAGTTCTTTTCGTCGCCTGGCTTCCCGCTTTCGCTTCTCCTCCGCTGCCGCTGCCTTCTTTTCTCTTTCGTGCTTGTCCTGCATGACTGAGCTCATTGCAGCGGCCGCACCCAGGAAGTTTGGATGGTTAGTGTTGATGTATGCGCGCTGAATAGAGATCAGACTCTCGACGTAGGAGCTGCTTGGTCCTAGTCGCTCCCGTAGAAGATCAGACACTACTTCGATTAGCTTTCCCTGCAGCCGAGGATAGCGCGTGAGCTCGGTCGAGCCGCAGGTGTGGCAGATCTTGATAAGTTCTTCGTACACGAGCTCAACGCACCGTTGGCTCGGCATTTCCAACAGCTTGATCTGGGGTTTTACAAGCAGATCAAAGGCCAGCTCGGGTACAAAGAGAGATGGTCGTGGGCCGGTGGAATTTCTGATGGCTGTCCGAATATCCAAAGTCGATAGATTGTGTGTCGGATCAATCGACTCAAGGGTGTTGCCAAAAACCGAGTTGAAGATGTAATATATCCGTGCGCCACCGCATAGCTCTTTCGTGCTAATTTCTGAGGATGTACCGTCAATGGAGGAGATGAAAGATGTGGCGAACCGTGTCATTAGCTGCAAGATCAGACTCCCTCTGTGCTCCTTGCCCGTGAAGGCTTCGGTCCCGTAGGATGCGAGCTCCTGCTGCGTCTGACCCATCAACGTGTTCAATCGCGCCTTGATATCAGGTAGCCGTTCACGGATATGCGTCATGAGCGTTTGGTTCAAGGTCTTCGCCAGATATTGCGTGCCACATCTTGATGCGATATTTCGGTAAGCGGGATGCATCCTGAAGAATTCCCGTTCTGCTGCGAGTGCTTCAGACATGGGCTTGTTGACCTGTATGTCCTGCTGTGACCGATTGACCACACCGATAAATCCGAGCTTGAGGGGATAGACGCGTCCGGACAAGATGTCAAGCGCGTTTGTGCCATGGTCCATGAGGTCGATTTTAGTGAGTACACCGATAGTCCTCTTTCCTGTGGGGTCTACATGCCTTGCCAGCTTCAGCGCCTCCGAGTTCACGATATCCACATTTGCAGGCGAGACTGCAAGAACGATACTGTTCGGCTTCGCAATGTACTCCGAGATCAACGTCCGCGTCTGTTTCTCAATATCGGTGGGCTGGTCTCCAATGGGCACCTTGGTCAAACCCGGCAAATCGACCAACGTCAAGCTCAGCACATGCGGGCTGTAGACTTTCAGGTTGATCGGTTGTCTGTTGATGCCCTTGTTGTTCCCTGCTATCCGTGCCGTCTCGTTTTCAATCTCTCTTCTGACCTCAGCAAAGTCGTAGAATCTCCTCCCAGGGATGTGATTGAACTCGGCAAACTCGTCTTGGCCTGCCACCGACGCTGGCGTGTGTGGAACGTGCACTTCATGGTCGCTCGACTTGTCGCTTCGCTCGGACGGTACGTTGATGAGCTGCAGGATGAGGGGTCTCCGGGTCACGATGCCACTGCCTCGAGGAAGGAAATCTCGGCCAACAATATTCTCAAGCACCGAAGACTTGCCGGAGGACTGCGAACCGACGACGACTATCTGCGGCAGATCGAGGCTATCGTTGCCTGGTGAGGAGTGTTAGCAGCTGCGGATTGAAGCCTGCGCTATTTGACCAAGCTTAGGCTGAGGCGCACCGATGGTATTGAAGACGAGGTCCTGGAGCTTGTTGACGACGCCGAGGAGCTCGTCGCCGAGAGATGCCATCCTGATATGGCTGTACTGCCTGCTCTATATCTTTGCGCCCAACTTCACACAGATGCAGCGACCACAGGTCTTGAAGGCGCTGGCTCGTGGCCGGCTCTGCCCGTGGTGTTTCTCTCCTGTGCTCGAGTTACTTGGCCGGCTGACTCCTGTGCCTGTCCGTGTGATCTGACTGCGGCGACTTTTGGAACAATGTGCTGAGGGTACAGCGCAGGGCTCGGAACAGTGACGACGGACCAGGACTCCGTCACTCGCGAGCTGTTCCCACTTCCTCACGCCGTAAACGACCTAACCTTCCTTCAAACGGTCGGTCGGGTCCGGGTCAGAGCGCAGCGGGCCTTTGTTTTCCCGTCAAGTGCTGGGACGTCATTGCGCGTATATGCATGAGATGCGCTCCTTCCTCTTCCATCAACACTCAACTGCTGCTATTATCATTCATCTCTCGCTTCATCTCTGTAAGTGGTCCGTTCAATCTGGTTCGAATGCTGTCTACCATCCCGCATGTCCGGAGTAGAGCACCACATGGCCGCGACGGCAGCCCAAGATTATCAAATCCCACACGGCCGCCAATCAAGCGCGGGGTTGTCCAGGCTCCGAGTTGCACATGCCATTATCGCAACCACTATCGCAAAGAGATAAGCGAACTCAATCCTTCACCACGTTCCTTTTGCAGCCTCAGCCGCATGATTACATTCTTGTTCCAGAGCAGTACATTCTGAAAACTTACCAAGAAACCCCTTACTTCCCACATCCTCGCTGGTCGCGTGCTCTGCGAAACACTCGAATAACGTGTACATATCCACTCGCAGCACTTAGAGACATCTCCACTCACGCCAGCCTGTCCGATGGCACCTTCCGCGATCGAGGTGGAGCACATCAACGGCCTCATCTGTACCGACCCGGCCATTGAGGTCGACCACAACACAGACGACCATGTGGCCTTTGGTACATAACAAGTACTCTGGATGCTGTCCAGTCGACCGCTCCTCGACCCTTATGCTGACAATTATCAATCAGGCGGCGACGACCAGTGGTTCTACAACCCCTCCACCCGCAGATTCGATCTTTCGAGAGGCAGCAAGCGCAAATTGATCGTTGATGCGGACGACGGCATCAGGAACCACCGAGGCGTCCTAATCGACCCGGCACAGACCTTACTCGTGATCATTGACATGCAGAACTTCTTCATCCATCCCACCTTTCGCGATCATTCCGAGGGGATCAAGACCATCCAGCCATTAGTCAAGGTGATCGAGAAGTGCAGAAAGGAAGGCATCCAAGTATGTTGGCTGAACTGGGGCATCACGGATCACGATCTCAAAGTCATGCCACCAGCAGTGACAAGAGGCTTCAACAAAGCTTTGGCGGACGAGAAAGGACACGGTTGGCACGTGGGACTAGGCGCGATGCTACCAAAAGAGCAGGGCGGCGAGCGGTGCTTGTTCCAAGGCACGTGGAATGCAGATATCTACGATCCTTTGAAGCAGTACGTGACGCCTGAGGATGTTCGATTCGACAAGGCGAGAATGTCTGGGCTGTGGTCGCCAGAGCTTCCGATGCACAAGTGGCTCAGGGACTCCGACAAGAAGACATTACTGTTCGCTGGCATCAACACCGATCAGTGCCTGCTTGGGACCCTCACGGATGCGTACAGCTGGGGATGGGACTGCATTCTGATTGACGACTGCGCGGGAACGATGACCAGCGTCTTGGGCGCGAAGGAGGTGTGCGACTACAATGTTGCAACGAACATGGGCTTCGTCACGGATTCGAATGCGTTCTGCATGGCGGAGAGGGCATAGAGTTGGATTTGATTAATCCTTCGGCAGCCATCGTTGACTCAGCTTCTTTTCCTGCCGGTTAGCGAGGGCATTTGGCGAGGCGTCGAGGGTTCGGGGTTACTTTGCGAATTTCGGTGTCGAGTGGATTTCTTTCATGATACCCGACTGCCGTGTGCAGTTTGACCAAGGCTTGGAGAACATCATTAGTGGGTACAGAATAGACTCTGGTATGCCAGCACTTTATCAAGCCCGGACGATAGCGCTCTTTGCGTCTGCACCTCCAAGAACCCAGACACACCCTGCGCCATCCGGCACGTCTAGAGCATTCCAAGTATTAGGTTCGAGGAGGTTTGTGTTTGTTGTTGGGTTTGCTTCCACGTCGAGTCTACGATCTTGCGCACAGATGACCTTGATCAAGATTTTGTTCGCCCGCTTAAAGTCGTAAGCACGGCGATGGTATCGAGACGTCCACGTTCAGCGCTTCTTCGCAGCCCGCTGGGTCGTCTGTACTTGCGCTAGTCACTTCTTCAGTGGGTGATGCCTTGCGCCGTCTACAACAATGTGGCCTGCAGGCTACGCGGAAGGGCACGACGGTGTATATGGTGACCGCTGCGACGAAGTAGAATGGGTTGAAATTGAGAGTTCGCTCGCCTGCCTTGCTGTTCGGATCCTCAGGCCCGTCGCGGTCATCAGGGGCTTGAATGGTGTATGCTCAATCGAATAGCTTGCCCTTGTGGGAGCCCCCGGAGAAGTCTTCGATGCAGTGCACGGCGAGTACAGTCCATGATTAGAAATACATATTAAATACCTATGTAGCTGACGTACACCTGCATGCCAACCTGCAGTTGCCCTAATCATACCGAGCCCTGAGTTCCTGCAACATGAAAATGGGTATATGATCTCCTCCTGCACAGTACGTCTACACATGACCGGACATGCCTTCGTAACCCATCAACGCATCAACCCATGACCGTAAATGCCGGTGCCAGCCCGTGTGCCCATGATCATGCCAGCGATATGTGGATATCCATTGAAGCCCTTCTCATGACGCCCGGCAATGCTGTGTGGTGATTGTAACAGCCAATATATATTCCAGCGCGTTACCCTCTTAAGTGTGCCGGCAACATAGGCGCCTGGTCGTGGTGCTGTATTTCATACCCCGTCTCTCGTAATATGACAAGGTCATCATGGGTGACGCTATTGCTCAATGCAAGGAAATTGTCCGTATCGTAATTAGGGTCTGCAACTATCCGTGTGCATGACCTCATCTCTCTTTCAGGTCTAAGCTGCAAGCCACTCTCCAGACGATCTCGATCGTGATCCGGAGAGGTGGGCGAGACCGCCACTTCCATATCAGTCTTCAGAGGCGTGATAGATCCCATACGGCTGCGACCAGTCGAGTCAAATGCCGAAGATCCCTTCGACTTCTTCGTCTTCAAGGTCCGGCCAGAACTCCCGCTGAGACCAGACATGCCATAGCTGGCCTCGCTTCTAGTGAACGCCAACCCAAATCCAGAGCTAAAACTCTCCGTGAACGCCTTGAGCGCGCAGAGCGTACTGGCAGCTACCGCGTATGAAAGCTCCACGACTGCCCAGATGATGACGATGGCGCTGGCCTTGGTTGGGTCTGCATTGGCGTTTTGCAATTTGCCGATGTAGTAGTCTCGACCGATCGTGAAGCCGAGCACGGGCAGCCGAAGGTAGAAGGCGATGAGGATCATGGCCTTCTTGGTCTTGGGCATCTGGAGACCCCATACTAGATGTACGGGTAGAACAAGCAATATGACTTCGCTGATGACGTCGAATGCAGTAACTACTTGCCATCGAGCGCCCTGTCAACGTTAGTCAAGACATTCCATGACAATGTTGCCTGTCCCACAACGAGCCCGGTGATTTCGATATGACCTCCCTGTCCTGGAACTGAGTACTCTCATGACGCGCACTGGGTTCGATTGGGCTTACCTGACTGGAACATGAGCTTCGATTCAAGTAGAACGCCCAGTAGTAGCCAGAATCAAATCTGCATCCAACAGTCGCGACAAAAAGAGAAATAAAGCCTAAGGTGCCAATAACAGCAATACATTTGTGAAATAGTCTGAGCTGAGATGGCGTTTTGGTGATGCGACACAAGAAGCAGAGCATGGCGCATTTCGACAGATATAATGCGAGGATAAAGGTCACTACCCCGGCAAGCACGGCCTGAGACAATGTCAGCGACGATCTTGACAAATCTCGCAACTCATTTACCTCATTCAGGGCCGAAACATTACTCTGCCTCTCTTGCACTTGGCTCCAAGGCGTGCCTAGTCCCTCCGCCATAGCCACATAGTCCGCCGCCGAGTTCGACAAAGTAAGCAGCGTCGCGAATGCGATGACAAAGTCATCCACGTCGAAGCCTTTCCTCCGGATCCATATCCGGACACCAGCTATGATAAATGTATAGATCAGACATAAGCTGACGACCAGAATCAACACCTCGACACTCTGATCAGTATCGGACATTGTTGCGGCGGAGAGAAGTGCCGTGGAAAGCTGCCAGCAGATGTCTCGCGCAGCAGCTCCGCAGGTCCGAGGTCATGTACTGTTGGCATACAGGGAGCAGAGAATCGACCGTGTGACCGTGGATCTCTCGGGAGGATGCAGCCCAAAGTGTCGAATGCGCCTTCTGTCGATCTAGACCTGGAGGGAATGGTGATGGGTAGTTCTGGTCTTGAGACGCTGTTCGGCGCAGTGGAAATGCATTGAGGCAAATATCCAAACTCAAAGGACGAGACGCGGAGGGCTCAAGGCCTCGAGAACGAGCGTATCGTGACAGAGGCTGAAAGCGCCTGTGGCACGGTGCGACCATCCTTCGTCGTCCCTTTGCGCATGCGTAACTCTTCGTGTTGTTTTGGACTCAAGTATGGCAGCGAGTAAATTGACTCGCGAACACACTTCTGCACCTTGCATATCTCTCCAGTTGTCTCCCGATCAATAGCCACGCAATGAGTCCGGAAAATCGCCCTTGCTCGAGGAAACTTCGTCCAATGCAGAGCCTTTCGTATGACTTGCAGCGCACAACGCACAAGCGGCAATTCCCCACCCAATGGTAACACCAGTGCAGATTGAGCCAATGCTGTGTTGCGCGGTGCTAATACTGCAAAAGGTCATGGTGCTAGACTGTCCGCAGCGGCACTGGTGATCCGCGGCTGCTGGTAACACCAGGCTGTCCAATTTTCTCGGTTGCAGAAAGGATGTACGTCCAGGGCCATTCCCGTAGCCTGGTAGAGTGAGGACGTCTGCATGCGCCAAGCAAGGAACCTCAGGTTGTGTAACAGGGACGCTGGCTATGCCGAGCTTTCGAGCACAGTCTGCAGGAGGCCGATAGAATTGTGTATGATGAACAAGGCCGATTGAGGAGAGTTGTGTACAGCTCACAAATCTTGGAAAGGTGTGGTGAGACCACGTCTGTCACGGTCAGTATCCGAGAGGCGGCATTGTGGAGGCGACCACCTCATCATTGTGTTTGCCCAACCAGAAACATCTTGCATATCACTCAGCCCAGCACGCCTTCCATGCAGCGTTCTTGCTCGGAGTGCGTTCCCTGCCTGCCATAAACGTCTTTCGGCTCTCTGCAGCCCACTTGCCGTCCGCTGGCCACGCTCGCTTGTCCAAGCTTGGCGCGCCGTCACTACCCTCAGCAAACCCTTGCTCACTGGCCTCTATCCCTCCTTAACGGCGCGTCGGAATCTTCTGATAACCCGGCAACCGTTTCGCACCTTGTGACCTCGTTTCCTGACCTCAACGATCCACCACCTACGAGTGCAAAATGGACAACATACAGTCACCAACTAAGCCAGAAAGCCAGATCTCAATCGACGATGGCTACGATACCAAAGCAATGCACGAGAAGGGCGGGACTGTAGGTGATGCAGTTGAAATGGCGAGGATGGGAAAGGCGCAAGAGTTGAGGAGGAACTTCAAGTTTGTGGCCATCCTTGGATTTGTTAGCCTGCTCCAAGCCACGTGGGAAAGGCAAGTAACCAACGATCAGTATAATGTATGATGTCCATGCTAATGCTGAACCTGCAGCACCCTCCTTGCTAACTGGAACGGTCTGTACAATGGAGGGAGTGGCGGTGTGATCTGGTGCACGATCGCAGTGTGGATTCTCATGGGCTGTACGATTGCGTCGCTGTAAGTCCTCCGTCTGCTACTACTCCTGTTTGTCAAAGTCGCTAACGGAATGTTGCAGTGCTGAGATGGCGAGCATGGCACCCACTGCGGGCGGGCAATATCATGTAAGTGTTTCATTTGACCATTGTTGATGGCAGGCTTTGCTGATGTGAGGGAAGTGGGTCAGCGAGTTTGCTCCACCATCGCTCCAAGGTCCGTTGTCCTATGTTGTCGGCTGGTTCTGCTGCCTGGGATGGGTTGCAGGCGTGCCATCCTGCTGCGTGCAACTCGCTGGTGTAAGCACACCTTTCTCCGACCTGGCAACCAAGCGCTGACTGGTCCACCTTGCAGGTCGTTCAGGCGATGGTCGCCATCGAGTACCCGCATGCCAGTTTCTACGGTAATTGGCAGACAACGTTGTCGATTTTCTTGTTCCTCTTCCTCACGGTGGGCTTCAACATCTTTGGCGCGCGCCACCTTCCTCTGGTCGAAGGCTTGATCCTATTCCTGCACATCTTCGCGTTCTTCGCCTTCCTCCTGACGATGTGGATCATTCCTGGTCCCAATGGTCACGCCTCAGCTTCGGAAGTGTTTACAACGTTCAAGTGAGCAGTCAAAATAGTGCCGTTCACCTGGCGTGTCACTGACGTCCCATAGCAATGGCGGCTCCTGGAGTAGCATCGGTGTGTCGTGCCTGGTGGGCCTGACGACGCCGATCTGGTGTTTCATCGGTCCAGACGCCGGAGCGCATATGTCAGAAGAAATGAAGGACGCGTCGCTTCAACTACCACGCGCTATGATGTGGGCTATTATCGGCAATGGCGTTCTGGGCGTGGTCATGCTGATAACCTTCTGGTAAGTGTCAGCTTTTCAAATCCGCTGAGACAAATGTTGATACTCGACAGCTTCTGCATCACTGACTTGCAAGCTCTGCTCAATTCGAACTCAGACTATCCAATCATCCAAGTCCTCTACGAATCGACTGGGTCATATGCTGCGACCTGTGTCCTTGGCAGTGTGCTGGTAATCTTGCTTTTCTTCACCACCGTCACTACCATAGCCAGCTCCTCAAGACAAATCTGGGCATTTTCTCGCGACGAGGTGAGCCAACGTGGATTCAACGAGAGGATTACACCATTGCTCACTGTCGTATAGGGCTTTCCCTTCTCCAACTGGATCAGATACGTGCCGCCGTCATTGGAAATACCAGTCAACTCCGTAAGTGTATGGCCTAATCCACCATGCGCAGCTCCACTGACGCAGCACCAGCTCATCGTCTGCCTAATCGTCTCACTCATCATCTCCGTCATCAACTTCGGCTCCGACACAACCTTCACAGCCATCACCAGCGTGTCCAACGCCGCGCTCCTTTTCACCTACATTATCTCCATCGGCTGCCTACGCCTCAAGCGCCTACGCGGCGAGCCTCTCCTACCTAGAAGGTGGTCACTGGGACGCTTTGGCGGCATCATAAACGACATCTCGATCGCCTTCCTCATAGTCTCCTTCGTGTTCTCATTCTTCCCAACGTCGCCCTACACACCCGATGCGGACTGGTGGGCCGAGGACGCTAACTACGCCATCTTCATCTTTGCGTTCATAGCGCTCATCGCAGCTGTGTACTACGTCTGTGGAGGACGGCGAAGATACGTGGCACCTGTTTTGCTGGTGAAGCAGGAGTAAGTGCTGCTAGACTCTAGCGGCCAGGAGTGTGGCGGATCGATCGTTTAGCGATGGTGTAAGGTGGATGCAGTGCTTCGTGGACATATACGGAATGCCCATTGGGGATGGTCATGTACAAATATACCACATGGAATGGGCTGATGAGACTCGAGCTGGAGGTTCGCTTTCCGACCGGCTCAACTTCGGCCTGAAACTCTTCGGTTCAGCTGGAGGTCGTGATTCGTGACGAAGACGATTGACTGTTCAGCTCAAAGACGATTTGGAAATAGGACGAGTCACACATAGTCGAATAGTGAATCGCCAATCTGTAGCGATCGTGAATGTTCGTCTCTACCAGGACATTCTATGCTATTCTTGCGAATCCTGTGCCTTGCCCGCAGTTGCTTCATCCTGCAACTCCAGACGCCTCGCCAATGCAATCCATAAACACTGCAGGAAACCATAGCCCCATCCAAAATATGCCAGGGCAACACTAGCCGCGGAAGCCAATCTCAGTTTGCCCTTCATCTGCGCTTCCAAGCCTGGCAAACTGCAAGGCATCCAGGCGCATCGCGATTCTGTTGTTGTTCATATTATGCAAGCCGGCGCCCACCTACTCCACGTGATGCAATCACGATGGCTGCGCTGTCTCGTCTCAATATTGCAGGTTCTCAGATGGCCCAAGAGCCACGCCTGGCGCCCGTACCCCAGTTGCCACCGGGCGAATCAAAGCTGACCATATTCTTCTCCTGTCGAGCCCATTCACGGACATAGAGCTTCAATGCCTGCCATCTCACGCAATCCTGCTCGACAGGCTCTTCCCCATGACCCTCAAAGTCAGGACCAAGCCTGATGTAGCCTCTCGGGCTGTTTTTAGCCTTGATATCATCCTTCCGAAGCTCCGACACTGGAATTCTGCTGATTTTCGAGAGCTCCTCGTCGAATGGTCTTGCCAAGGATGGATAGCCAAGTGATAGATAGTTGTACACTTGTGTAACGAAAGAATCTGGAAATTCACGTTCCATCACCTCATCGAGTTCTTGCTCGGCGTTCAACATGCCGTCAATAGCGCCCATGTCAGAACTTCGCGATGCCCGCATGGGCGTTGGTGGCGTTTGGAGACCATTGCCTTCCGGTGTCAGACCTGGCTTGGCGAACGACTGCTCGAACGGGTTGACTGTAGTCTCGACGTTGGGAGTCATAATCCCTGTCTGGCCGGTCGGAGGAGCGAGCAGGCCTGGGGTCTTCATCTGATTCTCGCCATCGTCGACGCAAAACCCACCCCAGAGGCCTTTATTCGGCGATGCGGCCGTCCGGCTGTTCGCGCGACTCTTGTTCACCGGCGTCTTCGGGCTCTTTGGGGCTTGCCAAAGTCCGTCTTCTCCAGTGCGCCGCTTTTCAGATTCAGCGTGCTCCGTGAGATAACACATTTGGTTGCGCAGAATTGCTGAGCCTTGTGTTACATCAAACCGTGCTGGTTCTGGTGATGGACAGCGTGGGAACACAAGGTCGGCGCCGAGCATTGGCGGGCGTGCTCTATCGCGCATGGACTTCATCTCGTTGTCGTAGTTGCCAATGCCAAATGCATTGTCGGGATGCCACCACGGCCCTTGTGAGGGCTGCTTGGCTGTAGTCTTTGCAGCATTGCGTTCTTGCTCCAGCTTTTCAGCGTGGCGCTGCATTTCAAGCTGCTCCCATGAGATCTTCACTGTACTCTCGCGACGAGCGGCCATCTGCAATAGTATATCTTCGTCAAAGTCTGCCCATGTCACAGGCCGATCCTCCAATTCCATGTCGTCCGAGTCATCCTCTTTGTCCACCCAATGGTCAACGGGCTCGTGAAAGTCTGAGTTTGGAAACGCAGCAAGAGCTTGGTCACGCAGCCTTTGCTCGGCTTTCTTCGCCTCGAGCTGCAGCAGATAGTTGCTAAAACTTTCGTCGACAGACTCGCGTTTCCTGGTGGCGTGCCTATACGTGCCATTGTACGAGGAATCTGATGCAGTGATGGGTGAGCCTTGGGCAGGACTAGAGGAGAGTGACGATCTCGAAGAAGCTGGCTCACTCTCAGAAGATTCGATGGTGTCAAGCTCCGGCATGCGAAAAGAGTGACTACGCTGGCTAGAAATGGAATTTTTCCTGTTTGGTGGAGCACTCCCATCCATGGGTGCCAACTGTCTCCGCATGTCTGGCTGAATTTCCTGTGGCTGGGTCACGCTGAGATGATTGCTGATAGAAGTGAGGTCAGGCCCATCCTGGCCTTGAGTTTCCGGATTCGGCGTTGCATCGCCTCGTATGTGCCTTCGATGCTCACGCGCGTGCAGGTGGTGACCGGACTCGGTCTTGTACAGCTGTGGAGAATCTGCTTCGCCATTGCGACGCGATCGCTTCGCAGTGGCGAGAAGTACAGGAGCAAATCGTCGCGGCTCCCTTCTCGCTGTCTCCCCTTTCAGCCTAGCATCGCCGTCGTTCGAGTCCTTCACCTTGCGATTTGTGCGATAGGTGGTCCCCACGGGCTGCGGAGCGAATTTGATGTGCCCTGACCGACTTGTGCTACCCCTCTGCGTGGTCTTTTCCAATTGAGGAGCAAATCTTCGCGTCTGCGTCTTCTCACTCTGCTCCGGGGACCTATTCTTACTACTCTTCTGGGACGTTTCTATTGGCTGCGGCGCGAACTTCCTAACTGGCTTCTGCTCAGACTGCGATGCCTCCGAATCCCTCGACGATTTCGTGGACGTTTCGATTGGCTGTGGTGCGAAGCGCCTTGGCTTTGCTGTTGGTGCGGTCGGCCCATTTTCCTTCGCATTGCCCTCACCGCCATTTCGATCTTTCGAAGACTTGCTGCTCGTCTCGATCGGCTCCGGAGCAAACCGTCGCGGCGCAGATTTCTTGATCTCTGGTGACTGCTGCCGGGCAGCTTTGGAGGAACGGGAAGTGGTCTCGACTGGTTCGGGCGCGAATCGTCGGGGTGGGAGGTCAGGAGGCATTGTACAAATTCTAGGGGCACGGAGCCCAAAGGTCGCGGAGTCTTTCCACAATCATGCGTCAGCGTCGTCTCTTGAAGCAGGCCGACCGGGCCAGATAGACGAATAATGTGCAGTGGTCGTCGGAAACGTGCAGCGGTGTTGGTTGAAGCACCGGGAATGCGGATGTCCAGGATTAGAAGGAACAAAGGAGTGCCTTCCGGAAATGCTTCTGTTTTGCTTCTGTCTCGAGTGTGACTGGGTCAAGAGCGAGCGAAATGGTGTCTCGTATGTTTCGGTCCAGGTGCAGAATATCGTAAATCATGTGTGAGGTGCAGTACTCGAATCCCAAGTGCAACGCGAAGTAAGGGTGTATCCGGCGAGCGTGACGTATGTCGTCGTAGGTGCTGGAGGTTTACGCGAAGCACACCAAGCCTCAGAGTGGGGATGGCGGAATACACAACACAGTCGGGAGGTGTGTCCGGTCTTTTGCGGGCGGCAGAAGGGAGGTTGTGGTATGGAAGGAAAACAAATGTAACGGAACCAGGAAGGTCGTGGTAGAAGCGCTTCGATGGCTCCACGTGCAGCTTGTCAGATACATGTAGGTTTCAGCAAGGGTGGATTCGAGCTGTCCCCCGTGGGATTGATTTTCTTTCGCCAACCTTTAAAAAATAAGATAGACTCTGTCCGTGGTACGGGCACGAGTGGATGGTGCCGTGCTACGGCATACTACTGCTGCACATGCTTCCTCACCGGCTCGCACGGTGCGCCTACACTTGCAGCTGGAGTGCTAGCAACCTTCAATCGGTCTGCCAATCCTAGCCCAAAGCGTCTAAAAGTGGGTTGTGGCAAGTCGGATCGACGACCGTCAAGCCACACCCACGCGCTGGTGCGTTGGTGACCGTTTTGAGAACATGTCTACATGTTTCGCTTAAAGCTTGGATCTCAACGAGGGACTACGGAGGTACTTCTTGGACAGCTGATGATTGAAGCCTGGCAACGACGACCAGCCCAGTCGCATCTTGCAATCTCCAGACTGCCACTCAAATATGCTAAAGACGGCGACACATGGTGCTGCCCCGTGGATTTAGCACCACCGCATGCAAGCCGCCAGCCCGTCCAGCACACCGTCTTTTGCGGTTGAACCAGGCAAGAGACCGTGCTTCATGCTCGAGGTTCAGTACATCCAGACATACGACTACTGCACATGGCATTGGCAGAGGCATTGGCACGGCTTGATTCTTCTGTATTTACATGTCATTGACACGGGAGCTCCAACCACCAACATCGGCAAACACGTCTCTCGTCTTTGGCACACGACTCACCAAGCTCATGAGACATACGCCTGGCAGCTTCAGCCACCACGATGCTGTGAAGCACTCCAGCTTACAGAGATCTCGCAACTTGGCAACCTGAGACCTCCTCCGCAGCTCTCAGGGCTCCCCCTTCGTTCTTCCCCAGTACAGCCAGCCAACTCCGCGATGCAATAATGGCTCGATGCTCTGAATCTCGCAACCAAACCTGGGCACCAAGACATGCACCCCGCAAAACTACCTCGTACGGCCCGCCAGGTTCTCTTAAAAAGTTGAACCTCACAAGGCCTTGTGGAATTCTTTATTTCGATCGGGTGAGATCGGAAAAAGACATTGTCGTGGCTCCTGTAGAGTACAGCAATGCGAGCTCCGATTATTGCCTCCGAGGCTCTGAGGTCTAGCTACAGGCACTGCGCCGTCGTCTTGGGAGATTAAGGAAATTGAGCTGCCGTACGGCCTTATGGCTGTGCTGAATGAGCTGGCAAGCTCGCCGATAATTCGACCCTTTGAGACAGGTCACGTATGAATGCTGTGAAACAAACAAGCTCTGACTTTGTGGTGAGAATCTACGGTGTTGGAACAACGTCCTATCCTGTGCGCCTTGCTCTGTTCAAGCAGCTTGTGAGTCAATTGAAGCATTCGACGATGATTCTATGCCATCTACCGTTGGTTTAGTCGCTACAGCATTTCACGCGTTTTCTCCCGGGATTGAAAGTGCTCATGACGAAAGACATACATCGATGCTGTATGATAGCTTGTCTCGCAACATCATGAATTGAGGGTATCACAGATGCAGACTACTCCGGCATGAGCATAGCATTGATGCTCTTTGCGTTCCTAGGCAGCGACATCACGTCTACTCGTAGTCGGCACCACTAGTGCAACAATTATGCTAGTCTGAGATCACCTTGGACATATGTTCTATCGACCACTCCGCCTTCTATCCTAATATTAGCTTCCAACACCATTACTTCTAAAGGCATGGTCTACTTGCACTACCGTCACGTCACCGCTCGATGGTCTTGCGAAGTCGATGCAGTGACACCACTGACCTGTCAAATCGCCCAACTAATTGTGTAAGGAGCGCTGAGGTGCTGTCACTTGGTCCAGCCATGCGACACAAGGTTGCTGAAAAACAGAGGCGCTTTCTCAAGCAAAGGCGTTAGATGGAGATACACGTTGTTGGGTTGATCGTAGCAGTCGATCTGTAATGATCAATTGCCTGATGGAATTCCTGGCGCGCGGCATAGGTAGCGGTCAACAACTGAAGTTCGAGCAAAGATGGACGTCGTGGATAGGTGTAAAGGTACTCGCAGATCATTGATATGTGCGAATTGCAGTCTGACAGCGTATATTCGAGAGCATTGTCTGCTCTGCTGGTGAGTTGCGCCGCCGAATACAGTGCTGCGGCTCGATGTACACGCTGATGTGGCAGTCTTCGGTCTGGACCAGTGCTTGTTAGCGCCGAGCTGCACACTGTCGCGTATCAGGCCGAGTCGAAGAATGTTGCCCTATCTCGGATTTTGGCCCCCAAACTTTCATGTTCCCAGCGAGGCGAGGCGCTCGGCTAGCGATGTGTCCACTTATTTCAAGACCTCGAGGGACTGCATGAGCTGCCCCAGACCATTTATTGCAGAAGACCAACTGCGGCTGCAGAAAGAGCCTATGAGGTAGGCTGATATCGCTTCGGCACTTGCTGCCAATGTCATCAGCTGCCAATATTCGTGTTGCGTCTCGGCTGCGCGATGTTGTGCGCCGCCAACACATAAATGACAGAATAAATTTAATGCTTGTTGCACCGCTTACACGGGCCGTGCAACCAGACTTGGTATACTTGCGCGTGAGATGGGAAGGGCGGGCCTGACGCTCATTTGTGTTGGCAGCAGCACTTCTGAGGCGTGGAAACCGACGAGTTCTTGATTCACTTGCCAATAATGCTCAATAAGTGATCACTGGTCGCAGAGAGAACTTGTAGCCAGAGTAGTATAGTTCCATAGCTCGAGATCGAGACGGGCCTCTGCAGTGTGATGCCGTCCTTGGCCAGCCAACCTGTAAATGCTTTATGCCTGCTCTCCATGCAGCGGAGATCGGAATCCGCACCTAAGTAGGCAGGATCCGCTCTTGGCCCAAGACAATACCAGTCGCAGGCGGCAGTACCGAAGGTACATCTTCGCATGTCGCCATGACTGACGTAGGGTCAGACGTCTGACAAGCAGAGGCCAAACAGGTAGTAGTAGGAGGTAGCCTATTGGAGAGACGATCCCATAGTGTTCACGCAGCAATTGAACACCTCCCCATAATATTCGACATTAGTATGATCTCTGATCATCGAGCCCAGATCCAAGCACACAGCCTATGAGCTCAGCGAGTCTCACCTGTCCAAGGCTCGGGGCTCGGTGCAGATGACGGGATACGGAAATGAGAACACACGATGGAGCAACTCGACGACCATGTGGAAGGTGGACCTTGGTGGCATAGTTTGCCGCTTCGCAGCATCTTGCCAGCTATCATACCTTTGATAAGAGCTGGACATAAGTCCGAGTGGGGCTTCCGGGGGGTTTGGCCCAGAGACTGGCGTGATCAAAGCGGTGTTGATGTGCTTCCAGACGCTGCAAGTAGATGAGGTGCTGTACCACCGCACGAGAATAATGCGCACGAGCTCGTGAGATTCAAGGTCTTGACGAATCCTTGGTAGGCTGCGGTAGCCAATGTTGTTGGCCTGTCGGTCGCCCTCCGAGCTTCTGAACCAAGAAAACCGAGCCGTGAATGCCGGCTCTTTTTGCTGCGAATTGGGCTAATGCATCCACTGCAACGATCAGCTCTAGATTCTGGCCCAGGAACTACTGTCCATATGTTATTCTGTGAGGTGGCCACTTTCAGCAACCACGCACGCTCACATCGCTACTATCAAGCCGACCAGGCCGTCGCTATTCGCATCTTCAGATGGGCATGGATGCTGATGAATTGCTGAGCATGGTCAATGCTTGTCAAGAGCGCCAGTTTGCGCAGGGTGCTGATGAGTTCTGTGGGGTCGCTCCTGCGGTTAGGTTGGAGAACTGTGGAGCTTTTGCGGGCGAGTCGGCCAACTTCTTTCGGGCTTCTGCTGTCTGGGGAGGCATGTGGAGACCATGAGAGCTGAAGATGAGGAGCTCGCCGATGTTGCTGTAAAGGTTGATAAAAGAATTTCGACCTGGGACAATCGCGTGACACCTATAGGTCTATATGTTGCTAATGTTTGCAAGGATGATTGCATGCTGAGGAAGCCGCGTATGACATCCATTTATCTCCAGAGACGCGCGCCAACCATGAAAGCGTTGAGACTCAGGTACGAATCTTGACCCTCGAGTTGGCCGCTGCAGCTGCAGATGAGAAACGCGACGTCGCGAGGTGGCGGACCGACTTTTTCCTTGACGTCTCTCTACATACATGGCGCAGGGTACTTCGCCATTGCGGGCCATGTGCCAGAAGTGATGATCAATCCGGCTTCTCCATATCTTCTCCCAGCCGATGATCAGACCCACAATGCCACACGAAGCAAAATGACTTTGGTGCGATCTGTGGTTTGTACGCAATGCGCGCCCATGGTACCTGCAATCGCATACAATAATGTCAGCGAAACCCTCTTGTGCCTCCTTCTGCAACCTGCATGTCTTCTGCCATTGTCCCGCCCTGCCGAGCGACTATTCGCCAACCCACCTCCGCGTAACTTTTCTCGCCGCCAAACTCTAGACCCGCTATCATCCACGCGAGTCGGCTCTACCTTTCTGTCCTCTGTCAGCGGTATATCTCTTCGACTCCCTATCTCTAGTACACTCCTCTTCAGAATTGTGGCTCACTATCGAACGCCGTGAATGAACAGCAGAACAATGACGGCGCGATAGCTTTCGTAGCGGGACACTGTTTGGTCGCGGCACCGGGGAGCCGGACAACAGGTCGTCTGAGAAGAGTTGGAAGGTTGGATCACAAATCTGGAAAACCTGCAGAAACCGTGGCGGCAGCAGGGCACATGAGCAGTATTATCCCGTGGGACTGTGGACAGTGAAGACGACACACGTACACTCCCCATCACCACCACCCAGGGCTCCCGCTCTGGATACCAAGTGGCAGCCACTGGCTTGTCTCGCTCCTGAAAACCATGGCAGAGGTACTTCATCCTCCTACTCCGCCGACTCCGGAAGGTAGCATATACGAACAGACGTCAGGACTGCGGCGGTCACACCCCTCATCTACGTCGCTGTTCCGAGCGTCAACACCGACTTCCAGTCCGAGGCATTCAAGCTCTTTCCTGCCATCGCCGGTCGCGAAGTACAAGGAGGATGTCTCGTGTTCATTGCCTTCGACAACGCTGTCATCTCCCGCATCGTCTTCAGAAGACCTCGTATCAACCCCTGCGAGCAGTGCGCCATCGCTAGAAGAAAAGTATGCCAATGACGATATCCAATTTCCGGATTATGGAGGCGTGCAATTTTACACCACAAACGAGAGATTCGAGGGCTCGCAGTCGAGTGACGAGCCAGGCGAGTCGACAGCCACAGATACTACCAGATCAGACTCCCCCGTACTCACGCCGACCGTCGCTGACGACACCGCTATCAAGTCCGAGCCAAAGCAACATGTAGATTACCTCAGCCATGACTGGAGAGAAGAAGACATCTGGTCAAGTTGGCGGCATATTGTGTCACAGCGAAAGGTCTACGGACAGCGTTCGCGATTAGAGAACGCTTCATGGCGGACATGGGCCAAGTCTAAATACCATCTGCGAACGGTCTCGCCAGAAACACTGAATTGGCTGAAAGAGTCCGATGTCACCTGGCTGTACGGCCCTCTGAAGCCGGCGGAATCGCATCCCATCACAGCGAATCAATCTGCGCCCAGCTCACAGCTGTCGAAGAACAACTTCTTCATCGCCAAGAAGCCTATCTTGAAAAAGCGGTCAATGTCTGAGGTGATGCTGCAAAAATCGCTCTCGGCGTCTTCTCTGCTAAAGCAAGCCGCAGCCGCCGTTCAGGCGCAGCAGGGCAAGCCTGGACACAGAGAATATGTGTTCCATCGGGCAAATTCGGACTTTGTCTCCTGTGCTTTGACATCCGAGATTCCGAGCAGGGATCAGTTGGACTACTTTTCGAGTTACAGCGAAAGCGACACCGATAATGCCTGCGAGTGCGCTGCAAACCGGCACATCCGATTCGATGACAAAGTCGAGCAGTGCATAGCTGTGGAAGTGAAGGGTGATGAACTTGATGAGCTCAGTGGAAGTGACAGCGAGGATGAGGCCGAGCACGGTTCATCATCGGACAATAGTAGTGACAATGGCTTTCTCACGATGAAGCGGAGAAAGAAGACAAGAAAGTCCAAGGCACGCGATGGGGAAGCCAAGGGTAGCCGAAGCAACTCGCATAATGGGCGAAAGACTATCGAGACATTGCCGTCGACGACGTTGAAGTATCGCACCGACAGCCCGGATGTGACTGCTCATACGCAGCAACATCACACCTTCGGCAAGAATTGGAGTCCACGGACCCTGTCGCCATCACCATCCCAAGAGACGCTCCGGCCAAGCCACCCTTCAAGGAACTTTTTGTTGCCGGAAGACGACGATGACAACTGCGCGGAGTTGTCTAGCTGGTCTTTTGGAGCAAGCAATCCCAAGTCGTCACTTGGTGCTGCCAGCCCCATCGAGGACGAGCCACCGCGGTGGACTAGGAAGGACTTCGCCTCGTCACGTTCGCGAGATGCCACACCGGGCCCTTCACGAATCTCTCAGCCAGCTGAGGACGAGTGGAGTGCTGATGGCATGAGGCGAACCAGTAGTGGTATGTTCATGCCCTACGATGAGGACGAAGACGACATGATGGCGGTGGGATTGTTTGGCCGAGTCAGCGAGACGATCAATACTGCTCGAGACATTGCCCATGTTATATGGAACGTGGGCTGGAGGAAGTAGGTTGTACATGGCACACTTATATTTCTAAAGCAACAATAAAGGGGCGGAAACAGCACCCTGCGCTTCATGACGAAGGCGTGGTAGTGCTGCACTATGGGTGCGCCTGATGAGGTCTTGACTATAGCATTGGGCCGGCTTCTTCTGGGAGAGAATAATGGATTGGTGGTTTGATGTATGTTCAAAAAACGTGGGCAGGCAGTGCTGCCGATGCAAGCCTTTTAGTAGGCGTCCTTTGAGCAAGGCGTTCGTACATGGTTGATAGATGGGCTGGCAGGTGGATTTTCGTGTACTTTCTGCTGCGATCTAACGCACGCGTGAGCTGCTTGTGTGAATAGCCGAAGAAAGCAGCTGCGCCACAGCGGTCGTTATCATGTCTCGATCTCTGAAACAAAACTACGTGTAACGCGACTGAAACCAGGAGTCTGGGCCACGACGACCTGCAGGCAGCGCGAGGGGCAGCTTTGGTGGTTGGGGTTGGTTTTCGCGGAGGAACGTGGGGGGGATGAACGATACACCATGTTTGCCTTACTCCCCATCACTCTTTCGTGCACCTAGTCACTTTCATGCATACATGAAGCCGCCCGTATCAGCCCTGTCCGTGCGCATCTGACCGTTTGGTCCCAACCTCCAGCGTCACGTCCCACGACGGCAATGTTCCGACACATTCGCTTCCTGTTCTCGATTCTGCTGTTCATTGCTATATGTAAGGTCTCACAGGTCCTGAGTGAAAAGGGTAACTTCCAGGTTTGAGAAATCACAAGAGGAGGATCGGCGTTCCAGAATTGCTGTCTGCGCTTCCAGAAGCAGAAGCACCGGACTCGAGTGCGATTGAAAGTGAAGTGAGGCCATATAACAAGATGGAGGAGCCGCCGGATGTCGCGACATTGATTGAAGGGTTGGTATCAGTGAGCGAGAATGTGAGGAAGTATGCGGTCTTCAAGCTGCAAGGGCTGTTAGGCGACCCGTCATTCGCAGACGCGTTCATACAAGGCGATGGCTTGTTGCCTCTGCGACAAGCGGTGCTAGACACCGGCGGGAACACGCAGGCGTATGCGCTGGGCAGTCTGGATGCTCTGCTAGAGCTGGACATGGGCTGGGATGCGGTAGATGGACAGGTGATTGAGAAGGTGCAGCACCTGGCAGGAACTCTGGTTGTTACTGGCGCTGATAGGGAATATAGGTAGTGGCATTGGCAGCCACGCACCCGCTTGTTAACATCGTACGGAATGCGCTCACATTGCTGGTGTTGGTGGTGTCGCGGCCATCGAGCAAGTCGGGAAATATGGACTCCCAGATGTTTGGCTTCAAGGCTATCAAGCCAGCCCTTGAAAGCTATCCTACCTTTCTCGAGTCTCTGGTACAACGATTGAGTGCGTCCGACCACAAACTATGCGCCAATGCGTTGCAGCTCGTCAATGCACTTATGCGAGACGCTGTGACTAAAGGTGGCGAGAATGAGTGGCCGCGCTTCATCAAGCGTTTGCAGGACCTTGGCGTCATTGGCGGAGTTGGCATGCTCATGAGAGGCGACACGGCAAGCGATCCAGGAAGCTCACTCGCAACATCCATTTTGGAGTTCCAAAGCTTGACGAAAGTCTTGTTGCGCAAGTGGAAGGACGTCAGAGTTAATGTCGAGCTGGCGGAGCACAAACGAGCTCTGAAGACCATTCATTTACTCAGCAAGCCAGAGCCGTATCACCCGGAGACCAATGGAGATAGTTCCGAGTCACAGCGAAAATCGGCGAGGAGACATCACCCAGAAAAGTGGCGACGGCTCGGCTTTGAGACAGAGAGTCCAGCATGGGAGTTTGACGAGACGGGCTACCTTGGTATTATGGATCTAGTCGATTATACTCGTCGGCACGAGGACGTCTACCAGAAGACTCTGATGGAGCAATCCGTGCAGCCTAGGGAGCAGCGCTGTCCGCTTGCGAGAGCGAGTCTAAGCGTTACTTTGATTCTTTACGAGCACTTTGAGATCGATGATACACCAGAAGTCGACGACACAGCTTATCCGGAGATACTTGATACCCGTGCTAACGTGGACCAGCTATACAAGCCATTGCTGCTGCAGTGGGGACGGCTACACACTGCAGCCCTCAATGCCTTCCTACGACTGTGGAAGGTCGCAAGCGCAGAAGCTGAAGACTTCTTCAAAATCGAAGAGCTGATCAGAATCGTCGTAGAACGCATTGTTGGCTCAGCTGGTCGCAAGACTGACGTTGCGAAGGTCGAAGAGGACCTTCGCAGTGTCACGCTGGAGACAGCGCGCCAGTGGCAGATGACTGGTCTTGATGAGGTGTACAAGGATGCCTGGGGTCCGCACCTTGTGCAGGTCAGAGAGCAGCTCCACTACGAGAGCATGCAGTTCATGAAAGAGCAGCGAGCACGGTGTCTGTTGCAAGGATCATGGTTCCCTACCGCGGCACTGGGCTCAAGCGAGAGCGTCTCCTGGCGTTTTATCCGGCTCAGTCATAACAGACGTTGGCTGCACTACCGGAATTACAGTAGCAAAGGCGTTGACGAGCCGCCGCTCACAGACCTGCCAGAGAAGCTGGATCTCAATACTGTGACTTCGGTTGACAGCAACGTCTCCACGAGTGACGCGCCATTGATGAATGGCAATAATTCAAGCACCGAGACTCTCAGGCAGGACAGCACGCCGCATTCCTCAGTCCGACCGCCCCCCCCAACACCTTTGCCGGCTACCAACACGAAAATCAGCATCATCGGCCACCCTTTCAAAGGCTCCATGGAAGAGACCGTGCTCCTGGAGCTGTTTCCGCAGACATCGTACGAGGCATCAGAATGGCTGGATGGCATGCTGATGCTTCTGAACCAGCAGCCGATCACGAAAGACACTACGCGCTTGATCGAAATGATGGAGGATTGGGGTGTCAGGCTGAGGATGCTGAATTTGAGGTGGGAGGATGTGGATTGGGAGGCTTTGGAGCAGGGTGTCAGGGGCAAGAAGGTGGAGGCTAGGGAGGTGCCGTCAAGAGAGGGATTGGATGATGACTATTGGTATGCGATGCCGGAGACGTAGTGGTTGCGGCGGGAGTCTATGGTCTGGGTCGCGACATTCGTGGGTTTAGTGCGACGTGAATTGGTGTTGCATCAGTTGAACCTTAATTACCAGATACCCTTGCTAAGCGACCTCTCTGCGTCGTTCCCACGCAAGCAAATCTCTACGATGAATCTCTTCGCACCCTCCCGGAAATGTGCAATCATGCAACCTGATCAGTGCAAGCTCACTATAATACCCAGCGAGGCCAGGAGATGCTCAAGGTGGCAGCGATCGGGCACTTGACAACGTCCAGTACATGCGAGGGGATCTGGATGACCTACTCCGAGAATGTCGTGCATTCGCCAGCGCGTACATCGCCGACCATGTCATCTTCTTTCCCACGCTGGAGAAGCACGAGAACCGTGCATCATCAGGTGAATCTTCGAGAGACTAGGCCAGCTTCACTTGGTATCTCAGAGTGAGCCTTTCCATATTGCTATCGCTCTGAACCATTGCCCCACTGCCCTCAGAAGGCATGTTCCACTTCGATCGACAATTCGACAATGCTGGCATTGTGATGATGGATTATGCGCACCTTCATACCGGATCCGTCGAGGTTTGGAAAGAAAGTCTCTCCTCACACCATTTTCGGACAAAGGAGGACAGCCATCATTTCCAACATGGAGCTAAGACATTAGCCGCCTCTTCGACCTCCGCTTAGAATCAAATTGATGAACTACTATCCTACAGATGGACCCAGCTCTCCGAGCTGCTTATGAGGATGGATACCTTTCATCCACGAGTAGACATGGCACCTTTCGAGGAGCGATGTCTAATGACAGCGACTCGCCGAGTTTCCTCGCCGAGTTGCTATCACCACTAATGCACATGATCTCGTGGGCCGCGATAATAACCACCTGCATCCTCCCGGCCCTCATCGTGGTCCGAATCATCACAACTATTATCAAGAAGATCTGGTCGATCCTGACGGCTACGCAACACCACGTTGACGCCTTGCGAGTTCGGTACGACGATTTCGCACTTTCACACGACTTCATGATGGACTTGGAGGCGTTTGCCGGCAGTCTGAATAGAAAGCTATATTTCATCTACCTCAAATTGCGCTGGAACCGAATGACTGACGAGATCTCGCGCGCCAAGCGAAGACTCGGCTTCCTTTTCGATTACATCATGGGCAACATTTGGTGGATGGCGCTCCTTGGTCTGCCACTGGTCATGATGCTTGACTACTCTGTGCGCAGTATAGGCGAGGTCGAAGTACCGTTGGACCGTCTACCAGCACGGTTCCAGGGCAAGGAATCGGCATGGATCCATATTCCGCGGAAGTGGGCAGGCAGCAATAGCCAGCACCAGCCAGCACCAATGAGGTCAGACCAGGTCAACTACAATGAGTGGATGTCGGATGATGCATATGAAGGCACGAGCTTGGTCTCAGCACCACAAGTCGTTACAGTAGCCCAGACCCGACGTGTGGGGTCAGCAACGATCACTGTATCAGAGGACATGTCACTGCAAGCGACTATCAGCAGTGGGTTTGAGACTCTTATCAAAGCCAGCACCACCGGCCATACAGGTGACAGGCAGGAGCCACCGTTGCTTGATCGTTTTCATAGGGAGCACAAAATGGCAGGTAGTGGAAATGGTCTGGCGTGGTGCAAGCTGTGCGAGCAGATGCATTGTTGCGAGTTGCCAATTTAAGCGATTGAAGCATATCGGGGAGATGTAAGCCTGTGTTAGGTTGATGACTACAAGTATTTCGAGTACTGCATTCAGCGAGTTGAGCATTCACATTGTGTATGACTGTTGCTTGGAGAGGTTTTGCTAGGATTCTGCACTGCCGCCTTGCCAAGAATATGAATCATCGTAGGCTGGTAAGCATACAGGGGTGACGAGTTCCTTCACGCTGTGCTACTCGTACCTAAGCACCGATAGCCTACGTACTCGCGATCCACTGTGCCTTAAGGCAGAGGCGCAGCTACAAACTCAAGGGCGAGACTAAAATAGGATGACACCGAGTGGTTCGTTGTATGAACTTACTGTTTAACACAATCGAGCCTGAAAACTGGAATCATACCACGAAGCAAATGTCCTAGCTAACCTCTGGACGATAGGCTATGTGTAGAGCACGCTGTTGTCCTACTATAGGCTGCAACAGAGCTATGCCAAGGCGAGAGACAACATAAGGCGAGGAACCCGTCTCAATTTAACGGCGCTGTGTCATAGCGTCAATGATTCGACTTTGCTAGCAGGGAGACAACGCACTGATATCGGGGCTTATATAGAATTCCCAACCTCTCTATGTTGATTGCTGCAAGGTCTTACTGCTTGGCGAGGGTCGATGGAGTGGCGTAGACTTGCTTAGCAATAGCCGTAGTTGCCGGCTGCTTACGGCTTCGTTCAAGGAATTTAGTACTTATTATAAAGAGCCGGCAAATATTACTGAGCAGAAGAAACATCGGTTCACAAATAAGCGCGATTTCTACCTGCTCTCTTTTCTATCAGGCAACAACCGACAATTCCTACGACTCCCGACTACGCTCTACTTCCTCCCTAAGAACCATTCATCTACTCGAACCCTGAGGAAGCTACTACGGAAAACTTCTCAACTTAGACGAGTCTAGTTGTAGACAAGGACACTACATCTTTACAGCACATTTGAAGAAGCATACGCAAGATGAAGTTCACAGTTATCTACAACTGTTGCATCTACATTGTTTAATGTAGCATTAGCAGAAGTTGTGTGCTCAGGCGAAAGGTGATCCAAGGGGGGGGGGGGTCAGGCGGAGCTTGCAGCGTGCTATTTCTCTTCTCAATGCAACGTCTGAACTCAGGCATAAGGAAAGGTGCTCACTGAGAAGGTGGAATCACTCAATCTGTGAGAAGTGAAGGGCAGTTCAAAACATATTGGAAGAAATACTGGTGTCTTCAAGAGGCATCGAAAGTCGGGTCCAGCACCAACACGAGCGCAGTTTCACTGATGTTGGGTCTGTTCTTGACTTGGGCTGCAGCGGTGGAAGCAGTCTTTTGGTTCAGTGTGCTTTCTTTTGCGCCGCGTAGTCTTAGCTGCATATGCACGTGAGAACGACGACAATGTCAAGACCTCTCCTCATACAACTCTCCGAACATTCACCAGCGGTATTAAAACCGAGACTTCACTTCTAAGCAGTCTCTAGGCATTGCGCGGCTTGCGGCAGGCTTCACCAGCATGAGAGCAGCAGTCTACTGGAGACACATGGCAAGCCGGCTATCTAGCCAGGTATTACCTCAGGATCGGGAACTTTTTCGAGCAGCTCTGTCACTTACGCAGCGGCTGGTTCTGACACCAGTAATTTTGCATACCGCATTTGTAGCGCAGCCTCCAGCACCGCTTCAAGCACTGCGAGCTCTACTTCTGGCTCGACATCCAGCAACGCGACGTCCAGCAGTACGACTTCGTCCAGCTCGATCGAGAATTCCTGGACGAAGACGTGACCCGAAAACGGCTATCTTCAGGAATGCTTGGGTACCAGGGAGCTGGGACAAAGCTTTTGTGCCTCGCAAGATCCTGCCCAAATGTACCCCCAAGTGGACAAAGGATCTGTAGCGCCGTCGCGCAAGAAGTCAGTCGCGACTTGGGGTCAGAGACCGCCGTCTCCTGTCGCAGGGAGAGCGCGCAGCGACCAGAAGGATGTTTGCGCCGACGCCGCTATCCAAAACGGATATCGAGAAATTAAGGGCAGCAAAATTAGCAAGAGAGGGGAAGAAGGAGAACCCTAGAGACGGCAGCCCATCTCCCGACGCTAGACGCACTGCTTCGAACTCGTCAATACAACGTGTAGACACTCAGAGCCCCCGTTCTTCAGTCAAAAGCGGGTTCTCGATCTTCTCGCGGAACAGTAAGCAGCGCTTTTCCAAGCCGATCTCGACGCCAGTGCCGGACATACCAAAAAGCCCAGAGCAAGCGCAGAAGGAGCGCAAAATCAGCTTTAGCGAGTGCACGAGGACGATCACGCCTATCGCCGCGCCAGCAGTGCCAAATGTTGCCAGTGGTCCTGTATCGTTCGCGGAACAGCCTAGGCGAGCGCCAGAACCACCAAAGAAGCCGCAGAGTGCAGAAGACGTCTTGTCTACGACACCGCAGAGGACCCGAGGAAGCAGTTTTCCACAATCACCACCTACCTCAAGCCCACCGGCCATTCCGGACAAATCGCCAAGGAGGCCGAGTGTTGGGACGAGGAGGGTGCAACATTCCAAAACAGAGCCCGTGATTGCCACTTTAGGTCAGCTGAGCACTAAAGATGGTGTCGCAAACGATGGCGGACAGAGACCACCCCGTCCGTCGCGAGCGCCGACCGCACCGCTGGCGTCGGCTGGTAAAGGGGCTGTATCCAACGCTAGGCCAAGAAGAAGCATGGTGGATCCGAACAAACGCCTCTCTGGAGTCCGAGGTGGCAGTGTCGAGAAAGGCCATTCCAGGCAATCTAGTGGCACTGCATCGATCCGTTCGACACTCGATGAACTCGACGACCTCCCAGGCAAGTTGCCACGGCGAGCCACCGATGGCAAAAACAGTCCGACCAAGACCGCGCCGACCTCTTCGCCGGCGGACATGCAGTTGCCGTGGAAACGGAAGAAGAAAGGCGAGACCATGAGCATGCTGCTAGAAAGTGGCTTCTTCGAGAAAGACATGCTGGCAGATGAAGAAGCAAGCGTAGAGTACGACGTGCGTGTCAAGGTGCCACCGCCGCTATTCTCGCTCCCAGCGAACCCCGGTAGCGCTGCTGGGACACCTACAGAAGTTTATCAGAACAAAAGAGCGTCTATGAATGCACGCAAGCGCGTATCATCGAGGCCAAAGCGCAGTCCGCTCTGCCAAATATCTACAACCAACCACAAGACTAATGCCAAAGTGGTCGGCCATGGCAGCTCGCCCAGTGACCTGCATGCCATTCCAGAACTGAGTCGCGGCAGCGACAAGTCATTGCCTGCGTCTGAAGTGTCCACGCCTACTCTGCAATCAACGCAGATCCACGTCCGAGACGGCTCTATTGTAACCGTCACACCACCAGAGCTCACTGCGTACCAAAGACATGTGTACTTGCAAGGTCCCATCAGATTATCTAAGCCAGTAATCGCGCCAAGGTGAGTCCAGGACAGGGAAGACTTGGAAGCCACCAGATCTGGGACTGACATGGCAGAATAGGAAGAACAGCGTAGCCAGCTTGGAAGCGTTCCAAGAAGCGATTGATAAAGTCTATCAGGATGCTCTTGTCATACCACGCCGCCGTTCGGATGACGCAGTCGTAGACGATGTCTGTGACTGGTTTGAATCCTTCGGCTTCGACCCCGTGGGTTATGACGGCGATATCATCATGGCAGACCTCACCTTTGACGAAATAGACGAAGTCGAGGAGACGGATCAAGGCGTCGTCAGCCCGACGGAAATAGTCACACCCGTCGAGGCGCGTCTGGCAAAAGAGGTCGTTTCACGGCCGGTCCCACAACCTGTACCGACTGAGGAGGCTTTGAGGGCCAAGGGCAAGAAGGTACACATGTCACAAGAATCCGGAGAGAGCAAGGAAAGTAGGAGGGAGTCCATGACACTGGCAGACGAGGCCAGCATATTGTCTGTTACGAGTCCACGTCCAGAATCTTTCGGGCCGGATACGCTGATGGCTATTGCCCCAGCGGTGCCGGACACTGAGACTGGTCCGCAACAGAACAATGCTTCAAGTTTCGACTGGGACGACAACGTCGCAGAAATGGAGTCGGGAGCGTCGTGGACGGCTCCTGCGGTCGTCGGCAAACTGCGTCGGTTTCTCTCCTAGTGTGGCCATTGAGTGGACGACCCCGTATTACTGTGACGAATGCTGTAGTGTAGATTTTATTGAAGTGTATCTACTTGGTCCATTGGATTCTCGACTGTGTGCTGATCGAAGCATAACTCATAGCGCCCTGGGAAGCTCAACGGGCCGGCAGTTCCTGGCCTGCGGTCTTTCGAGCCTTTGTGAGGACCTGCAGGCTGCCACCAATTTGCGATAGCTTAGACAGACATCCCGTGTGAAAGATACGACCTGATGGTGTTGACGCCATCTGTGCAACCTATACCATCGTAGGAGAGGCCGCACGTCATGTGTAGCGACAACTCTGCTGCCGCCGGTGTTCGAGCCGCCGGGCGTTGTGATACCTCCATACCGATGGGGAGGGTGATGTCTCATGCAGGCCGAGCTGCAAGCGGGCAAGAGCTGCGTGGGCTACAAGGCTGGAAAGCAATGGGCCGTAGATCGCTCCATCATGATTGCAGGCTTTGCGCCACAAGCGTGCTCCAAGGTTCTTCCCGGGCGAGTCGGAACAACGATCTGCACGTGAGTCGGAACGAAGCGTGGGTGTCCACCTCCGCAGGCTTGTCAGCGAGTCGTCGCCCTGCCTTTTTGCAGGACACGTCGGCGGTGCCCAGCATCGCATCACACGATTCGTACCTGTCTTGGCTGCGCCCGACACGGCCGCCCTTGGACTTTGTGTCTTCGACTACAAGGTAAATGCTGCATGGCCTGCTAGGTGTCAGCTTCTGATACGCCCCATTACGACGCCCTCTACACTGTGGCATAAGAAGGTCGCACTCTCCCGTCCTCTCACTGCTCGCCTCACTTCGAGACTGTTTCTCTTCGAGCAAACTTCATTCACTCACCACTTGCAGCCGTAGCAACGACAGCAATCAATTGTCCGCCATTGGTTCGAGCCTTTGGCCATCGCAGATAAATCGGATCTAACATGTCTGACGCTTTAGTGCAATCACTGGAGCGGGAAAGGCTTGCTATCTGGAACGCTCATGCTACCGACGAGGCTCGAATACAGGCCTGGGAACAACGGAGGGCGTATCTCATCTCTCTCTTGTTCAACGACGCCTCAGCACCACGCAGCATTCGACAGGAATTGGCTCAGGCGCCACATCACCCTTCTGGACAATCTGTAGGCGCTTCATCTCAGTGGTCACTGGTGTTATGGCTAATCTTCCTAGGATGCACCGAAACTGGATCAAGAATCTCACTCGATTCAGAATAACATGGTACCTACCAGGATGTCTCGATCAAAGTCAGCAAAAAGCTCGCCATCTCAACCTGCTGCGATACATCGGCAGCGTCACCAAGTACCGACGAACTCGGTCACTGGTAAACGCCTCCATCACGAGGCGATCGACATGGACCGCTCGGCGACGTACACTTACGGCACCACGACTGCCTGGCCCCCGCCTGGCGTGGCAACATTAAACCCGCCGCCCGCCGCCGACATCCAGATATACGAACCTGAAGCGTTCGTCTCGAAGCTCGCATCGGGCTCCGAGCCCAATTCAAACAACGCTGCGAAGAGGCAGCGAATGGATGATGGCTTCTTACAGCCGCCACTCTTCGACCCATTGCTCGCAAACAGTACGTACTCGCTGGCGTCGGGAGATGCAGCAGCGGCGCCTGCATTCTTCCACAGTGGAAGTATGTCAATTCAGCCTTCATCGATAGGTTCGCTTGCATCAAGTGAAGCGATGAGCCGACAAAGTAGCGTGACGACGGCGTCAACGTCAATGACTGACGCATTTGACATGATGCGGGTTGAGTCTTCCTTTTCGCATTGCTCTGATCTCCCCTTTCCCTTAGAGCTGAGTGAGCAGCAAGACACCATTGACGCTTCTTTCGTCTCATGTGCTGCAGAGAAGCCTAGTAGTAGCGCGGCTAGTACAGGCGTTGAAGATGGTAGACACAATATGCAACAGATGCTGAACAGTGTGGGCTGTGGCTTCGACACTTCTGCTGTTGTTGGTCAAGATAACATTCCCTTTATTGAGTCATTTCCTTCTGTTGCTGCTGTTGTTGGTTGTGGAGATGAGTACGCTCAGACGGCAGATCTCTCTTGCGGTCATGCACACGCAATGAAGCGGACAGGATCGACTGAAAGCGCAACAAGTAACCCGTCGGCCGATATCAAGGCCTCAGAGCGCCGACGGAAACACATCGCAAACGGACGCCAAAGCATTGCACCCAAAAGCCTGCCTCACGGACCCAAGTCAAGGTTGAGCTCGCCACACACAATCGACGCGAGCGAGACGAAGCCGATAAAGCCCCAGGACGCGTCAACTCGCCAAAAGGAGGCTATCAGTAAACAGCCGTACGTACGACCCCAACATCCCAAGCTCTACTGCAACCTTTGCCAAGAGTACCCTGGAGGCTTCCGTGGCGAACACGAACTTCGACGCCACTTCGACCGCGCCCACGCAGAGACGAGGAAGGTCTGGATCTGTGTCGAGCCGACCACGACATCCAAGGAGGGCTGGTGGCCGGCCAAGCCTCTGGGCATCTGCAAGCAATGCAAACAGCAGAAGCAGTACAACGTCTACTACAATGCTGCCGCGCATCTCAGGAGAGCACACTTCTGTCCCCGAAAGCGAGGCAGGAAGGCGCGTGGAGAGCAGAGAGAAAGCAGAGCTGGCAAGGCCGGTGGCGACTGGCCGCCGATCGAGTGGCTGAAGGCTAACGGGTGGCTAAAAGAGATTGAAGTCGGGCCCGCCGACTTCTTCGCTGCCAACGGCATCATGCCGTCGCAGCTCAACGTCGATGGTGCCACGGCGGAGGACTTCAAGAACACCGAAAACTTCACTGACGACCCGACGACTCTGAACCTCTCCGCCGAGACGCTCGGCTTCCAGCCTTTTCCGCCCTCCGCCGAATTCACCTACGGCTATCCTACACCTGTCGACACTACGAGCCCGGCCGTGTGCTTCCCGAATAACATGGCCAACGGCTTCGTCGCGCAGCCACAGCCTGTGGTGGACCCTTCGTCGATGCAGCAGGCGCATGCGATGGGCATACCGCCCGCCATGCCTTCCGGCGTGAATTACGCCCAACAACATCAACCACAGTTTATGTACCCTATAGATACCCCGTTTGCGGCTTGAGCGAACATTGCGGTAGATTTTGTTAACATTGAGTGAGACTTTGGGGATGGACGCAAGGCCTGAAGCCTGCTGAGCCAAATGCTGGATTTGGGATAATGTTATGGGCTCTGGCGACTGGTTTGTGGTCGCTTGAGTAGAGTCAATTGTATTATTGTTTATTTGCATAATCTCTCGGCTCTCCTTTCGGATTGAGCGATAGTGTCTACATGTATAGACATCTGTTTGTATTGCTGAGCCACACACGGCCGTGAGGTACTTGACAATTGCATCATCGTGGTCTCGTCATTTGAGCATGGGTAAGGTCCCTCGGTACGTACTGCTCCTAACAACGATGCCTCGCGGAGAAGCACCGTAGTCGATGGGTAGAAGCAAGCACTTCCATGCTTGCTGCACGACTCTCGACGTCAACGAATCGACCCCTATTTGTCACTGCTCTCATCCATGGTATTAACCGACTGGCACCACGAAAATGAAGATCACTTCCAAGTTGGAATCCACACGCGCAGCCATGCTAAGCCGTCGTAGGCAACGGAAACACAGCAGGACTCTTCCACCCATTCGCTCCAACCGCACGAACCCCAAACTGCAAGCTATCCTTACTCAGGTTCACAGTCACGTTACCCACATCGCCCACATCCAAACTATAGCTCCATTGCAGCGCACCAGACGGTCGCCAAACCAACTCGTGACTACTGACCAACGCATCATTGCCCGTCGCCCAAGCGAACTGCGAATCATTCGTAATCTCCTCGTACGGCCTGCTCTCACTCGACGCCGGAAACCCCACGACTTCCGAGATGGTGACGTTGACAGGCATTGCCGGCGCATTGGCCGCGCTCCACATGGATGCGAGGTTCACCTTCGCGACGCGCGAAGTGCAGTCGAAGTCCACGAACTCGAGGAGATCGCCGTACGTGATGTTGTCTTGCACCCTGGGGTCCTGGTGTTGGTGCGCAAAGTCCTCGACGGCTTCGGTTAAGCGCACGGCTGGGAAGCCTTGCGCGAGGAAGGACTCGTGGTCGCCGCCGCGCAAGTAGCGATCGCTGCGGTAGATGAGCGCGACTTGCATCCCTACCCAGCGGGCTGCGCCGGCCGCAATCTCGGCGATGTAGCGGCCGAGGTTTTGGGCGGGCGAATCGTTCCAGCCGCCTATGATGCCGATTTCGTTGTCGAGGGCGGCGGTAGAGACGTTGGGGTAGAAGATCGAGGCGCCGAAGAGGCGGATGGTGTAGTTGTTGATGGGCGCGAAGGGCTGTGATGTGCCTGTGCCGACGATGTCGTTGTTCCAGTTGCCTTCGACGTTGAGGGAAGCGTTCTTGAGAATCTGGGCCAGATGCGCGGAGCCGTAGAGGTCCTGCTCCTCGCCTGCAGTGGCGGCGAAGATCATGGTGGCTTTGGGCTTCCTCTTGGCACAGATGCGAGCCATTTCCATTACGACGGCGACGCCGGTAGCATCGTCGTCGGAGCCCGGCGCGTCGTTCGTGTAGTCCATGATATCGATGCGGCGGCTGTCGTAGTGCCCGGTCACGACATACGCCCTATTCGGGTCGTCGGTGCCATTGATCTGAGCCACGACGTTCGTGATGTTGACTGGGAAACTGATCCGGCTCGCCACGCCTTGGATGTAGGAGTTGAAGTAGACGTCCATCGATCCGTTGCTTGGAGCTGCAAGGTCAAGCATCTCCTTGTAGATCCGGTCTCTAGCGGCGCCGATACCTCTGGTCGAAGAATTCTGCTGGGAGAGGGTGTGGCGTGTGCCAAAGTTGGTCAACGTGGTGACGATGCTTTGGACGCCTGGACCGATGGTCAGCAGGACATTGTGGGCCATGGCATACAAGGTAGCATACGCTCAACGCTGACCTCACTCAACATTTCTTGCAACTCAGCATCAGGCGCTTGTGATACCAGAGGCTTTCCAATGTAGTTCGTTGGTGGCCAGCTGGCGCTGGGACACAACGCCCATTCAGCATTCAACGCTCCTGGCAAGCCTTCCCACGTCGTGGAGTAATTGCCAGACTTGGCGTTGGCACCCAGAAATGGCAGCAGTGCTGCCGCTGCAGCAGATGTCAAGAACATTCTAACTTGATTGTGCTTCGCGATGGATTGACCATCGCCGCGCGCTGAACCGCAGCACTTCCCATTTTATGATACAGCACTTTGGTGAAGTCAGTCTCAATACCAGCTTCCTGAGTGTCATCTGGGCTGCAGGTGCCAACCTTTCATCATGATGTTCAGCAGCGGGGTTTGCTCTGGGCATCTCTGATCAAGGCCGAAAGAGGGAGGTGACTCTGTTGCTCCTGCTTCACAATCGACATGCCGACTGCATGGATACATGTAGTCATGGGTTTGGTGAACAGATCTCGTGTCCTATTTATACAAAAGTCATCAAGCATCACGTCAAATGGGTATCTCTCGCTTCCAAAGTCTCGTCCCAGTCCAGCGCTCAAAGCTCATCCTGCGACTCCTGGGCATGTTCCGCTTGCCATTTCAACTGCCGTATGACGCCCTTATCCACCTCTCTGTCAGCCTCCATGCTCGCGATCTTCGCCTGCAGCTCGGCAATCTTTGCATCCTTGGCCTTCAGTGCCAAACGTGAAATGTCTCGACCCTTCAATATGCCTTGCGTTTTCAAGTCGTGTTTGGACAAAATGCTCCTGAGCTTCGAGATGATGTCTGTAGGGACATTTGTCGTTGACAGCGCGGCGAGAGCTTCAGATGTGAGGGTCGATGCTGAGTCTGCTGGGTTGAACAGAGCGTCTTTGTGTCTTGTTGGAGGAGAGGGCGTTCGCGCTGCTGCAGAAGACACGTCCTCTTGTGCCTTTGGCGTCTCGATGCTGTCGACGCTACCACCGAAGGTTGTCGTTGGTACTACAGCTGCAGAGGCCTTGGATGGGGTAGCAAAGTAGTCTGCCAGCGGCTTGGAGGCGGTCGCAGGGGTTCTTGGCTGCTCCAGCCAGGGTAACTTCCTCCTCCCTGTCGTCGCGGGCGTCGCATAGACACCGGTCTTCAGCGCCTTGTGCGGTGTTTCCCTGACAGTCGAGTCTGCAATCTTGGCGAGCTCTTGCTCTTCCTGCCCAGTGAGTGGCCACGGGAACTGCTCGTCATCGTCGTCGTCAGACAGGTCAGCATCTTGCGCTTTCCGCTTCGCACTACTGTTCGGTGGAGCCGATCTGGTGACCGTGGGTGAAGGACTGGGGCTGAGTGTGCTGTCGTCGTCGTCGTCGTTGTCGCCATCGCGCACCTTGATCGGATCTCCTAACCCAGAGAATAGACCCTTACCAGGCGTCGGCGTGTGCTGCGCTCTTCCTGCATTCCACCCTTCCTGCACCTCAACTCCTGCTCTGGAGCTGCTCAACGGCTCTGACCGACTGTTGCTCAACACCGCTGCCTCTTCTCTGGGCTTCGCATCCTCGTCCCACAGGAAGAAATCGCATCGCTTGGGCGGCTGATTCTGACATGTATAGAACCACCGCCCCTTGTTCAGACCTTCCTTTTTGACCTTGAAATGCTCGGCGGGCAGTCTCGGACTGCAGTTGCACTGCCATATTCCATCTGCAAACAGGCCCTTGTTTAGGCGGACAGAGGAATGGCCATTCGATTTCACGTTCCCGCGGCCTCTGCTGCCGCCGCCGCCATAGCCACGACTGCGTCCTCCTCGAAACATGCTGTGTCTATCGAGCAGAGCAGACAAGCTGCTGTTCAGTGCGAGGTCATTGTCGCTCTTATTTCACCCAGCCAACGGGCTAAATCTAGCAACGGCCCGATCCAGCAACCGGCGCATAGCGCAGTCACTTTCGAGCCAGCCAGTGCGTATATATAGCGCAAAACACGCCTATAATACTCCTCCCATTCTTTAAACCATATAGGTCCTCGCCTCGTACGGGACCTTGGACGGCACTCAGCGCAAACATGTCTACTGGCAGATCAATCGCCGCTTTCAATTACCCCCCGGGTTCGCAGGCATACACTCAATTATAAACGCCCTATCAACCCGCTCACCACTAAACTTCTCATACCTCTCCCTAAACATCTCCGCCCTGTCCCTCGCATCTTCCGCACTAAAATTTCCCACCAACCCATGACAACTCTTCTCAGCAATGACCTTCGCCACCCGAAACATCTCCTCCTCATACTCTCTCACCGCCCTGCTAACCTCCCCAGCATCGCCAAGACGACTCTGCCTGCTTGCCAACGCCCGAGCCAGCGTCAGAGCTTCCCACATGGCCACGTTGCAACCCACCCCGGCGAAAGGGGTCATGAGGTGTGCAGAATCGCCGATCAGCGTGACGCCTGGACGATGCTCCCAGCTGTGGCCCACGGGGAACATGTTCAGCTCAGCGACCTGCAGGTTGTCTATTGAGCTCAGGATGGCGTGTCTGAGATACTCGGAGCAGTCGGCAAAGTACTCATCAACGAGAATTTTCCTGGCGGCATCACCATCCGCTCAATCGATCCCGCAACTCTCTTTCCAATCTTGGGGTTTCCGCAAACAGGCATACGTTCGAATCCTGTCACCTCCTTGCCTCTGGAGAATGATGGCCCGGCCGTCATCAAACATGAACACACTACCCTCACCCACAAATTCCGCAAGCCGTGGGTTCGTCTCACTGACATCCACACACCAAAACGTCACAGCCGTAGTCCCAGAATAAAAAGGCCCGACGTCCGCAACCAGCGGCCGAACCTTCGACCACGCCCTATCAGCGCCAACAACAAGATCCACAGCCGTCTGGATCAACCCGTCCGCAAAATATATTATCGTCTTACCATCAGCATCAACCATAGGCTCCACCCTCTTCACCTTACACCCCCACCTCACCCTCCCCGGCTCAAGAGACTCAATCAACATCCCCCTCAACGCCTCCCGATCAATCTCCGGCTTCACGCCCTCATCACCTCTCGCCGCTTTCAGCACCTCAGGATCCAGCTTCGCATCATCCCAGTACACGTGACCATCAAACCGCATAAGCTTCGTCGCCTGCCCCTCCGGCCTCGAGTGCTTAAGGAATTCCTCAAAGAGTCCTGATTCCCGGAGAGCGAGCTGGCCCATCCCGGCGTGGAGGTCGAGGCTGCCGCCTTGGTTCCTGGCGTCGGGATCCGCGTCGGCTTCGTAGATAGTGAAGGGGATGCCGTGGACTTAGAGCAGGCGGCCGAGGGTCAAGCCTGCGGGACCTGCGCCTAGGATGACGATTTTGGGTGATGACATTGTGATTCTTGGACTGTCTTTGTGTAGGCGCAAGATCACGCCCAAGTGTTATAATGACTCTGCGTTAATTCTGGTTAAGCTCGACAGCCGGTTGCGATACAAAAAAACATAATGATTGAGCATCGCAGCAGGCAACGATGTCGGTGATCTCACTGCCCGTGTTCACTTGCAACCCCGACGATTTTAGAGTAGCCAAGTTGACTCTTGGAAGAACGCCTTATGTCTGGACCACTCCGCGGCGAAACTTTATGCGGTTGCATTAAAAGTTTCCAGAGGCCGAGCAAATTTCGGGCCCGAAGCTTCGAATTCACATGCGTATCCGGAGAAAGGTATCCGTATTGCACGAAGGTCACGGATGCCGGTAATTCTTCGCTCGGCCGAAAATCTTCGGATAGCGATTTCCCGTAATGCTACGCTCATGGCTCAGCTATGCAAGTCATCATATAATACATCAGCCTCGACACTCACTCCAACGATCTCCCCTCTCACAACTTACTCTCCTCCGTCGGCTTCTCCCCTATGATATCAAGGAACGCAGTGTGCACATGCTCCGTCAAATCCGCCGCCTGCAAAGACCTCCCCTTCTCCTTAAAGGCCAACCTCGAGCACTCCCTCGTGATCGCCGAGCCACCATACGCAACATACGCTAGCAGCTCGTCCGCCGACATGTCGTTCTCATGATCCCATATCCGCTCCAAATACGCCTTGCGGTACGCCAACAGCGTCGCCAATGAGCCGGTCAAAGTATCGCCCTGGCCACCAGCACGCTTCAGACCGCCCTCGCCGCTGGAGATGAGCGTCTGCTTCCCGTTACTGATGTAGTCGACCGCGCCTTTCTGGATTACCGTCACGCCGCCAAAGGCGTTCGCGAGCTTCTCGCAGAGCTTGGTGGGATCCTCTTTCTCTACATCGATGCCTTGTGCTTTAGCGAGTCTGCCGAACTCGACGACGTTGGGAGTGAGGATGCAGTCTTTGTAGCCCTTGACGAGGTCTGGTCGGGTTTGAGCTAGGTAGAGACCATCTGCGTCTAGCACGAAGGAGACGCCCTTCTTCTTCGCGGCTTGAATCACGCGAGCGCAGGTTTCTTGCATTGCGGGATCACGACCGAGACCCGGGCCAATGACTACCACGTGTAATCGGTCGAGCATCGCCACCACCTGCTCGGAGACTGAGTCGATCGTTTCGCCTTGAGCCAAGTTCTTCTGTTGCCGCATGTAGGGGTGGACCATCAGATTGGGCGAGTAGGTCTTGATGACGGCTCCTGCTCCTGGTTCGCAGATAACGTGGGACATGTCTGCTCCGAGCTTGGCGGATGCCATGGCTGAGAAGTAGGGGGCTCCGGTGTAGTCCTCGCTGCCTCCAATGACCGCTACTCGACCAAGTTGACCCTTATGGAATTTCTCCAGCATGGGCGGGATCATCTTGTAGACCTATGTTTATATCAGTACAAATTCACCCATCATGTTTATTCAATGGATTGCTCGCATGCTCACCTTCCCCAAGATCTCTTTCCTTGATAGGTTGGACGCCATGGTTTTTGGTTGACTTCTAATGAATGGGGCTGTTCTGTGTTCAAATGGTGTTACGCCCTGGGGCAGTCAGACTGTTTCTTCAGTGATGTTTTCGAGACAGCATGTGCCAAGTTCAATAATGCGGTCCACGTGTAAAACCAACCAAACGCCGATTGCATCGCCATGACGCGAATCCAATGCGCTGGGATTCATGACGTCGGCGGGGTGAAGTGGGACACTTGCATGTGCGCTGGGAGTTTCTTGCTTCTTGTTGATCCCCATAAACATTTGACTGCCAAGCCATTACACAGACGACCTACAGTCAACAAAATCACGATTGAGCGCCAGCAACATCCACCACCAACCATGAGCCAAGACGCATTGAACCCAACGGGCCCAGCCCAACCCAACCTCGACCAGGTATACGAGACGAGCGGAAACGCAGCCACCAAAGAACCCGCGGAGGCGAGAATCGCACAACAGCAAAGCGGCCGACCAACGTGAGAAGCACCCCCATCATCAAAAACCCCAGCCTTAGCCTAACAACCTCACCAGCGACCACCGAATACCGCAACAACAAACCTCCTCCATCGCCGACGCCACCCCCTCCTCAATGGGCTACGGCGTGCGCGACTCCCGCCACGACAAAGAAGGCCCGCTCGCCCGCTCCGACCAGACTCTCGCCACAGCAGCAGGCACCGCAAGCCAAGAGGACGCCGATCAAATGGCCGCTCCGACCGAGGGCAGGATCGCGGACGCCGAGGCGAGACGTCCTGGCGCCAGCGGCGCGCAGGAGGGCTTGGAGTCGGATTTGGAGCGCAAGAAGAGGGAGCAGGCGCCGATGAGGGAGGAGGTGAAGCGGAGGGAGGGGGAGGAGTTTAGTTTGGGTGGGGTTTTGGGCCAGAGGGGTGGGCCGGCGAATCCCGTTGAGCAGGGGAATTATCCTAATAGTGATGAGTATTGAGAAGTTGTGAGGGTAGTTGGACGGGAGGAGGTATTGGAGAGTGGAGGTGAGGTGAGATGAGCTCGGCCTCGTTCATGATAAGTCTCCTTGTGCTGCTTTTGTAATCAAATATGTCATTTATTCCTCGAGAGTCTCACGTGATTTCTCGTTGTTGATCAGAGTCTTGTCGTATGCAGACAGTCAAGGGGATGCGACGGCAATATGCGGTCGAAGAATCGGTGACATTGGATGTTTGTCGGAGAACAGCTGCGAACGACCTTCCTCCACGAGGCAGGTGCGGTCCCTTTGTTGCTATACCTTCACCAGACAGGTGAATTCTACTGAGAAAATACTTTAATCTCTATATCAATGCTGCATGATTGGGGGTATTCAGTCGTCGACATCTAAGATACCTAATCTCCTCGCCATGCTTTCCTACCGAGACTAACGACACACCGAACACTCCCACATCCTCCTCAGCCCATCGTACTCGACCCCTTCCACTGATACTCCTGTCTGCTCCCAAAAATGCTAGGCAAGCTCAGGTTAGAGAACTGCATCTTCAACAATGCTGCTGAGCTCCCACTCGAAGAATGCCGTCTTCGTGGCCTGATGCCCGCCGGGCTGTAGAGCTTGGCGAATCGCGAGCATGCAGATCTGGACTGCTCACGGTGAGAATCATTCTACACCTTGCCACCGTCGTCATCGTCCTCGAAGAAGGATAGAATGGCGCGAGCACCACTTGGACCAAGCCCGTGAGGCGGGTAGCAGACTGTCAAGGTTAGCATGAATACCAAGTAGCAAGTCCGAGTTTTGACTTACCATAAATCGGATCCTCAATCGCACCCAGCTTCTCACGGAACTCCGACTTGTTCGTCAACTTGAGCTCAGCCGCGATAGCGTGGTACGCCTTGCTCAACACCTTGACCCTGGTACCCCTCATGTTGTGCCCAACCTTGAACGAATTGGTAGCGCCTCCGCCGAACGTCACACTCGTGGCGCCCGACTGCGCTGCCATCTTCAAGGCATGCATGACGAGATACTCGATAGCTCCAGAAGGCGCGCCCGGGAAGTCAAGCGAAAATTTGACTTGCCAGCCATGATCCGGAGACAGCTGCGCCATAATGACCAGGCCGGCAATCTGACCATCGCGAGTGGTACTGTAGTGGTACTGCCTGTGCTCCATATCCTGCCATGGGTGTACATCTGTCAAGTGGACTTGCTTGCCCTTTCGGCCGGCGAGCCAGTCCTTGATGCGCTGGTCAATCTTGTCTTTGAAGTCCTGCGGTACAAACTCGCCAATCAGGAGATCATGGATCTTGACCCCTTCCTTCTCCGCATGACGACACTTGCGCTCAATCTCCTTGTCGCGAGCTGCTGGGTTGTTGCCCGGGTCTAGACGCTGCTCCGCGGCGACAGAGAAGGTCCGCCAATCATATTTGGTACCTAACACTTCCTGGCCAGCGTGGCCAATGAGCAGCCATAGAGGCTTGAGTCTCCTCTCTTTCTTGACCCAGCGCAGGTAAGTACCAATGGTCTTCGCGTATTGTGATTCGTGACACAGCGGGTCACCAATGGTAATGGCAAAGCCCTGGTGGGGTACGTAGCCGACCGCTGCGCCAGTGTGTGGGTCGCGCCAGTGCTCAAACTTGGGCTCGAGCCAAGAAGTGTTGGAAGCATCACCGTAGTTGGCAATGAGCTTCTCAAGCGGCTGAAACTCGATGTCTGCAGCAGCTCGGTCCTTGCCGGACCACGGCGGGTGAAGTGTGCTTGCCTCCGGGTGCCTAAGCTTCTTGACCGGCGGCTTGTATGGCAAGGACCGAGGATCTCTGGCGAACATGGTCGCGTGCCTGATGTCCCCCAGCTTAAGGGTAAGCATGAGTATACGCTCCATACCGATGCCACCACCGCCATGAGGCGGCGCACCCCACTCGAACCCACTCATGTACTCCTCCATCGAGTCGGGATCCATCTTTAGCTTCATCATCTTTCCCTCCAGTGTCTTCGCATCATGAATACGCTGTCCACCGGACAGGATCTCTTGTCCGCGGACGAAGATGTCGAAAGAGTTTGTCATCTCGGGGTTGTTAGGGTCGGGCATAGCGTAGAAAGGTCGCGCAGATGCCGGGAACTTGTCAAGCACGTAATAGTCGGTCTTCAGCTTCTCGCGAATGACAGCACCCAATGCAATTTCGTCGCGAGTACCCAAATCCTCATTCTCTGGGAGAGGATTGCCATGCTCGTCACGGTGTCCAGATTCATTCAGCATGCGGATTGCCTCAGCGAACGGAATGATTGGCGTCTCCTCCAGCCACAGCAGATCTTCAGATGGAAATTGCCTCTTCACAACCTCAACCTCTGCCCTGTACTTGGTGTAGATCGTCTTGAAGATGGCCTTGAATGTGCTATCAAGCACACGTAAAACTTCGTGGTAGTGCTCATCGATCGCCATTTCCAGATCCAGACCAGTGAACTCTGTCAAATGTCTATGCGTGTTGCTGTTCTCAGCGCGGAAAACAGGTCCTATTTCAAACACTCTTCGGAAATCAGACGCAATCGCCATCTGCTTGCCCAACTGAGGCGATTGAGCAAGGAAAGCCGGACGCCCAAAGTAATCGACCTTGAACACGCTAGCACCTGATTCAGATGCCGCACCTTGCAGCTTAGGCGTGTGGATCTCTATGAAGCCGAGGGAGTCGAGATGGCTGCGGAAGACCTGGCAGATGCCGGACTGCACGCGGAAGATGGCCTGAGATGAGGTCGTCCTGAGATCGATGATGCGGTTCGTCTGCCGAGCACGATCAGAGACACGGTGCCGAGTATCAGCTTCATTGTCCGCCTCAGCCTTGGAGACTTCAGCCTCGTGAACCGTGAATGGCAGAGGCTCGGACGGCTGAGCTTCGACATGCATCTCATGAATGTGGACTTCAATGTTGTGGATGGAGACACCAATAACCTCGCCCTGCTTAGCCTTGGGCTCCTGAATGACGCCCTTGACCACAACCACAGTCTCGACATGCAAGTGCTCCGCCCAGTACAAGAAATGCTGCGACACGCCCCCATGCTCATGTAGAATGCCCTGAATGGTCGCCGTCTGCTGGCGAAGCTCAATGAACATCAAGTGCGCACTCAGCTTACGGATATTGTGCAGGCGAGCGCGGAAGCACACCACCTTGCCGACGTGTTCCATGGATAGTGTGCGGATGTCAATGCGGTCGTCGTTCTTCGGTACGCCGGCATAGTTGTTGATAAGCAAGACGCCATACTTGGCCCTCTGCTCCGGCGTCTCTTCCAGCTCTGCCCTCTTCATCATCTGCTCCCGACGCGCCTTGTCGGCAGTCATGCGCTCCTCGGCCTCCTTCTTGTGCTTCTCCTTCTCGGCCTGGATCTCATGCTTGCGAGCCTGATTGCGGCTCAGCGGCTCGCCATCGCGGTTCAGGGGCAGATTCTCGGTGGATGAATAAGAGCTGTCCGAGCCAGTCCTGGCCTTGCGGCGCAGGAAGCCCATCGGACTGCGCGTCGTGCGGTGGTGCTCCTTGGAGATGCGGCGCGAGTCCAGCGAGTGGCTCGGGGCGGGAGAGTCGTTGCTGAGGCTCTTGCGGCCAAAGGGCAACGAGAACCGACTGCTGTCCTGAGACTCTCGCGATAGGTTGGTGCTGTTGCGGCCGGCTGCGGGACTCTTGCCACGATGCTCGTCTTCACTCGTGCGGTCAGAGCTGTTGCCGCTGCGCGGCTTGCGCAGACTCAAAGCCTTCTTGAGCGAAGACATGGTGATGGCGGATGATGTCGCGGGTGGATCCTGTGTTGTGCAGTGCTGGACGAGATGCACAAAGGAATCCACGACGGCGTGGTGAGGGGTATCGAGGGTGGTCGTTACTGACGATATCGCGGCTGGCAGTGTGTGGTAGCAAAAATACGGCTCAATGCAGGTGCGTTGGAAGTTTATAAACAACCGCCTGCAAACATCAGCTGTGACGTACAGCGACAACCAGGTCGTCGGCGCTAGGAACCTTAGTGTTGGCGGGCAGTCGGTTTTTGAGAGATTAAGTAGTGAATAATGGCCGCGAGCTCGTCCGGCGGGAAGGTGTTTACTTCGCGAGCCGGAAACGAGCCGTCACCGGCTGGTTGATGGTTGAGGGTGAGAGCTGGAGGTTGTTGACAGGGCTACTGATTATTCTAGCTTTCCTTCCTCCTTGCGGCTGACGAGATCAGTGCTACGGATCCTAGCGGGAACGCAACCTACTAGGCAGCCAGGAACGGTAAAAACTCGTTCGCTTCTGGTGACGGCGATGCACAACAAACCGACTTGTTTCAGCGCGACATGGATCAGATGCATTGTTCTTGGAGGTCAGGTCGACGGGGACACGTCATATCTCAGTCATAATGCGCCAGGTTCAATGTTTTTCCCGAGTCGGCTGTGCGCGCTCAAGTGTACAAAACACAGTGCACCTTCTTGGCCCGGATGCGGCTTCACGGTCAGCCGCGTCACCATGTGATGATGACTCGGGAGCACGAGGTGGCCATACTGGCTGCCAGGCACAAGTCCACGCGGCGCACAGGTGTTGTGCCTGGAGGTCAACCAACGAGATGATTATCTTGGACGATTCCAGCAGCTTGGCTTGTTGGCTTTCACTGAGGTTGCTTCGCGAAAAGTCCAGTCAGAACACATCAGGTAGCTCCTCCCAGAGCTGCTCGAAGAGCGACACAGGGTCTGCGTACCCATTCTGTCAATCACGACTGCCATGTTCTAGTGCTCAAAATTTGCATGATCAATCTGTCTGCACGCTATGTTGCATCAAGCCATCAGCCACACTGGTAGTGTACATATACATCGTGCAGTTGGCTGTTCTGTCCATTCGCGATGTCGGAGACACACAGGGGCATGATGCGGTCTATCAATAATGTGTTGTTGGGACGAGGAAGCACAGTCAAGCTGATCGCGGAGAAAGGCAATCCTGTATGGACGGGTCGAATTCATCTCTAGGTATTGACAAGTTCTCATGAGGTGAAGTGCCTATCACCCAGATTCCAGGGCGGCATCGTCTCAGGCAAGTGCTGTGGAGTAGAGATATATGAGAGTCAAGATGAGACGCTCGACCTACTTCTTGTATACAGCCTTCTCGGAATTGTGTCTTAACGCCGTGAATGAGCAAACGACTTCAGCCCTGCTGCAAGGCAAGCACGCTATGGCCCTCGAATCCATGTCGCAGCCAGTGCAGTGAACGATCCATGTCATGGATCGTGACTCACACACAGACTCTGGCCGTGCAGAAAGGTTGGCGGACAGTCGAGGTCGCAAGTTTGATCGGGTCGCGCCAAGAGCCAGGCGAGGGGAATGCAGATTGAACGGCTGCTGATGAACTCGTACAACTGCGCTGCCTTAGCTACCTCCTTTTGCGAACGTGTTCGCGCGATTTGATGAGCTCATCACTCTGTAAAGCGTGTCCAGTGGCCGATATTGTCGCTCTCTGCTCAGCCAGCGTTGTGCGCATGGTTTTTGCTACCTCGGCCTTAATCGCTCGTAAACTCCTTTGACACCTGAAGATTGGCGCATGCGCTCCAAGAGCTGGCGACGTCGAGGAAGCACAAGCGCATACCAACACGACAGCGCATAGCAATTGCACCACAGCAGACGATCCAACAGGAGCAGGCCCAGCAGGCTGAGTCGCGCGAGTGCAGCAGGAAGCACGGCAGCAGAACACACGAAGCCTGAACGAGCGGGCTGTCTGCGAAAATGCCCGCAAACAATCCAACGCCGCCGTCGTCCACATCCTCGAACGGCGCATCGCCCAACGACCAGCGATTTCGCGTGGTGCGGAAGCGCAATCGTATCCCGCTGAGTTGCGCGCCTTGCAGACATCGCAAATTGAAGTGCAACCGAGGACACCCATGCGACAACTGCTCCAAGCGTGGAGACACACAGTCTTGCAGCTATGCGACGCCTGGGAACAGGAAGAAGGGCGGCGCGGCTGCCGGCCCTACTGGCACAGCAGACGACATGCAGAATCGCATCGATCGATTAGAAGGCTTGGTGTTGAGTCTGATGGGAAGCAATGGAGCGCCGGGCGCGACAGCAGCAGCGCAGGCTGCCATTGACAGCAGCAGGAGCAACAGCCTCACCACAGGCCCCCAGACATTGCTAGATGTAGAAGGTGCGGATATGATCCGAGAAGAGGGACCGAATGGACAAAGACCGGAGGACGACAGTGAAGTCGACCAGGTGTCGAAAGGCATTGGCATTATGAAGGTTGATAACGGCCGAGCCGTCTTTGCTTCAGATGCGCATTGGTACGCGATCTTGGGAGAGATCAGCGAGGTCAAAAACTACTTCAACAACCATAAGGAGGACTACCGGGCTCATATGCAAAAGGTGCAGGCTGCCAAAGCGGACGAGAGCCCTGGCACAGCGTTCCTGCTTCAAGGACCTGCTTCTAAGAGCAGAGATGAGTTGCTGAATGACTTTCCGGCAAAGACAGACGCCGATCGCTTGATCGCGCGATACTTCAACGCCTACGACCCATCTGTACACATCATTCATGGTCCTTCGTTCCAGAAGCAATATGACAGACATTGGCTGAATCCGCACGAAACATCAGTAGTGTGGCTGGGACTGTGCTATGCGATGATGACCTTGGCCCTGCAATCATACAACCGAGCCGGCGACGAGCCGCCGGAGTACCGTGGCAGGACACAAGAGCTTTCACATGCATTCAGGAGGCTCACGGCGCAATCGCTGCTTCTGGCAGACATTACTCAGCCAATCCCACAGGTACTCGAGACCCTGATACTACACGTTACAGCGGAGTATGGTCGAAGCCGGGATGCCGAACCTGGCGTCCTATTTATGGTAGGCATTTGCGTGCGATTAGCGATGCGGATGGGGTATCACCGCGACCCAGCGCCGCACCCGCAAATATCACCATTTCAAGGCGAGATGAGACGAAGAGTCTGGACATTCATTCGCGTTACGGACCTCTTGATATCCTTCCAATTTGGTCTGCCGGCGGTCATCAAAACTGATCAGATAGATACGGAGCATCCGCGCAACCTGTACGACGATGAGCTGCACGAGGAAATGAAGTCGCTTCCGCCATCACGGCCAACGTTCGAAGCAACACCAATGTCGTACATGATTGCGAAGAGTAAAATGACATTCTTATTTGGCGAGATCGTTGAGCGGACGCAGTCGATCAAAAATCCGCCATCTTACGAAGAGACGATGAAGTTCGACGCCCTGCTTCGCGAGCAGAGGTCGACTCATCCTCCACTACTACAAATGCGCAGCTTCCAGGAAAGCGCGCGCGATCCAGCCAATCTAATCATGCAGAGACTTGGGCTTGAGATGGTGTACTTGCGCTCCCTCTTTGTGCTTCACAGGCGATTCATAGCGAAAGGCAGGGAGAACCCGCGATATGCGTATAGCCGAAGGACGTGCATCGACGCTTCAATGCAGCTTCTGGAGCACCAGGCGACGTTACATGCCGAGAGTCAGCCAGGTGGTAGGCTGAGATCCGTGAAGTGGTATATTTCGAGCTTGACGACACACGACTTTTTGCTAGCAGCAATGCTTGTGTGTCTGGATTTGTACCATCACGCAGAGTCTGAGAGGCGCGGGCAGAAGCCTGGGACTCCTACCTCACCCATTGCAACAGATTTATATGCAGAGGACAGACGAGACGAAATGTTGCGGGCTGTCGAACACTGCATTACAATCTGGGAGGCAGTGCGCGAGCAGAGTATGGAGGCGTACAAAGCCTCAATTGCTTTGCGCGTGATGGTGGAAAAGCTCAAGGCGCACCAAAGGGCAATGCAGACACAGCAGGCATCATTCAACCCGCCCAATGCCCGCCAATACGGCCGGGCACCTCACTTTGGTGCCTTTCCCAATGGCAGTGTTGGCGACATGAACACCGACGATCTGCCTCCAGAACAGAGTGCAGCAATGACTTTGGGGATGCTGAGCAGTGGGGGCATATCACCTGGGCCAAATTTTGCAATGAATATGGCTCAACAGCAGGCGCAGATGCAAACGACAGGAGACAAGCAGCCAGGCTATCCTGCCTCCATGGCAGCGTTGCTCAACGAGCCGATGCCAGAGCGGACGGGCTTGACGCCGCAGTATCCTGGGGCGGATGCTGTGCAAGCGATGTCTGGCCCGGCGAGTCCGTTCAGCCAGATGCTGGCGACTACCGGGCAAGCGAATGGTTTCATGGGCATGGAAGGATTGGGCGGTGATATCGATTGGGTGAGTAGCATTTTTCAACTTTCACGTAAGTCTGCTTTATACTGACGCTGTTGGCAGGGCGCATGGGATCAATACATCCAAGGCAATTCCAGCCTCGGCGTCACGGATCCGTCGCAGATGGGTTGGCCGATGACTTTGGACCCAGCGATTGAAAATGCGGGACCGCAGCCGAATGGACCCGCGAACCCCAGTGGCGTTTTCATGGGCGCGATTACTCCTAATGGTATGATGGGGTGATTGCGAGACTCACTTGTATAGTACGCGTGGCGGTATGCATTTTCGCGGTCTGGCACTCACGGTACAAGCACGAAGGAAATGGGAACGGCGCAAGGGATGGCAGGCTCGCTGGCAGGCGACAGACACTTACAACTTCGCTCATCATGATGGCACGGATATAGCGAACGTGAAAGATTTGATACCCTCCAGCGGAGACGAGCACCAGATCGCACTAGTCATGTGATGACTAAGGTCGCAGATGCCTGCTTCTCGTCCCAGAATTACATGTACTTGTCCTTACGCACCAGCGCTACATTCTCTGCAACCCGACCAACGCATGCTGACGGTATGTCTTTCTTCGACGAGATCGCCGAGAAAGAGGGAGATGATCAATGGAACGAATGGAAGCAACGGGATCTCGACGCGAACGAAGAGATTGCCGCCTTCGTTGCCAGTCGCCAGCCAGGAAGGGGGGCCGAAGTGCTCGATTGGTTCCAGGGCTCTTTCAATTTCTGTCTCCAAGTTACGTACAACGACGGTACTCCAGATGCTATCATTCGATTCCCCGGCCCAGGACACACAACGTTCCGCGATGAGAAGATCTTGAACGAGGTCCAGGTCATTCAATTCCTCCAGCAGAACACTAGCATTCCAGTTCCTAGATTAATCAGCTGGGGACTCACTGAAGACAGCCCGCAGCATTTTGGACCTTTCATCATCTCGGACTTCGTAGAAGGAGTTCACCTCTCCGATGTTCTTAAAGATCCCAGTGATCAGAGGCGACTGCACTTAGCTCCTCAAATCGACAGAGACACATTAGATAAGGTGTTCGTACAACTTGCGGATATCATGCTGCAACTGTATCAGTTCAATTTCAACCACATTGGAGCCATCTCGAAGCCTGCTTCTACGGATTCCTGGTCCGTGACAGGCAGGCCGCTAACCTACAGCATGAACGAGCTAGCAACCACAGCTTTCTATCCTGTCGACCAGTTCCCCACGGCCCGCTTCGAATCCGCAAGCGAATACTTCCAATCTCTCATAGCACAGCAGCGAACGCATCTCTGCACGCAGCGGAATCTCTGCAGCAGCCCGACAAACGCCCACGACCGATACATCTCCCATCACCTGTTCGCGCAGCTGATCGACAAACATTGCACCCACGACCGCGGTCCTTTCAAGCTCTTCTGCGACGACTTTCGGCCTCAGAACATCCTCGTGGATCCGACTACGCTTCGCATCAAGGCTGTGCTGGATCTCGAGTTCACGAACGCCATGCCCAGCCAGTTCGCTTCTGAGCCGCCGTGGTGGCTGTTGCTCGTCGGACCTGATTCGTATCTCATTCGAGGTCTGAGCCTTGCTGGATTCGTGGAAGCGTACGAGCCGCGCTTGGATCAGTTTCTTGGGGCTATGGAACGAGTTGAGGAGACCCGTGAGGTCGCAGATCATCACGTGCCGCTTTCCCGTCTTATGCGTGAGTCGTGGCGGACGAAACGGTTTTGGTTTAATTATGCGGCTCGGAAGCCTTTTGATGTTGATGAGATCTTGGAGGACTGCTTGAAGGAGGGCAGGGGTGGTGTTGAGTCGCTGGATGACGAGACTCGCGCTGGTTTGGACGCCTTTGTTGAGGCGAAGATGGAGCAGTTGAGGGCGTACGACAGCGATTGCGCGAGGTGTCTCTAGTCTGCAGGCATTCTAGTGTTATCCTCGTGGTATGAGAAGTGTTTCGCGATTCGTCAACTGATTTCATCCCCTTACGGTAGCGTCTCGCGTTGTCAAACGAAACTGCACAGCATAGACTTCCACGTGTCCTCCGTGATACTGCAAATTCTGTTCCGCAGGTGTCAGCCGGTCGGTTGCGTTCATAGAAGCGACATGTGCCGTTTAGATGGCGTTTGTAGACACGGGGAATGATATGAGAGTTGCCTCAGACATGGGTATTTACGCCACAACGCACGAAATTACCACGTGAACATCTCATCCAAATTTCCTACAGTAGTTCAACCAACGCAGAAGTTCATCCGTCACGACTCCACCATCGCATTCGTCAATTCAAACCGTCCGCTTAACCACTCTCCGGCTCATTCGTAGACTTTGAGCGTCACTCAACCACTCTTCGGCTTCTTGCTGAGATCCCATCCGTTGAGGTAGCCACACCCAGCACTCAGGTAGGTGGCGAAGGCCAACCAGCCCAGATACGGCACCAGCGTGTATCCCGCGACCTCGTCGACCTGACCCCAGATGTAGGTCAGGTAGCCGTTGAGGCCGAGAAGAGCCGCGACATCAATGGTGGCCTCGATGGGGCGGTTGAGGCCAAAGAAGAGCGGCATCCAGATCAGATTCAGGCCGAGCTGGATGGTGTAGAGGGTTGCTCCTTGCTGCAATCAATCAGCTCGACACCTACGTAATAATACTGCTCGTGTGTGGGATATACGGTACCTTGGTCAAGAGCACTTTCTTCGCATCGAAGCTGTTCATGCCCGTGGTCCAGGCGCGGTAGGCGGAGAACCCCATCAGGCCGTAGAGGAGGGTCCATGCTGGGCCGAAGAGCCACGGTGGGGGGCGGAAGGGCGGTTGGCGCAGGGCGATGTATCGCGACTGGGTTTCTTTGGGGCGGGTGGAAAAGCCGACGGCGGTGCCGAGGCCGATGGGCAGGAGGATGGAGGCGGCGGCGTTGGCGAAGACGGAGCCCGGGAGGGTGAGCGAGGGGATGTGGGATGTCATGATTGTTTGCACTTGTTGGGGGGTGGCGGGAAGGGAGGGTGGGTTTGTTTATTACTTCTAGATATTTCACCCGACGTGTTGCCTGAGAGCTTGGGGCCAAGCAGGTTCCTGATTACGTAGCTTTCCCCAGAAGTTCAGGATACCTTTAGGTACAAACATGTGCTGGCGCAATGCGAGGCGAGGTGGCAGCTGCCGGGCTGCCGAGTGCCGCCCGAGTTAGTGCTCCAGGCGCGTGGTGGTTGGCCTCCACCTGCCGCTTCTTCAGCTTCACTTCCATGATTGACTTGACTCTCCGCGCGCCTTGCTTCTTCACCTCGACCCACCTTACTACTGCTACCACTGCACGACCTTATTCAGTTCAGCCACTTGATTAATCAATTGTTCGTATCGCCTTTTCTACCCAACCAACCAGACCTGCACCATCAAATGGCCCTGCACGCACCTTCTACGTCGGGCTTCAATGCTCGATTCCCCCTTGTTCGAAACCACACCACACCACGGCCACCTCCACCCTCCTCTCCCGCGACACCTTGTCTACATCAATTGCTGCTGCTGCTGCTGCTGCTTGCTTGCTTTTCTCGCTTATCAACGCCCTTCTTGTTCTCGATTCATTTGCCCGCGAAACCGTTCTGACAATGGCCGCCCACGGCAAACAGTCCGCAAACACGACCCGCACCACCACGCGCGCTGCAGCATCCGCCTGCGCCGACCACGAGGCTCCACCACGTCGTCGGATGGCGCCGACATCCACGACATAATCCTACAACCGCGGGTCACCTGACGGAACGGGCCACTCGGATTCGCAGCAACGGCAGCAGCAACAGCAACAGCAACAGACTTCGCCATGGCCGACTTCGAGGCCTTCCGTGACGCCCGCTCGCCCGTCTCGCGCGCCTCAGGCCGTGATCGCGACGATTACCGCGCGGAATCCTACCGTGACCGGCGGCGCTCACCCATTGCAGGTCGGTGTATTGACATCTTGTACAAAGTCACCCTTGCTTACCGCCCCAAAGATCGTCGCAGAACCGATCGCGGGGACCGCAGACGCTCACGCTCCCCACGCGAGTCGAGAGACGAGCGATACGACCGCGAGCCTCGAGGCGGCCGAGACGACTACCGCGACCGCCGCGACGACCGCGACCACCATGCACGAGAACGCCGTCGCTCCTCGCCTCAGCCGATCGACCGATACATCCCCGGCCACGACGCGCCTCCGCCGCAGCTGCTCGTCAATCCGCTGCCCGACCCCATGAAGCTTGACTTTCAGGTCGGCTTCACATGGTTCGCGGAGTGGTGGCGGACGGAGCAGCGGATCAAGGAAGAGAAGGAGCGCGCGCGGGCCGGCAGACCTCCGGCTCGCATACGTGGTGATCGTGAGACCAAGGAAGAGCGTGAAGCCGAGAGACCCAAGATTCAGGCGGCGTATGATGCGTACAAGGAGAACCTGCAACGCGTGCAGGCCCAGACCTTCGCGCGCCTGCACAAGGGCGAGGACTGGTTCCGCGAACGTTACGTAGCTGAAAACCGTGACAAGTTCCGCGCCAGGTTGATGCAATTCCGCAAGAGCCTGTTTGCCCAGTGGGAGCAGGACCTCGCTGGTGGTGTTTTTGACGACTTCACCCTGGAGGGCATCTACAAGTCCGAGAGCAATGGCTTGGGTGGGACTGTGGAGAAGGAGGAGGGTGAGGCTGCCGCGTCTGCTGAGGTGCTGGGTGTGGGTGACTTGTTGCCATCGAAAGGTGGAGAGCTGAGGGACCCAGTCAGCTCGCAGCCGACGTTGCTCATCAAGACCATCGCGCCGACCGTCACGCGCGAGAAGTTTGAAGAATTCGCAAAGGAGCATTTGGGAGAGGGAGAGGGTGGATACAGGCATCTGAGCTTGAGCGACCCAAACCCACTCAAGAAATGCCATCGCATGGGCTGGATCATGCTGCACCCGGAATCCGAGCATGCCAAGTCGCAAGAGCAGCATGAGTTGGTCAAAGCCGAAGGTGGCGAGAATGGTGAGGCTCCAGCGACAGAGAACGCCTTGACAGCAGTGCGACCACTCCAGCCACAGTCAACCAGCGACAAGGCTTTGGCCAAGATCAACGGCAAGACTATCGAGGACCCCGAGCGCGGCAATTTCACCGTGCACTGCGGTGTGCACAGGCCGCCAGACGCTCCTCGCAAGAAGGCCCTGTGGGATCTCTTCTCTGCTCCGGAGCGCATTGCCCGAGATCTTGACCTTGCGACGCGCCTGGTCAGGAAGCTTGACAACGAGCTGGGCGACGCGTACTTTGGTGTGGCAAAGATCGAGCAACGCGTTCAGGAGCTTGCGGAAGCTGGACATCTGCAGCCGGCTGCCAATTCAAAGCCACCGAAGGAATTGAACATGGACGCTGATGATGCTGAAGAGGGCGAGGCTGAAGACGAGGGTCAGGTGGAAGAAGATGATGCCGATGACGAGGAGCTGCTTATCAAGAAGAAGAAGCTGGACTTGCTCGTGGAATATCTCCGTCGCGTCTACAACCTCTGTTTCTTCTGCGTGTTCGAGTCGGACTCCGTACACGAACTTCAGCGCAAGTGTCCAGGTGGACATTTGCGTCGTCCTCGGGCCTCCTTGACATCCACTGCCAAGGATGTCGCTCGCGCGTCGGCCAACGGCGAGGAGTTTCCGCTTCGGAAGAACGGTACGAAGAAGGACTCTGCTGCTGGCGAAGGCGAGGATGCCGATGCGGGCGCAATGGATGACGGCAGTCCCGTCGACGAGCGCAAGCCTGCTGCTGGCTTGAAGCCTTCGATGAAGAATGCCCAGCAGTTGCAGCGAGCGTACAACTGGGTCAAGACGTTCGAGGAGAAGATCTTGCAGTGGCTGGAGCCCGAGAATGTGAATGTCCGAAAGATCGGTGGCGTGCCGGCTGACGAGGGTGTCGATCAGGAACTGAACAAGGTAAGGCGGTTGAATTTGTAATGCCGAGGATGATTACTGACGATCGCCAGTTCGTCCTCCAAGAAGACGCCTCGAAATACCGATGCAAAGTGCCCGAATGCACAAAGCTTTTCAAAGGCGTCGAGTTCTGGCGTAAGCACGTGGAGAAGCGCCATCCAGAGTTCTACCAGAACATTGTTGAGAACATCAACCTCGTAAATACTTACGTGCTTGACCCCGCGCACATCGCGCCCAGCAGAAGCGATGCGAACAGCAACGGCCATTTCCCACTCAACAACCACATGCCCACAGGCACTCCAAGAGGTTTCCAGCTGAGCCAACAGTTCCCCGTCGGTTTCCCCATGGCTGCGGGCATGAACGGCGCAGGTGGCATGCCCGTCATGGCGCCTGGCTTCAACCCAGCCATGATGGCAGGTGCCATGCCCGGCCAATTCGGAGGTGGTGTCGGACCTATGCGTACGATGGGCGGCGGCAGGAACAACACTTTCATCAATGGCGCGTTCGTGGGTGGTGGCAGGATGCCGGGGCCGTATATGCGGAACGATGCGAGGGGTATGAGGGGTGTGGGTGGTGCAATGGCATATGGGCCGGGCATGCAAGGGACGAGGAGCATGGGAATGCCGGGTGGGATGGAGGGGGGAGCAGGAGCTATGGGACCCAGAGAGGCGGTGGCGGGGAGACAACTGAGGAGCTATGAGGATTTGGACGCGGATAAGGGGCAGGACACGAAGGAGCTCGACTACTAGATTGGTGGGTCAGTGGCATTCCGTGTTTGATTTTCTGACTTTGTGGCCGCCGAGTGAGACAAAAGCTTCGTACATCATAGGGTCTCGCGCGCAACAGAGCTTAGAATGGGAAAGGGAAACAAGTAGATAGGCGTTGCTACGGATATACTTATCACCAGTAGCAATAGGGCATGGACCAGATTGTGATGCAGGGGCCAATGAACCGAATTGGCACCAGTTATTCCTCACTCATGACCTGAGCATGCTCAGTGCAGTATTTTCGCGCGGTCATATCATACTGTACTCTAGAGGCCAATGGTCATGGCCAGTGGCTAAGGTATGATGGAGCATTATTCAAGCACGACCCTTCCGTGCATGAATTATTATTCTAACCCAGTAGAAGATGCGATACAGGTTCTTGCTTACCTATGACTTGACGGAATAAGCATTATTTCCTCTGGACATCGCACTTGCACCTTTTTTTTTTTTTTTTTTTTGGCATTTCTTCTCTGGTGCGTTTTGTTCGAGATGACTTTGATGCATTTCTTGCGCTGTGACTGGGTTGAGTGGAGGAGAGACTTTTGCGCCGCTGGAGCTCGAAGGGGGTAATCGGATGCTTTTGGTTTGTGGGTGCTGATGTGCAGGTGCGAGAGTGTGGGTGGGAGATCTATGTCGAATACATATGCAGGTGAGGTGAGAGAGAGAGGGCGTGAGTAAAAGCCAGTTGTGGATTTTGTAGGTATAGTATCGGCGATATTGGCTGTCGTAGTGAGAGGGGTGGTGCTGATGATTTTAGAGTACATCGACTACTTCCATCCTGCCAGGTGAATCCGAACCATCGCCCTCATCCCACGCACAGAAAACCTCGCATCCACAATGCCGCCCCCCCGCCCCAGCGCCGAAGAGCGCAAATCCCTCTCCGCAGACATCAGGGTCCTCCCGCCCTCTCTCCCCCACCACCACCACCACCAAACCCTCACCCGCGGCCTCAAAAGCCGACACATCCAATTCCTGGCCCTCGGCGGCGCCCTCGGCACCGGCCTCTTCCTCGGCGCTGGCAGCATCCTCGCCACCGTCGGCCCCGCGCCCCTCTTCACCGCCTACCTCGCCACCACCCTCCTCGTCTGGACCATCATGAACGCGCTGGCCGAAATCACCGCCTACCTCCCCCTCCGCGGCATCACGCTCCCGTACTTCGTGCACAGGTTCGTCGACCCGAGCTTGGCGTTCGCGGACGGCTGGAATTACTGGTTCGCGTACGCCATGCTTGTTGCGACGGAGGTGACGGCCGGGGGGGATTGTGTTGGGGTTCTGGACGGAGGCGGTGCCGGTCGGGGTGTGGATTTCGGTTTTGCTGGGGGGGATTCTGGTGCTGAATTTGGTGTCGGTGGGCGTTTTTGGGGAGGCGGAGTTTTGGTTTGCGGGCGTGAAGGCGGTGACGGGTTTGGCGCTGGTGGGTTTGACCTGGGTGTTGTTTTTTGGGGGCGGGCCGCGGCATGATCGGTTGGGGTTTCGGTATTGGGTGGATGGGCGTCCGGGGGCGTTTAGGCCTATGCTTGTGGGAGGGGGGACTGGGCGGTTTCTGGCGTTTTGGACGGCGTTCATCAAGGCGGCTTTTGCGTTCATCACGTCGCCCGAACTCATTGCATTGGCGGCGGGCGAGAGCGTCGCTCCTCGTCGCAATATTCCCAAGGCGGCGCGACGGTATGTCTGGCGTCTGGCGCTCTTCTATGGATTTGGATCCCTTGCGATCGGAGTGATTGTGCCTTCCGATGATCCGCGTCTCCTGTCTGGCAGCTCAGACGCGAGCGCCAGTCCGTTCGTCATTGGCATCCAAAGGGTCGGGATTAAAGGCTTGGACCATGTCATCAACGCTGCCATCTTGACGTCCGCATGGTCGGCGGGCAACGCGTTCCTGTATTCCGGCTCGCGGGTTATCTACAGCATGGCGCTCAGTGGCCAGGCGCCGAAATTCTTGACGCGGACTAGCAAGCGCGGCGTGCCGTACGCTGCGGTGCTGTTCACCTGGCTCTTCGGCTGCTTGGCCTACCTGAATGTGTCGAACAGCAGCGCGATGGTCTTCAATTGGTGTTCCAACATCGCCACCATTTCCGGCTTGATAGCCTGGATCGTGGTCATGATCACCTACCTCCGCTTCCGCAAGGCCATGCACGTCAGGGGCATGCTGTCTTCACTCCCGTTCAGGACGCCTCTCCAGCCGTACGCCACGTGGATCGCCCTCTTCATCGTCACGCTCGTCACCATCACAAATGGCTACGCGGTCTTCTTTCCCTCCCATTGGAGCGTCGCGGATTTCATGGCTGCGTACATCACCATCCCTATCTTCCTGGCTATGTACTTCGGCCACAAGATCTATACAAGCACGAGGTTCGTGGTAAAGGGGTGTTCGTGGAATGGCGATTTCAAGTTTGCGGAAGCTGCTCGACAGTGGACTGGGCATTGGATGTGGGCGCGGAGGATTGCGGATGTTGATGTGATGACTGGGAAGCGGGAGATGGATGAGTTGGAAGAGATGGATGTCCCGCCAGTGCCTAAGAATGTGTTTGAGCGGTTCTGGTTTTGGCTTGCTTAGTCGAGTAGGTCTCGGGTGAGAGATGGTTGCGGTCGATCGACCTGGATTCTCAATCGGCCTTCCTCCAAATGGCCTAAGCCATCAATATCCTCCGAAACTCCCTAAAAGCATGCCCCGTCATCCTCACAGCCCCGAAATCGCTCGGATTCGGCGAACTCGCCGTCTTCGCCAACACAATATCGTTAGCGCGATCGATAATCAACTGTTGTCCATGGATCCCGATCCCCATGCACATCTCCGTCTCCCGATCCGTAACCATGCAATTCCTATACGCCGGCGTATTATACACGCCTTGAAAACCCGGCGCCCAGCGCCCCTTCGCGAACGCTTGAAGATCACCGTTATGCAGCGTGTCGTCCACCCAGCTCGCGGGGATCACGCCATCACCACCACTAGCGATGAGCCGACCTATTCGCGCGACGTCACGGAGTGTAGCGCAGAGCCCGCCTGCGGCTCGCGCATTGCCGTTCTTGTCGACGGCTAGTGCGGCATCGCTTTCGGCGCCCATGGGTTGCCAGAGGTGTTCGGAGATGAGGGCCGCGAGGTTCTTGCCACCGGACGCTCGTTCCAGGACCCAGCCGAGCAGATCGGTGTTGGCGGAAGCGTAGATGAATCCCGGATCTGGCTTGACGATTTCAGGCTGGAAACTCGAGAGGAAGTCGTGGAGGTTGTCCGGGTGGGTTTCGCCTTGTGGAGGTGGTGTCCAGCCGGCTGCGGCGCGGTAGGCGGGCGTCGTGTCTTCGAATTTCATGCCGGAGGTCATGTCGAGGAGTTGTTGGACTGTGACGTTCTCGTAGGCTGGCGAGGCTTCTGGGACGTGGGCTTTGACTAGGTCGGTGACGCGGAGTTTGCCTTGCGAGGCTGGGATTCCGGTGATGAGCCCGGTTACTGATTTGGTCCTGGAGGTAGGTGGTGAGTATATGCTGGATTCAGCTTGTGGCGGATGCTCACATGGACATTAGGATGTGCTTGGAGTTTTCGTCGTTGCCATGGTCGTAGAATTCGTAGACGAGTTTGCCTTTGTGGAGGACGATCAGGCCGTCGATATGGGTTGCTTGTTGGAATTGGTCGCGGGTGAAGGTGTTTTCTCCAGTTTGGATCTTGAAGTCATCGAATGCTCTGATTTCCCGCTGGAAGGGTTGTGTCTTGTTGATAGACTTCTTGACCGTGTGGACATTCAGGATCTTGTCGATGTTGTGGAAACACCACTCATTGTGAAGGTGCTGTCTCCAATTACTGAGGGCTGTCATGGCGGGAAGCCGTGAGTGTGATTGGACGTTGTCTCACTATCCTGTTCTACGATGCCCTGCATTAACTGTTTACCACCAAGAACCCATCGCCACAGTAGTGGAGATGGCATTAACCGAGGCTTTGCGGTGTGACATTGCAATGTTGGCATCGAATAAGGAGCGGCTGAAAATGTCCCTACCGCTCTACATAATTGAGTACTGCCCTATACACAACTTATCTGAGGCACTGCACGAGTCTCACGCGAGTTGAAAGATTGGCTTCGTCGTGAAGTAGGAGGAGCTGAGATGCTCAAGACATGACGAATGCGTAAGTGATGGGTCGCTCGAGACCTCTACGCCGTACCGCTGTTGCTCTCACGAGGGCTGCATAGTGCATACGCATGTGGCACATGGATGACACTTGGAAACCAAACCTCCGAGGTAGAACTAATCCCAAGGTGCCGTCGGAGAATATCTATTATCTGTCATTGCATTTTCTGGGGCGGCAAGCCGTCTCCGGCGGCGGCAAAACAGGGGATCGTGGAGGGCGGCAGTGAAATAATGCCTGTCGGGGTTGAACCTCAGCCCTGCATGCCGCTGTCTACAGCAGTGGAAACGATTGCCAGGTGCGGACATGACTTGAATGAAGTTGTAATGTCCAGCCGTCGCCAGCGCATGGATCGCTGGAACGCAAGCCCCTTTCTACATGACTACTTGGACGCTTTAGGAAGATAATCAGGTCGCTCGGCATGGGCCTCCTGGGCGCCATTCATCTATAATACCGCCAATATCCCTCGTGCAGTCTGGTCCGTTTCGTTGCTTGGGGCCGATCCGCGCGGTCGGCGCAGCAAGCACCGCATAGACAACCTCGCTGGGTCGATACATCGCTAGTCTGCCGCGTGAGTCGATGCTCTATCCAAGTTGGGCCACAGTGATTGGCTTTCGAGCACCTCTCCTCCGACATCCGAAAGCCAAATGCCAGAGCCAGGTGAAGTCCGTGGAGCGGCCCGGAGGACCTTGAAGGTCAGCTGCTTTTCTTCTGGCGAAGTTCGACGAATAATGCTCATCTGGGTCGATGGCATCGTTCGTAATGCTTGACAGCTGACCACACATCGGCATGGACCTATGGATTGTGAAAGCACTGTCAAAAGAGAAGCGAGACTGCCGTGCCATCTCCATTGCGATATGGTCCAGATGTCGCACTTCTGGTCAGCCATCTTAACCTTGAACGCGTTGCGCCTATGTAACTCTAAATACTCAGGATCACCATCCGTTTGTGGTAAGCACAGGGTGTATGATCTGCTAGGGTCTCCGTCTTGTTGGAGAAGACATGTTTATTCCGAGCTAGGAGTGCCCGTTGGCGTTGGCTGGCGCCGCTCACCAACAGGATTGAACTTATTATGCAACAGGTGGAGGCTCAGAGCGCGCTGGATCTTCACAACTTGTCTCCGCCATTTCTTTTCTAGACAACAAACCGGCCTGTCGTTACAGCAGTCTGGCCTGTATCGTGTGTCGCCGAAGCCTGACCTCTTGGCCGTTCACCACGGGCTTCTGCCAACAGGACAGGGATACGTAGGTGAGGAGCAGCCGCCACCATGGGGCTATCGTCGTTCTGGTCCCAGATCACAGGGCTTCGCGTGAAGGAGATTACACCGCGAGATCGATTCTCATGGGCAGATGAGGTGCTACCACCGGCGGTTCCAGTAACGTCAACCGGGCATCGGTCTCAGCCTTCGACTCAACCAACTTCGACGCAACAGCAACCAGTCAGCAGTTTCGACGAGATGAGCCTGAAGCGAAGGAGTCGTGGTGGGACCGGTGTCAGTGTCAAGAAGCAGAAGTCAGACTCCGATCTCAAGCTGAGAAAGCGCAAGAGTTGGTTTGGTGGAAGGGCCGAAGCGCCGTCAGACATCCCGTCAGTACCAGTGCTGCCATCATTGCAGACTTTGATGGACGAAAAGTCTGCGGCAGCGCCATTCGACGACCATTTCCGATCAGGTACAGCTGTGACGACAGACGAACCTATAACGTGGCCACGGGCTCCGTCACCACCTCAAGAACAAGAAAAGAAGAAGGAGAGGCGAAAGTCAATCTTTGGCAGAAAGCGGCGTAGTCAGTCAGTTGCATCGCATATGCAATCGGCGACAGGCGACAGCAAGGCGCAAGCAGAACGCGCACCTCCATTACCGCCAACGCCATCATCATCTACAGCGCCCACACTGGCGCCAACCGATCCAACGGCACTGCCACCTCTGCCTACCTCACCGTTCTCAGCAAATTTCTCGCAGCCGCTTTCGCCTGGCTTTCCGCCCTCGACACCACCCGCACCAGGCTTCGTGCCAGCTTCTACAAAGGTACTGGACCACGCAATAACACATCCATCGCAGCCTCTGACCACTCTCACCGCCCCGAAACGCAACGACTCCAAGGAAGTCATTCAAAGCAGACGAAAGTCGCTGAGCAATGTGGTCGCTCGGTCGCGCAGCAAGTCGACCGTATCGGTAGTGAGCAACAAGAGCAAAAGACGATCATGGTTTGTAAGCAGCAACCCAGATGACGATGATGATCATTCGGGAGCCGGCACACCAATTCCTCAGGCCCCACCACTTGTGTACGGAAACGGCTCCGAGACGCCAGACTCTTCGGTCGGGACAGCCAGGAGTCCAGACCCATTCAAAATGGCTGCATGGCAAGAAAGCACAACCGGGACAGGATACCGAGGAGGCAGCATAAACACGCCACGCGCAGTCTCCGGCCTCTCATTGACAGCCAGGCGCCGGCGCTCCTACACTCCGAAGAACGCTGCAGGTGGCTTCTTAAGCTCCACGAGCCCCAAGGCAGGCGGCAGCGATCGGAGGTACAGCTACAGGCACAGTTTTCTAGACGATGGAGATGGTGGTATGATTTGTTTGAGCGTTGAACAGCAAAAGGAATGGGATAAATTGAAGCATTTGATGGATGTTATGGAGCAGAGGCAGGACGACGGCGTGGTTGCCATGCTTAGGGAGTTGGAGGAAGATGAGGAGAGGGATCAAGAGAGTAGGTTCTCGAATGCGCAGGCGTTGGCTGCGCTTCAATTTGGAGAGGCGACGGGGTCGGGACGATATTACGATTAGAGGGGGCTAGAGTGCACCTCGCGGTTTACATTTGTTTGCAGTACTTGATACCATCCGGATTCTGTCATCAAGAAGACTACTTCTTACCAGTGTGAAAAGGCAGGCAAACTCGATATCCTCAAAACACAAGCCGCGACATCTCCCTCGAGATCTTCATGATCTCCTCGATCTTCTCCCGCGGCGTCCCGCCCCATCCACATTCCGTCGCCAAGCCGAACGGGTAGCCATCCAGCACCTTACCAGCAGCCTCAATCATCCTTTTCGTCGTCGCAGCCATGTCACTGTGGTGCACGACACCAAGATACAGCTCAGTCGCATGCTCTCTGAAGCTCGGTAGAAGCTCAGCCAAAGGAGCGAAATAGGCATCCAGATTACCGATGGCAGACTTGGCGACCGGTAGGTGGAAGTAGTTGATCTTATGCGGCGTCTTCGCGTAAATCCGTACGGCACGGTCAACGATGACGCCGAGATCTTTGGGCTCGAGCCAGTGGCGCTTAGCCATGTCGCCTGCAGGTCTTGGTCAGCAAGCCGCTCGATCAAAGAAGGGACGTGGGGAGCTTTCTCATTCACCATAACAGTTGTGAATGCCGACTTCCACGTCTGGACCGACTTGACCAATCATCCGAACAATAGACTCGACAATGTACGCCTTGATCGCCTCGAAATCGCCCTCGCCGAACCAGGGCTCGTACAGCGTGCGCTCCCAGCATGCCGTGTCGACCCGCTAGATCGATCTGTATCGACAGCTCTGCATGTGGGATTTGATCCTGAATGTTCTTCATGGCTCGATATAAGGCCTCTGTGTACATCGGCTCGATCTTCGCTTGGAAAGACTTCTGTATAAGAGGGGATAGGGCATTCGGCGGCGTAGGCAGACAGACTTGAAACCGCGTTTCTCTGTTCAGCACGCCTTCGTCTTTCAGCTTCCTGAAAACACCATAGCTCTCGATGGCTGCTACATCGTAGCCTGTCTCCAACGGGCCTGCGTCTTGCAGTTTCTTGAGGCCTGCCTCCACTTCTTCAGGGGTATAGTCATTGGCTGCGAGCGGCTGGTTGTCGACGAATTCTGTCAGGACCATGGGACTTGCGTTGAAGATGGACATTTGACCGAGGGTGAAATAGTTACGAGGTCCAGTCTCGCCATCCGGTATGCGCTTGAGACGATGTGGCAAGGCTGCTGAGCATTGTTGGAGGACAGCTTCTGTATTTGCGAAGGGCACGCTACCGACCATATGGCAGCCTTGGACGTTCGCCATAGTGGGAGGTGGGTGATTATGAGTGACACCCTGGTTGGAGATGTCGATCTGCTCTCGCAGAGCAGTTTGACCAGTCACGCTCACTTAGATGGAATTCACTGTCTGTTGCTAGGTGGGTTGGGCTGTGTCGAGCAGACGCTTGCCTGTGACTGCACAGCTGAGCTCACATTGCCTACCTTCTTATCATCTCCCATCGTGACATTGCCCCGAGGCACGAACTCTATGCTGCGACCATGCATAACTAGTCATTTCTAGAAGGTGCTTGTATGGACGCGCTTGTAAGAAAGATAGCTGTGCCTAAGATGGGGAAGGAAGCAGGTTGCCGAAGCTGCTGCAAGGTCGGCTCTGGACTAGTCGACCAATCATGCAATTTTCCAGTCGCCAACGAAACCATGCAGTGAATGCTTCGAGACCTCAACACTCCAACCTCCACACCTGTTTCAAGCGTACACCATGTCTACCACACTCAAGGCGGTCCAAACTCCCTCCTCCTAGTCTCCCTCCACCTGACCGCCTGCGGACTCCCCAACGGCCTTCCCAGACTCACCCTCGCCCTCACCTAACAACCAATCCTCAGCACTCATCTGCATTCCACAAAGGGCAGTAGGGGCCAAAAATACTCACCACCCTCTTCACAGCCTCGCTCCCTACCCTGATCACCCAATTCGGCCCCCTCCCGGTGCCTCTGGAAGGAAAATACGGCATTCCCACTTCGCCCTCAAAATACAACAAACGCTTCTCCCACAGGGTATCGAGATGTAAGTAAATCAGATTACTAGCCTCGTTCGCGAGGTATTCCAGCACTGGGGCGAAGCTACCGGGGTCGAGGAGGTGGATTTCCTCGAGCTGTAGGGATGAGAGGAGTGGTGAGGATTGCAGGAAAGTCAGGAGGGAGGTTTCTGAGGCTGTGAGATTACGGAGACGGCAGGTGCGGAGGTTGGTCAGGGGTGCTGTTTGAGCGATGGTATGGAAGAGGACTTGTAGCATCTGGCGTTCTGTGTTCCGTTGCTCATGCTTCGTCGTGGTGCTGTAGAAATGAAGATGCAGATCTTGCAGCTGGGGTGTGTTTTGCAGAAGTGTCGGCAAACCGGTCAGCGTGTTCGCCGGCGGCTCAGACAGTGGCGTGGCATGCTCCTGGCTGCGGTTCCTCTTCCCATCACATGGATCGTCATGCGCCTCAGAAGCTGGCGCAGAACCAAAATCCAGAGAAAAGCTGAGCGACGACCTCTCCAGCGCCGCCAAGCACTTCCTCATCTCCGCGCCTCCGAAATCGACTCCATCCAGTTCATGTGATGCAACACTGCACCTCTGTTGCCTACCGAACAAACACAACTCCTCCACTTGCAAACCACTCCCCGCCAAAGCCCTCATCACCGTCCGAAAAGCATAGGCGGCAGCGTCCCAAATGAGATCCCACTTCCCACCTTCAATAGGCTGCGACCTAGTTCCAGAAGTCTCCCGGTAAACCACAACTTCCGTTTTCAGCGACTTCAAGCCACCATCCTTCCCATTCCTTACAAGATTCCCAAAAGCTTGCCGCAAAAAGTCTACATCACCACCATCCTTCCCCCATGCAGCAGCCTCGACCTCGCGCTCCCTCAGAACCTTCAACTCAGCTGCCGCGTCAGCGACAGCAGCGTCGTCAAGCTCAACCTGTCGAGTACGGGGCCTCGGTTCCGTGGATTCCGTCACACGTTTCGAGCGGTCTCTGACGACATTGGCGATGTACTCGGTATCCCAGACAATGCCCACTAACGTGATTTCCTCGACCAGCGAGCCCAATGATCCCGCTTCAGTGACGCGCACGAAGTCCTCCAGGCTGCGACGGGTCAAGTCGACAGATTTGGAGACGAAATACCGCTTGAAGCTGCCTTGTGATGACTTCGCGGCCAGAGCGCCGCTGACTAGACGTAGATTGCCGGCATCAGGAAGATCGAGCAGGCAGACCACTTTTTCGACGATCTCGACTGGGAGATCCTCGAATGGAGCCGCCATCGTATTGATTTGAGATGCCATGCCTAAATATTCCTACTGTCAATGAAGAAAACACAAGGGGACATTGGAGAAAAGAAGAGACTGAGGCTGGGGCTGGGGCTGGGACCGCCTTTGTATACAGAGACTGATGACTAAAGCTTGCTTTGCTGCCTGCTACGCCAGATCAAGTCAGCTGATCTCCGAAGCTGGCTGCGTACGAAACTTACAAGAAGCTTCCCAAGGCCTGCAGAAACGCGTCCGGATTCTCAAGCATCGGCAAATGCCCAGCATTTGGTATACCCTTGAACGTCGCGTTCGGAATCCCAAACTTCCGCATAGCTTCCGGCAGCTTCCCATCACCCTCACCTGCGATCAACAGCCCGGGTGTCTTGATGCTCGCCAGATGCGGCTTCAAGTCATAATTGCACAGCGCGCCGGTATTCTGCACGAAGCCATCAAAGTTCGCGCTGGCCACGATAGGCAGCACTTTCTTGAAAGCCGGTGAGTCATGATTCGGCTCTGTGAACCAGCGCTTGACGGTGATGTCAGCCAGCGAGTCTATGCCCTTCTCCTTCGCGTGCTCGATACGCTCGCCCCAAGCTTTGTTGTTGGCCTCGGATGATGCGGTGTTGCAATCGCATGCCACGAATTTCTCTAGCTTGTCTGGGTGCTTGATGGCGAAGTTGAGAGAGGTGACGCCGCCCATGCTGCAGCCGACGACTGCGTGAAGCTTTTCGATGTTGAGTCGTGAGATCAGATACTCCAAGTCGTCGGCAAGAAGATCGAAGCGTGTCGGATTGCTGCGGGCTGCTTGCTGAGAGTAGCCACGAGCATTGTAACGAAGAACGCGGAATGGCTTGCCACCAACTGCACCCGAAGTTAAGGCTTTCGCGACATCATCCCAAATGTGAAAGTTGGTCAGGATCGGGTTGACGAGAGCCACGACTGGCGCAGATGGGTCGCCCTCCAGCTGGAACCGAAGCTCGGCACCATCGGTCGTGATGACGGTCGACGGATCCTCATGCAGAGCCTCAAGCTGAACATAATGCTTCCACTGTCTCATCTCCATAGACAGAAGCAAGGGCGCAACCTTCTGCCTCCACGGCGTCTTCTGAGCCGCGGTATGCTCAGGCCCACCCAGGCCATTCTTCTCCTCGTAATCATGCACAGCCAAGCACTCCACCTGACCAGCCGGCGGCATACCCTTCAACCCCGGAGCAACCAGCTGGAACCGCCTCGTTCGCAGCCATCCAGGTGTCTTGGAGAGCATCACGACGTGCTCCTCCTCGTACCACTTGTTGAACTCGTCCAGATTCTCTTCCTTCACCACCGCCGTCGTCGCGACGATGATGGGCCCGGGACGCTTCAAGTCGCCTCTGGTCGAGATGGTCTTGTAAATCTTGCGGTCCAGAGACTCAAATGTGCTCATGACATCCTTCTCGCGCTGTGACCTCTCCTCTCGCATGCGGGTGTAGATGCGCTTCTCAAGCCACGATATGTCGGTCACATCGTAGACAGCGCTCCATTCCGGCTTCTTGCCGTCATTGGCCGTGTAGCGATCTCCAGTTAAGAAGAACGGAAGTCTGAGGCGGAGGGGACCATGTTCGGTGTTGTACCATTCGTGGAACGCCTCCAAGTTGGTGTTTGGGCCGGGCTGAATGGCAACTGCCAAGTAGCCTGGTCCGTTCATCTTGAGTCGATCGTGTGAGTTCGTGATGATCTGCCGTGCAGCGTGAAGAGCCAGAAAGAGGCCATGGTTGAGATACTTCGACCTCGATCTCACTGAGGCTCGGAAGCTTTATTCGGCAATCAGCTTGAACGTTCAGCAGCGCATGTGGAGAATGGGGCTCCGCAATCGCTGCATGAGTCGCGCAACATGTTCACTCCTAGAGCTACATCCATCAAAGAATACCCAGCAGTGATTATATCAGTCAATTCCATTGATTGTTATAACTGCTTAGCGATGCGGTGTCAATGCTCCGATCAGCGAGTGACGGACCAGAAGTCACGAGTGACCAGTCAACCAGTTGATCAATTGGTTGACTCATGGAATCACTGGGTGACAGTAACTTCTTATTGATGCGAGTGATATGATGCTGATAGGATAGATGTCAACCATTCACCTCCTCCTCGAAACAAACAACAACACAAACGCCACCGCACGATACACCAGCCCAATAACAAACAGCATCCCAAGATCAAGCGCATACTGGTGCAAAGTAAACCCTGTCGTGTCCGCAGCCACATCCACTAGATACAAATATGCCAAAGGAGTAATATTCTCCGTAAAGTACGACTCCGTAAGCCACACACCTGGCGACATGCGCCAAAACCACTCTGCGAGATGAGAAAATGTCAGTATAAGGCTCCTCGTACTCGCCATGAGCTCCCCACTTACCCATCCGCCACAACTTAACCTGCTTCAAAGGCGGCGCCACACCCCCCAGAACCCCAATAACCAAGCTCGCCAGAACCGCAATTAAAGGCCCATGCTCCCGCTTCACCAACATCGAAACAACAGATGCCAGACCGTAAATACACCAGAAATACCCCAAATCCACCAGATACATCTTCCAGAACGACATCAGCGGCGTGGCTAGAATGCCGAGAAACACCGTGTAGTGCAGAGAGGTCAAGGCGATCCGTGGCAGCGTACTGAGTAGTTTGCCGACGTAGTAGGCTGAGCGAGAGTGACCGGCAGCGGATTCGCGGTGGTACATGAGTTTTTCTTCGCCGAAGACCCAGAAGCCTGGGGCGGAGGCTGCGAGGCCGATGGACATGGCGCCGAGGCTGGGAGGGTTAGTGGGGATTGGAGGAAGGGGGAAATGGGACACGTACAGGCCGATCTGGGGGGTGCTTTGGTAGTCGACGGCGGAGCTGAGGATGGTGAAGGGATAGTGGTAGATGCCTTGGAAGAGGTGGCCTGCGCAAAGTCAGTAAGGCAATGGACCTAATAGGATAGGTTGCTGAAGCAAGGTACCTCGAGCTGCAAAAGCGCTCAATCCGATGACCACACCTGCTAACGCGGCGACACCGACCTCAAAGAGGAGGGAGGTAGCATTCCGTGCTTGCTGCGTCATAGCTCTCATCCAGCAGTAATAAACTTGAGCCTGTCAATTCCATTAGCGATACAAATCGACAGTGACATCCCCAAAGCCAAGTCAAGTCAAACTTACCAACCACGAAGCACCGCGTGCCCTCATCGTACGTCTTAAATCCTCCTCCTGCTCAAAAGTCGATTGCTCACTTTGACTCCTCGTCTCAACCTCGCCAGCAGCAGCGGCATTATCGCCATCACCGACACAAAACCCATCACCGCGCCTGCCGGACCACTCCCGAATGAGACGCGTGACACCTGCCTCACACTCATGACGACGTGACGCGTACTTTGCCCCATTCCCCGTAACGATATCGATCAAAGTGTCAGCCGGATTCGTATGACCCGGGAGCGCAAAGCCAAGACCCTCAAAGTACGCTTCCACATCCCTAGTAGCACCACTGTACACCGGACTCCCCTGGGCCAGCAACAAAAGCCGATCAAACCCGTAGAAAATCTGTTCCCGAGGTTGATGGATGATGGCGATAGTCGTGACGCCCAGCCGACTGATAGCCCGAATCAACTGCATGATATTCGCAGAACTACTCGCATCCAGTCCAGACGTTGGCTCATCCAGGAAAATCGCCATGGGCGCCGCAGCAAGTTCCATCCCGATATTGACGCGCTTGCGCTGACCTCCTGAGATGACTGGATGTGCCGCGTCACCGACGCGAGAGTGCTGTACGTGCGAGAGTTGCAGGCAGGCGATGAGGCTGTCGACGTGCTGTTGGATTCTGCTGTCGCGCCAGTGGGAGGGGAGTCTGATGCGGGCGGAGTGGAGGATGTTTTCCCTGACGGTGAGGTCAGGGAAGATGATGTCGTCTTGCGGGACGTAGCCGATGAGCTTCTTGTAGTCGCTTATGGTTTTTGGGTGGCCGTTGACCCTGAGGTCACCGGAGGTCGTTTTGATTTTGCCCATGAGGGCGTTGACGAAGGTGCTTTTGCCGGCGCCTGAGCCGCCCATGACGCCCCAGCAGCTACCTCTTGAGATTGAGCCGGTGACGTGCTGCAGGATTGGCTTGGACTTGATGATGACGGTGAGGTTGTCGAAGTCGAACGATAGCCCGATCAGGTTGGTCTCAATGGTGTCACTGATTGACTGCATCAATTGCTCCATCATTGGTGACGCCTCAAATGATTGTTGGCTGTCCTTATCACTGTCATCGTAGAATGAAAGCTCGTCAACGCCATCCATGTGATCTACTCTGCCTAATGCTCTTCTGTTGGCCGATGACAGTGGTTGCGTGATGTTCTCTGAACCGAGTGTTGACGCAAGGAGAAGCTGTGATCTCGCAGGCATTGATTGGAGTAGTTCGATGCGGTCGTCGTCAAGGATATTAAGCGTCATATATTTCTTCGCGCGACTCCTATGCATGATGCTGATGCAGATTCCGATGAATGCAATGCTGGCGAGGAGGAAGTCAATTGTAGCCGCCATCGTAAGAGGCAGCGTCGGGATTTGACATTCGCTACCAGCTGGGCATAGAGCGCTGTATGCGCAATTGAGTGGTTGACGTGATCCGGACGGACAGAATGTGCCCTTCGGGCATTTGATCTCAAAGTTGTTAGCACTTCCAGAGGCAGAAGTCATAGCACTTACCTGCTGCTTGCCCCCGGGAGGGCAATAGAAGCCATTGGCACAGATTTTCGGTTCGAATGGACCTTGTGGACTGCAGGTTCTTTGAGTCACTCTCAACGCCTGGCACTGTTCACTAGGGGGGCAGAACTGTGGTGGGTGCTCGTTGTTGCTGTTCGGGCAGTAGAAGCCCTCGTTGCACGTGTCGTCGACCGCGAGGCCCACTGGCTGCGCTCCTGGTCTGTAGCAGGCCATGTATTGTGTATTATAACTGTGTTTGTGCAGTTCGCTGCGATGAAGTCGCATTTGTACCTGCGGACGCTTTGGGGAGGCGCTGGCTGCCATTGTGTGGGAAGGAAAGGCCGCCATGACGAGAAGGTGCGATCTCACATGCCGTCGGTTGTCTTGAGCATGTGATCTGATCGCACAAGAATCAAGGATCTAATGAAAAGCTTGAAGGCAGTAGGAGACGTCTCAGTCAGAATGTCAGTCAGAATGACAGCCAAGTCGCGCAACTAATACTGATTCTATTGACTAGGAGACACACCTGGTATAGGTACAGGACTGCCTGCCACTCCGGAGTCATCGACAACCAGTCCACCAGTAGAAGGCTGATGGGCCAGTGACCACTGATCACAAACCCACATAATGTCGCCCCACAGGACTCCTCGTGCGTTCATCCGAGCCTGCTACCCACACGCTGTTCGCTGCATCGATGGAGCATCTGCATCGATTCGGTAAGTCAATGGCTCGATGAGATGTTGGATCATGCTTACCTCATGGCCAGCCGGGCTCTTTAAGACCAACAGCTGACCAATCGCCGGGATGGACAGGAGCTTGCGCCATAGCTACGGGATCGCCGTCCTGTGCCGCCTGCAACAACTCTGCAGCCGACACACGGGTCCCATCCGCTAGCCGCCCATTAACGGTCCGGTCCGAGTTAAGCCAGCTCATCGCAATGTCGGCCGAGGCCAGGTCTGCTACACTAAGAGACCTTTTTTGGTTCGTCGGATGGGGGTGATGCGATAGCATGCTGACTGAGGATAGCAGTGCTGGTATGGGCGATGGGTCTTGCGCTGACCGGTGTGATGATGATCAACTGGCCAACACAGAAGATGGTCAGGAGCTTTGAGAACAGCTCAGTGGACCTCGCCATGCCGACAGTGATTGGAGCCAGATGTTGATTGAGATTGTAGTGGATCGTCTGTTAGAATTGCCTGGAAGTCTTGTGTATCGGTCTTGTTGCTTGATTGTCGCCAGGTGTGCAAGTATAGGTGGAAGATGATGGCCGCTACCTATATAGATAAAGGACTGCAATAAAGTTCTGATTACCTACCGCCTTGTGCTTTGGACGGGAACTGTGATAAACTTTTGATTACTATCTCGTGCTGAAGACGGGTACTGCAATAAAATTTTGATTATCACCTTTATGCTTGAGCAATGCTGAGCGCAGTGAACTGCGCCTGTGAGCTGAGATTTGTATGACCAAAAGAAGATTCCACTCACCATTGGATCCGACAAGAGAAACACTCATGTCTTGCAGGCCCACCAGAGTCTCCGATATCTGCGGCCCGCGGTCCGACCAGTCCACGTCTCAATTCTCCGACATGGCCTCTAGGAGCATCGCGCTCATTGAATCCTTGGCCCGACGTGCTCACACATGCTGTCGCGGGCTTTACCATCAGATTCGTCGCAATGTTGAATGTACAACCTAACAGCAAGCCCGCGATTTGCTTCGACCCTCACCAATACGACCCTGGCAGGCACCAAACCACAGTCCATCAGGACACAGCTACGAGCCAGGTGCTATTGCCGCGTAGTCGTATGCAGCAATGCGAGCGAGGTATTACCAAAAGATCGATGAGTCAAATACACATGCACTGGGAATGCTTACGAACCTGCCTCATAAGCCTCAATTCCTGCTGATTTTGTTCGGCGAAGGCTGAATCGAGCACGAACGACGAGCACTCGAAGGGGTTTTCATGCCGGGCGCTGCTGTGGGGCGGTAGGCTAGCTGTAGACAAGTGTTGGTCGCGCAATGGATGGGAATTGTTTGACTGACAGCATTGGGCGTCAAGGACCAAGTCAGTCTTGCCAGATATCAGAGCAAATATCTTTTGAATTTGCCAGTCGTAGTAGGTCAGGAGCGGCCAGGGTGTAGACAGCGATCGGATTATTAACAACACTTGATTGATCCTACGCTCAGGCGAGCTCCAGTGGTGGATGAGGTGGCAATGTTTCGCCGCTGGTAACCATGAGATAATAACAATCTGTGGCCCTGCTCTTTGTGCGGACATATGCGGAGATCGACGCATTCTGGTAACAGGTGAGCATTCCTGTCTTTCTAGATCTGCCATCGTGAATCGTCTGGGCGGTGCGGTGTCCTCCAGTAGCAGCATGTGTCGGGCCAGCGTGACCGCAAGTGATGTATTGACTTTGATGGGCGAGGATGCTGTCGACAGTCGTCTAGAGACCAAGGTCGATGGGCGGAGGAAGTCGAAGAATGTTTCGATCGCCGAGGCAGAGCGACAGACACAGCCAATCAGGGTCTTGCTGACCACGACGGCTTCGTCCCGCGGCAAGTCCCCGGTCTGGAGCATGTGCATTGCGAGATCATAGACTGCCTAACCCAACTTTACGCCTCACGTCTCTTTTGTAAACACATCTCTCCTCTCCCCTCCACCCATCAGCCCCCGGCGTCTGGAGTAGCAGCACAGTCACCCACACCCACACACACCATGCTGACCTCAAGCCTGCGGCGATACGCCGCCCCGCGCAGCAGCGGCCTGGCGCGCCAGCTCCAGCAACGCAACTTCTCCCGCACCACCCGCAACAACAAGCTCATTCTGCCCAACGGCCCCCTACGAGCCAAGGAGGCGTCGCCCTTCATTTCGAACAAGTACCCGGTCATCGACCACGAGTACGATGCCCTCGTCGTCGGCGCCGGCGGATCAGGCCTGCGAGCGGCGTTCGGTCTGGCGGAGGCGGGCTTCAACACAGCATGTATCTCCAAGCTGTTCCCCACCCGATCACACACAGTCGCCGCGCAGGGAGGCATCAATGCCGCGCTGGGCAACATGCACGAGGACGACTGGCGATGGCACATGTACGACACCGTCAAGGGCTCCGACTGGCTGGGTGACCAGGATGCCATCCACTACATGACCCGAGAGGCGCCCGCATCAGTCATTGAGTTGGAGAACTACGGTTGTCCCTTCTCGCGTACAGACGACGGCAGGATCTACCAGAGAGCGTTTGGTGGTCAGAGTCAGAAGTTTGGGCAGGGTGGCCAGGCCTACCGATGCTGTGCTGCCGCCGACCGGACTGGACACGCTCTGCTGCACACTCTCTACGGCCAATCGCTCAGACATAACACCAACTACTTTATCGAGTTCTTCGCCATCGATTTGATCATGGAGGACGGCGAGTGCAAGGGTGTCGTGGCCTACAACCAGGAGGACGGCACGCTCCACCGTTTCCGCGCACACAACACCGTCCTGGCCACTGGTGGATACGGCCGTGCTTACTTCTCCTGCACATCCGCGCACACATGTACCGGTGACGGCATGGCCATGGTGGCTCGTGCTGGTCTGCCCAACCAGGATCTGGAGTTTGTGCAGTTCCACCCGACTGGTATCTACGGCGCTGGCTGCTTGATCACTGAGGGTTCCCGCGGTGAAGGTGGCTACCTGCTTAACTCTGAGGGTGAGCGCTTTATGGAGCGTTACGCCCCGACAGCCAAGGACTTGGCTTCCCGTGACGTTGTTTCCCGATCGATGACTATGGAGATCCGCGAGGGCCGTGGTGTTGGTCCGGACAAGGACCACATCTACCTCCAGCTTTCGCATTTGCCGCCGGAGATTCTGCACGAGCGTCTGCCTGGTATCTCCGAGACTGCCTCTATCTTCGCTGGTGTCGATGTCAGGAAGCAGCCGATTCCAGTGCTGCCGACTGTTCACTACAACATGGGTGGTATCCCAACCAAGTACACTGGTGAGGTTCTCACGGTCGACGAGAAGGGCGAAGACAAGGTCGTGCCAGGTCTCTTCGCCTGCGGGGAAGCTGCCTGTGTCTCCGTCCACGGTGCTAACCGTCTCGGTGCCAACTCTCTCCTGGATCTGGTTGTCTTTGGTCGTGCCGTCTCGCACACTATCCGCGACAGGTTCTCGCCTGGTCAGCCTCACAAGGAGATTTCTGCTGACGCTGGTGCTGACTCGGTCGCTGCTGTTGACCACGTCCGCACTGCTGATGGCGCGAAGAGCACTCACGACATCAGGAGCGCCATGCAGAAGGTCATGCAGACTGACGTCTCTGTATTCAGAACTCAGGAATCGCTTGACCAGGGTGTGGAGCGCATCAACGAGGTCGATAAGATGTGGAACCAGGTTGGCACCAAGGACCGAAGCATGATCTGGAATTCGGACCTTGTGGAGACACTTGAGCTACGGAATCTTTTGACTTGCGCCGTGCAGACTGCCGAAGCTGCTGCAAATCGCAAGGAGTCGAGAGGTACGTCTTACAAGCCAGCATTACGAGTGAACAGATACTGACTTACTGTACAGGTGCACACGCCCGTGAGGACTTCCCCGACCGTGACGACGAGAACTGGATGAAGCACACCCTGACGTGGCAGAAGAAGCCACAGGAGAAGGTCGACATTGGCTACCGAAAGGTCACGATGAACACGCTGGACGAGGCCGAGTGCAAGTCCGTCCCGCCGTTTGCACGAAAGTACTAGGCGAGTCGTTCGCTTGGTTTATGGCGACGTCAAGTAGTGCGACAAAGAAGTTATAGTCGGCAGGATGAGAAGGTAGCAATCCGAACCTGTCACGGCTCGGCAGTGATAGAAGCACAGCGTGAGATGGAGTCTGATTGTGTATCTGTAAATATTAGCGTTTCGATATTTGTTCTACGATTTCTGTGCACGGTGTGGTGTGTTTCATTTGCTCGTCTCAACTCTCGCCTCTTCTGCGGTTACATTGCACGCAAAGATACGCGGCGGGTAGACCATCCTAGAGACTCTTACTCTCGCGTAACAGTGGGATCCTCTAGCGAGGGCTGGACCTGCTGAATCGAGGTGCATAGAATCAGAGGCGAGGGTAATGCGCTCTTTGTCGTCAGGTAATGCTCGTATACTGGGTGGACCAGCAAAGAGACACATGGTCAATGGACACCACGAGCATGGAAACGCTTGAGGAAGGAGCGCCGTCATCGTACACCAGCCCTCTGCGCACAAATTACAGAACACAAAAAAGCGTGCCAAAGGAGACAATACTCGAAGGCTTAAAGTAAAGCGCTCCTTCCCTTTCCAGTCGGGTCGGGCTTCGGCTTTTTGGTGGCAGGTCCATACAATTCCGCAGACAATACCCGGTCCCACCACTTTTGATAGTGAACTCGAAGTTCACTGTCGCTCGTCGCTGTTCGTGCCACATGACTGGTCTAGGTGTCTTGCTGCAGGCTCCGCGGCACTTTCCGGTTTCAGAAACGTGATTGTGAGCGTGGTGAGGATTAAATTCTCGTGGTTTCTGATTCTTTGCTTTGACATCCAAGATCCAAACATCGAACTCCGACACATTGCACCAGCATCAGGCTCGACTTTGGGTGCAGGTCGCAAGAACCAGAGTGCGGAGGCTGAGGGTGCTGGCGAGAGCCCGACTAAGAAGATCAAGAGTGAGGAGGTTGAGGAGGGTGGTCAGACTGGGCTCGATGAGGTCGATCCATTCGCTTGATCTTATTTTCGGGCGTTGTTAGCATACGACATGGGACTGGTGAGTTTGAGACGGTGCTATTGAGGGATAGAATAGCTGCTGGGCTCCAGGATGGCTTGTCGCGAGACCGAGAGATTCGGTGAGCGAGCCATTGCTGTTGCCGACTTGGTCTACAGCGGACGACTTGGCGAGATATTATAATCTTAGATGAAGACACACAAGATCCTTTTGCCCAGGTCCCTGTCAAATTGCACTGAAATGGTGAGGTTATGTGGTTGTTGAACTATCTTGACGTCGGGCGACCAAAGCCGATACTACGCGCACGGACCATCCATCCAGCCGGCACCTCAAGTCGCTTACCACGAGACTCTGGAAGCTCATATCAAGCCATTGGCACACGCTCACGCCATGCAGCCACTCCAAAGAACCGCAGTGCGGTCAGCACAACGATTGCGACCTCATGCTCAGAAGGTCCAGCGCCGATATGCCGGAGACAGCCAGGGCGCCCACGAGAAGTTCGAGCCGCACGGCGGGCACAACGCACACCCCGTGAACGAGTCTTTCGGCGTATGTAGCCCTTGAGAAGCTCTGTGTACGTCTATGCTAATCGTCTGCTGTCCAGTCCGGCTTCTCCATCGCCCTAGCTGCGATCCCGGCGTCCTTCGCGCTGTACAGCTACACACGGCCCACCGCGAACGACAGGCCGTTCTTCACGCGATACATTGCCGACACATATCAGAGTTATGCTAAGGAATGGGAGAGGAGGAACGACTTCCATACGCAGGCTGTAGAGCAAGCGGGTGCTGACCGGGCGTTGTTCCTGGGTGAGGCTGGACAGCAGGCGAAGTGGGTGGACTTTAGGTTCCCTGAGTACGTCGTGTTCACATTCGCGTCCTATAAGGGCATCGGAAGATGTCCTTCGAGGCTATGGAGGAGGTTGTAGGGGAGCAATGCTAATCTTTATGTTCAGACAACTCAACATCGGCTCGCCTTACAATGTCCCAGCCGGCCAGGGCAGCGTCAACATTGACAAGGCCATCGCGAAGTACGAGAAGGAGGCTTTCAAAGCGAACGAGAAGAGATTGCAGCAGTTGCGCGAGAACAAGGTCCCGATTGAGCAGCCTTTTGAGCCTTTGATCAAGTCTCCACCCGCGCCGCCGCCAGGTGCATAGGCGATGTCGGCGTTGGGTCGGGGATGTATATACCTCGTATGAATGGGCTATGGAGCCTTTTGACAAAAGCTACTGCTTGTGATGGAAGGCGCATCGCGTGGCAGGAGTTGCCACCAGGCTTGGCGTTTGACTTCACGATTGCCATTTTGTTGCGCGGAACATTCATATTACTTGATGTGCACGTCCAGCCCAGTATTGTAATCATTCAGAACATGAGGAGACCTGGCCGCTGAGGTTGCCGCCAGACTCGCGGTGCAGTTTTGCCGTGAAGGAGCCTGGTCTCGGGCACTCAGCATGACATACGACATACACGAACACAACGACAGAGCGTATATTGGTTTCAGAGAAAGAGACTAAGCAGCGCACGACGCTGCCGGTGATCTGTGTCCCGGAGAACGTGCGTCTCCTTATCGAGCTATCATCGACGGCTCTGCGCTCCATACTGCTGACAAAAACTTCTCTCTTCATGACAGCTCTCCTCTCACAGTCAGTGCCTTGCCACTAGCTTCCCGTACCTCCGCGACACGGAACACGGTCAGTACTGCCACCACAACCCCGCGACGGATCTCAGTCAACATATTGCCTCGACACATGTGGCAAGAAAGTGCTCAGCTTGGCGTAGCTTGGCATGGAATGTTTTTTCTGATTAACCAATGCCGTTCGAGATAGAATGGGGATTCGCCATGAGCACTCGGGACATCAACGACTGCACGTGAATGGTCATTTTCGCAAGAACAACGATTGTTCCAAAACTGGAATACTAATGCTTCCTTCGAATTTGTAAGAGTGCACGCGCCCCGAGAAATGGCTATAGCACGGTCCTGCAGTCCTCAGCCTCCTCTACGGTCAATCACACCAAGGGCTGGTCACCGGACGTCGGGCCCCCTTTTCAATAGTGATAAGGATCAAACCCGTGTAGAAGGGGTAGCGAGAAGCCACGAGGACGACCGTCCTTTGAACAATGTGGCTACACTACGTTTCTACGTCTCTGATGCATTTGGATCAATGCTGGTACCACTCGAGGCTGGTGTCGGACACTTTTGCAGTGTTCCTGTGTAGCTGCATCCGACTTTTGCGACATAGTCTATTGCGTAGCAATAAGGCCCATATTCGAATACAAAGGCGCATGCATCACGGTCACTTTGGTCTGCTGTAGGAGATATAAGAATGAGAGTGAACGTTTGCTGGCTCAGGTAAAACTTTCTGGGGAATTGTTGATGTAATGAGGTGAAGTCCTATCTATGTCTTGTGGTTTGTGCTGTCTCGGGGCAAGAAAAAAATCAAATTTGATGCATCGGCCGGGAATCGACTGCAATTATGTTAGAACCTTGACTCACGTCGTAGCATCATGTTTTAAAACTCACACCCGGGGCTGGCCGACGTCAATGTGAGTCGCAAGACCCATGGCAACGGCCAATTTTACCACTAAACCACCAATGCTGTGTTCTGATTGGACATCTATGTGGTGCTTTAATATCTATATTGTGGCATTTGACGGCAAAGAGTTGGGCCTGCTCCGATGTGGAAGCATTCAGAAATCTGCCATCTTGCCATCGTGGGGCTCACCTAGCGGTGTGTAGCAGCAGGGGCTGGAGCATTTCCGGAAATATCTTTTGCCAAGTCCTCTATCGACCTGGCGTCCAGGGCAGAAGGGCCGATCGAACGATGGGTTGCCCCAGCGGGTCCCGCATTAGATCGTAGATCCGCCATCAGTGCCATTAGTGAGACATTATGGTAGATCTTCGTGAGACGTCACCTACGAAGCACTCTTAAGACCTGCAGAGTTGGCAGTCGGAACATCAGTCGACTCGCTTTCGGTTCGTCTGCGCCCGACAAACTTGAGAACGCCACAAGGCCAAGCAAGGCATTCCTGGGACGTGCTAACCTGGATCCATGCAGAACTTCTGCTGAGGTTCTAACAACAGAACACACACCACATGCTTCGATCCACCATCGATCTTATGCAGCAAATCTGCATGCAGATGCTATTATGGACAGTTTCAAGTCTGCCAAGTGCCGCCGCCATCTTTGAGTCGACTGGAGGCCGGACATCGATACTTACCTCTGTCGTGTGACAACCTGCCAAATTCAAATTAATGGCCATGATAACGACTCTGGCAAAGGTTGCATCGCAGGTGCTAGCAGGACAGGGAGACTGATAACGACGTTGGCAAAGGTTGCGTCGCAGGTTGTAGCAGGACAGGAAGACATATGTAGTTGCAGACGGTCTTCGTTCCAAAGCTCGCTTCCCATCTGTTCACCTCCTCATCTGAGTGCAGCCCAAATCAAAGGTGTTGAAGGCCTACTCATCTGATTGCAACTTAACCAAAGATGTTGAAGGCTCTTGCATTTGTAGCCTCGATGGCTACGTTGACTATTGCCGCCCATACGCCGAGTCACGATTGCTGGGACATTACTAGCAGAGGCTGTGCTTATGACTGTTCTCCTGCCTCCAAGGATGGTCTGCAGGCCGAATGCTGGAAAAACCGTACGTAACTGCTATCCAGATAGCTAACACGCGGGCTGACAAGATGTTCGATAGTGGATTTGTCTGGCTACCTCAAAGACTGGGTTGCCCAGCACGGCAAAGAAGCTGGTATCGATACTAAGGGCTTTGCCCAGGCTTATCTGTCGTGGAGTGTTCGTTGCAACAAGTTTGTCAGAATCGACTGTCACCATGCTAATTAGACGAAGGGCTATAACGGAAAAACCTGCAACCTGATTACGAGTGAGACATGCGATTCTCCTGAAACCGATAATTCGAAGTACCAGAATTGGCAGCAGTTCTACGTATGCCACAACGATGATCGCATCGGAGGAAGTGTATAGAACTGACGTCCTTGCAGACTCTGTGGAACATCTACGCCGTCCACCAATTCTACAACCAATACTCCACCGCTCTGTCCGCCAGCCAACCCCTAGCTGCAAGCAAGTTGGGTCAGATCGTTGACAAGGTCTCACCAACCGTGGAACCCGTCGCTGGCATTCCGGGTTGGGACACTGTCCTGGGCGCTTCTCTCAGTTGGGCATGCGTGAGTCAAGATCATGCACACCTGCAGTCACATACACGCTAACGTAGAAGTCATCAGACCTTCATTGGCCCCGCTGCCACTTCTATTCTGCCAGCTTACGGAACCGCTGGAAGCCTGCTCTTGTACGGCATGGCCGCCGCGGTGAAAACTCCTCCAGTTGGCCAGTTGGCTAAACACTATACACAGACCGCCCAAACGCGATTTCAGGTGACAAGGCGCTATGCAGAATTCTGCTGCAAGGCATCCACTGACTGCATACCCATCGCCTCTAGAACCTTGCCACCATCGATGCTGATCTCGCAAACCTGGTCTCTGGCCATCAGCAGGAGGTCGCGAAAGAGGTTCAAGCCATGCTAGACAACCTCGAGTCCTTCATCGCCCTCTGCTCGCCAGGTGGCTTCAGCACGCGCATCACACTATCCCTACCAGGCGAATCGACCGCCCTCTACAAGTCTCTGGAGCTCTACACGCTCTCCCAAGCCCTCAACGCCAACGGCATTGTCATCGCCAAATCGCCTGGTGTCGACCCTCGGGGCGTGGCGAAGAAGACGGGAGAAATCATTTGCCCCGGCTTCGGACCGGCTGGTAACTGCTATGACTGGTGGTATGACTCCAAAAGTGGCAATACGTATGCCTTCCACGACCCGAAATCAGAAAGGAGGGACTTCACAGACTTGATCAATTACATCTGGTCCGAGAACATTGTGACCGACATGGCGGATATCTTCTTGACAGAAGACTGCGTGGGCAAGGAGCCGAGTATCGACAGCACGAACTTGAAGCCGACTTGTGCGTCGAACACCAAGATGTGCCAGTACAGTACGTGAATTTCAAATATTGATGACTGCTGCCGGGGTTCGTCTATCGCAGCCGCTGATACATCTTCTGCAGACTACGACCCAAATAAAAATGCCGAGAGGGAGAAACAGTTCGTGAACTGTCCCAATGATCCTGACTGGGGTTACCAATGCAGCAGCTTTGCAGAAACCCTTATCTTGCCGCTGAGCTACTTGGGTCCTTTGCTGAAGAAGGGCAACTATTGCCGTCACCAGTAAGGCTTGAGTGTCGAGTCAGCGTTATTATTAACTTGGTGAGAGAAGCGTCTGCAGGCCAGCGTTGGCTGAGTGGCTTGGCTCTGACGTTGGGGGAAGTCAGTCCTGGCTTGTCGAGGACACAGTGTGGAGATAAATGCTGTTTTAATGTGTTGATTATGAGGATGTCGGCTATGGTGGACTCCTTGAAGCTTCGTCTGATAACACTATCCATTACTTGCCTGAAGATACCTACTCTCGCACTCTCGCGGTCGATAAGGGCGAGCAGAGGCGAGATCCCAGAATGCAAGGGTCCTGCTGAGGTGATCCCTCATCGGTCTCAAACCTGAAAGTTCTTCAAGCCTCCGATCCTGATGATGGGACGTACATAGTGACATGCTTGACAAAGCAGATAAGGTATGTCGACATATGGAGGTAGCGATGTACCTTGATCCAAGCCACTCTCGTACGTTGTTTAGCCACATCATCAGTCGTGACTTCCGCGCGTCCGAGGCGTACTCGCCACAATCTCTTGACTGACAATGACAGCTGCTCAACATGACGCGTAGGACGGGAGGGAGTCGATGGCTTGGGAGAGGGCGGGGATAAATTCTTTTTGCACCTCCGCTCCTCGAGTTGTCATTATGAAGCACCTGAAGTTTCGAGTTGTTGCAGCGGGTTTACTTTGCCTATGCACGAACTGATCGTGAACACGGGATTCCCGCACCAAAGTTACTCCACAAAGGCGGGGGCGCTACACCAGGAACCGCCATCTCTGATTGGCGCGCACTATCATAACTCCTAGGCGAACTTTTTCCCGCGTAGCAGGGGGAGCACGGGGAGGTTGGCCTTCACGGATTCCGCTAGCGAGCAGCGCCATTACTGCCGGTCTGGGTCTTGTGGGTGAGGTCTTTTTATTTGCGAGGTATTCGGAAGTCTTGGGCGTTGAGAGCAGGGTAGAATACGAGAATACGAAGTGTTGTCCATCATTGTCGCTCCTTTGCAATAGTCATCAATCACTGAGCGAGCACTCCTTTGTCGACGCCGCCCCGCCACACGCCTGCCGACCAGTGCAGAGGACAATCGCAGGGGCAAGAGACGAGTCACTGGGTAGCGGAACAAGGCGTTGTTACATGATCACCAGCACTGGAATGACGGACGCCACTTCCTGAGATCGAGTGGACGACTTAGAGGCGTGCTCTCCGTCGCCATCACCACTCCTCTCTATCCTCCGCCGCCCCGAGGTTGGCATTCTTAGCCAGGCACACATTCAACATGCTCGGCTCCCTCATCCCCACGCGGTGGAAGCGTGGCTACGACATCACCAATCCGGACAAGCCAGGTTTCTACAACCGTCAAGTCACGCCCTACCTACAAAGCGTGTCGCACAAAGCATGCACCCACCCCATCCACACCATCGCTTTCGTCGCCATCTTGGGCAGCGCCTTCTACGTCAATCTGTTGGAGTCGGGCTTCTTCCAGCCTTCACCAGCGACCGCAGCGAACAAGCTAGATTTCAATGCTTTGTCGGCAGGGAGCAGGAGGCTACACGTGGGACCGCAGACATCGTGGAAGTGGCAGGTGGAGGAGAATGGCGGTAGCAGAAAAGTGGCATACCCCAGCGAAGAGGAGCTGGCCTTGATCACGTTGGCCTTTCCGGACGCCAATGGCTCGCCAAGTGCTGCACCGATTGCGCAGAACGTGCCGCTGCCAGAAGGGAGCTCCGCAAAGCTTCTGCCATCCAGTGCCAACATCCTGGCACCCATTTCTTCAGACACTACGTTGGCATTCAGCATGCCATACGCCGAAGCACCAAGATTTCTGAATGGCGTCAAGGAGATTCCGGCACCGAGCAATGGCATGGCGCAAGCAGACCAGGGCTCAGATGATGCGCCGGAGCAGAAGACTTGGGTGATGCGCAATGGCAAGAAGAATGGACGATCGAACAGCATGCTCGAATGGGCGGAGAACTCTTGGACAGCCCTGACGGATCTCATCAAGAACGCGGAAACGCTGGACATAATCATAATGTCTTTGGGCTACTTCAGCATGTATCTGACGTTCATCTCGCTTTTCTTGAGCATGAGGCGGATGGGCTCAAACTTTTGGTTGGGAACCACGGTGCTTTTCTCATCAGCTTTTGCGTTCCTGTTCGGCATTGTGGTTACGCTGAACCTCGGTGTGCCGGAGGATGTAGTGCTGCTGTCTGAGGGAGTGCCATTTTTGGTGGTCACAGTGGGCTTCGAAAAGCCGATCGTGCTCACCCAAGCTGTGCTTTCCGCGGCATTGCAAGCAAAGAGTCCGCAGAACGGGAAGGGCAACGGAGATGCACCACTTACAATCCAGCACGCGGTACAGGTGGCTGTGCGTGAGCGCGGGTTCGAGATCGTTCGCGACTACGCCATCGAGATCGCCATTCTTTGCGTTGGTGCAGCCTCAGGCATACAAGGCGGTCTGCGACAATTCTGCTTTTTGGCCGCATGGACTTTATTTTTCGACTGCATTCTGCTCTTCACCTTCTACACGTCAATTCTGACCATTAAGCTGGAGATCAACCGCATCAGACGGCACGTGGTACTCCGCAAGGCACTTGAGGAGGATGGTGTCAGCAGGCGTGTCGCGGAGAACGTGGCATCAAGCAACGAATGGCCGAAAGATGAGAGCTTCCAGAGCAGCCAAACCTACATCATCTTTGGTCGCAAAGTCAGGGACAGCAGCATCCCGCGCTTCAAGGTGTTGATGGTCACCGGGTTCATCCTGATCAATGTGCTCAATCTGTGCACCATGCCGTTCAGAGGCACTCGCAACAAAGCACCTGTCACGACTGCTGGCTTGTCGAGTGTTGTGACGCAACCGCCAATGGATGCGTTCAAGGTGGCTGGAAATGGCCTAGACTACATCTTTCAGCAAGCACACTTGAGCGAGCAGGCAGCCTCGGTCACTGTCTTCAATCCGGTGAAGTACGAGGTCAACACGCCCGCTATGATTGATGCTGCCGAGACAAGATCTGACTGGTCTCTGTTTGACGATGAGTACCGCGAGGGTGTTTTCTCTGCTGGAGGCCGAGTAGTGGAGAGCTTGCTGAAGAGCTTCGAGGATCCAGTGCTTAGCAAATGGGTCATCATCGCACTTGCCATGAGTTTAGTTCTGAACGGCTATCTATTTAATGCCGCAAGATGGTCCATCAAGGAGCCTCAGCACGACTCATCACAAGCCAAGACGCCTGGTGTTCACCTCAACGGTAATGCCGTTGGGCCAGCACAAGCCAATGGAGCGCCAAAGGCGCCTGTGGAGCCGCTGCACCTTGGCGAGCGTACGCGCGAACAATGTGAAGAGATGCTCAAGGAGAAACAGGCACATCTGCTTAACGACCATGAACTCATCGACCTGTCGCTGCGCGGCAAGATCCCTGGCTACGCATTGGAGAAGACTTTGGGAGACAAAACTCGCGCAGTTGTGATCCGCCGTGGTGTCATCTCACGCACCCCTGGAACATCCGAATTGACCGGCAGGCTTGAGAAGTCGTTATTGCCATACAAGGACTTTGACTACGATCGTGTTTTTGGTGCTTGCTGCGAGAACGTCATTGGTTACATGCCGCTCCCGGTAGGCTTGGCTGGTCCCATCACGATCGATGGCCGCAGCTACTTCTTGCCTATGGCTACCACTGAGGGTGTGCTTGTAGCGAGTGCAAGCAGAGGTTGCAAGGCTATCAATGCTGGAGGTGGTGCAGTCACTGTGCTTACCGGAGACGGAATGACTCGTGGCCCGTGTATCGGCTTTCCGACGCTCGCTCGTGCTGCAGCAGCTAAGCTGTGGCTTGACAGCCCAGAGGGCACGAAGATCATGAGAGATGCCTTCAATTCGACATCTCGCTTCGCCAGGCTACAGTCGCTGAAAAGTGCCATCGCTGGCACGTACGTGTATGTGCGTTTCAAGACCACGACTGGCGATGCGATGGGCATGAACATGATTTCCAAGGGTGTCGAGCACGCCCTCAGTGTCATGTCCAAGGAGGCAGGATTTGAGGACATGGCCATCATCACTGTGTCTGGCAACTACTGTACGGACAAGAAGCCGGCTGCTATCAACTGGATTGATGGTCGTGGCAAGAGTGTTGTTGCTGAGGCCATCATTCCTGGAGATGTTGTAAAGACCGTGCTCAAGAGCGATGTCAATGCTCTTGTCGAGCTGAATACTTCGAAAAACTTTATCGGCAGTGCCATGGCAGGAAGCGTTGGCGGCTTTAATGCGCATGCTTCAAACATGGTCACGGCGATTTACCTCGCCACTGGTCAGGATCCGGCGCAGAATGTCGAAAGCAGTAATTGCATTACTGTCATGAAGAAGTTAGTTTTCACCTACCCTACTCACCTTATTGACAAACGTTAAAAATCAATATAGTTACAACGGCAACCTCCAAATCTCCGTATCCATGCCAAGCATCGAAGTCGGCACCATTGGTGGCGGCACCATCCTCGAGCCTCAAGCCGCCATGCTCGACCTCCTCGGCGTCCGCGGCGCGCACCCAACCTCGCCAGGCGAGAACGCTCGGCAGCTCGCAAGAATAGTAGCCGCTGGTGTGCTAGCGGGAGAGTTGTCCCTGTGCTCGGCGCTGGCAGCTGGGCATCTAGTCAAGGCGCATATGAGCCATAATCGGTCTGCCGCGCCTAGTGCTGCTCCTAGTAGGGCGCAGAGTCCTGGCAGGCCAGGCGCGGGAGGTGTAATGGGGCCGGTGGGACTGGCCATGACGAGTATTACGGACAAGGCCAAGGCGGAAGCGAGGAGGTAGGACGTGGATGGTTACCTCTATGGAGCGAACGCATATGGTGGTGGAAACGTTGACCGTCGTCGTTGGGCTTTACATGTGCTGAAGCGTACTAGCATGTTTATATCCCCATTCGTTATTCTCGTTAAAGTAGTTTAAAGTACGCTCGAATCGACAGATATGCCTGGACCCGCATTGAGGTACAGCACCATCCCAGAAGACCACTCCTACAACATTTCTGCATCAACGGTACATCGCATCCCTCGCGAGTCTGAGCGAGGTTTGTCACCGAGCAACTCACGATCATCATGCCTCCGACATCCACCGGCTGTCCAATCTGCGCAGCAAGCCAATCACGCTTACTCACTTCAGCCACCAGATAAGCAGCCTCCATATCAGGGTCAGTATCTTTTTCTGGTTGTTCTTCCTTCCCAAGCCGTGAAACAAGATTCCCGCCGGCGTACTGCTAAGCATTGCGGAGGCGGAGAAGCTGCCCACGTTGCTCGGCAGCTTGGAGTGCTTGGTTTGGTTCGGCGCAAAGCTTGGCGGTGGTTGTGGAGATGGTTGGACCCGTCGACTTAAGCCCTCATTTACTACGGAGGTATTCTCAACGTTGGGTTGTTTCGTTTCATTATTTCGCGGCGCGGTCTGGATATGCTCGTAGGTGGTTTAGAGAGATTTTTCTCGCTGGGTGGTGGCCTCTGAGTGCATGAATATATGTCGGCAGCTATTTACGTTGACCGGCGCATTCATTCAAGCATGGTCTTCTCTGCATGTTTTGAGCACGCGGACACTGCTAGGTTGGCAACTCTTGCCGGGCTATACAGCATTCAACCCGGGACATCCGCTCTCCTGATGACTTTATGGACGTATAGAGGATTCGCTTGCGCGGACACTTGCTCCAAACGAGAATATCTGCGTCGCTCGCACTGATAAGGATCCCGAAAGTCATTTGTTCGACTCTCGACAGCGGCGCCGCACCCGTAGGTCCCTATGATTAGGCCGTTGTTGGTATTCCTCTATCCTGCAGCGTCATTGGGTGGATTGCTTTAGTGCGTTGATGGGATCTGGGTTGCGAGATGATGGGTTTGCGGACACGAGGTCGGCACGCTCCATGCAGCTGCAGGTGCGCTTTGCAGTCCAGGATGTTTTCGTATGGTTTAGTCTGCATGCAGCGCAATCAGTCGGTCATGCTGCTGCATTCGGGTTTGTGGGAGCAGTTGGGTCCCTGCGGCATGTATATGAAGGCGCATCCTGCTCGCTCTATCGCGCGTAGGGTCTGTCTGCTTCGATTTTGGTCTGGGAGAGATTGCACGCCGCGGGAAGTTGGTTGAAGTCTTATACCACCTTGTCACACAAGGGACTTCTTGTCACACAAGGGACTTCTACAGGGCTTAGCGCTGTTACGGAAACCGTTTGTCTGGTAGCCAATTGATCAGCGCGACTGGCCCAGCCGCGCATAGCTGACTGGAATTCATCTTTCTTTTATCATCATAACAATGGCCGACGTCGCTGATCAGATCACGGCGCTCGAGACGCCAAGCTGGCTGGACACTGGCGACAATGCCTGGCAGCTCACGGCCGCCTCGCTGGTGGCGCTGCAGTCCATTCCGGGTCTCTGTGTGCTCTATGCTGGGTTGGTGAAGAAGAAGTGGGCGATCAGTAAGTCTCATCTGTTTTGGAAAGCATCATGGCAAGCAAGCGGCTGACAAGAGCTGTGTATAGATTCAATGTTCATGTGCTTCTACGCCTTTGCCATGACCTTGATCTGCTGGGTGATCTGGGCCTATAAAGTTGGTTTCGGCGAATACATGCTTCCATTTGCGGGCAGACCTGGCCCGGTCCTTGCAATGGACATGATGATCTCGCAATCGGTCCTGCCATCTGCGGGCGTCAGCCAGAACTTTCCGAGGGCTACGATGGTATACTTCCAGTTCGTCTTCGCAGCAATCACGCTGTGCCTGGTCGCAGGCGCCCTTCTGGCGAGAATGAGCTTCAGAGCGTGGATGCTGTTTGTCCCGCTGTGGCTCACCTTCTCATACTGCATCGGAGCATACAGTCTGTGGGGTGGTGGCTTCCTGTATAAGCTGGGAGTCATGGATTACTCTGGTGGATATGTTATTCATCTCAGTTCTGGCACTGCTGGGTTTATTGGAGCTTGGTGGGTCGGCCCACGGCTGAAGTCAGACCGTGAGAGTTTCCAGCCAAACAATGTTGGGCTGATGATGGTTGGCGCGGGCATTCTGTGGATTGGTTGGAACGGCTTCAATGGTGGTGTAAGTGCCACATCCTTCCCAGAAACTGGACTATGATGTTGATTTGATTGCACAGGATCCGTACGCAGCCTCTCCAGATGCTGGTGTCGCGGTTCTGAACACGAATATCTGCACCGCCTTCTCGATGTTGACTTGGACGCTGATGGACATAATCTTCTACAAGAAGCCGTCGATCATTGGAGCCATCAACGGCATGATCACTGGTCTTGTTGGCATCACTCCAGCAGCTGGCTTCGTTGCCGGCTGGGGTGCAATCATCATTGGTGCTTGTACTGGCACGATACCATGGGTCACGATGAACGTCGTGGGCAAGAGATGGAGCCTGTTCACACACCACATTGACGATGCGCTCGGTATCACGCACACGCACATGGTCGCCGGAGCTCTCGGTGGTTTCCTCACCGGTCTCTTCGCCACAACGGAAGGAAGCTACGCCTTCGGCGTCACGAACCCCGGCGGCGCGATTGACCGGAACGGAAAGCAGGTCTGGGTTCAAATCGTCGGCGCGCTCTTCATCTTTGGCTGGAACATCGTATGGACGTCATTGATCATGATGTTCATCAAGTACGTTTGCCGCATCCCGTTGCGCATGACGGAGGAGGAACTGCTTGTCGGCGACGATGCGATCCACGGTGAAGAGGCGTACTGCTTCTTGGATGATGTTCCTGGACTCGTGCCGACGGCTAGTGCTCAGGCGGCGGCTGCGAATAGGATGGATAGGATTTATGCGGGCAAAGAGTATAGGGAGCATTCGGTTTTGGAGGGGCAGGATTTGGAGAGTGGGAGGACCAGTCATCACGGCAATGTTGAGGCTGTGGGCAAACAAGAGGATGGGCGGGAGATTAAGTTGGATTAGTATCTAGAGGTACCATTAGGCTGTGCGGACATCGCACTCCGCAGTCAGGTACATCTTAACCTGTGAGCAAATATGCGATTGCTGCCATATCAGACGGCTCCGCACATCGGAAGCATCGGGCCTAGCACCTCTTACCTCCATCGATCAATCGACGGCATCGGGGTGACAAGTCAGGGTCCAAGCGTGATGTGTAACCTGCAAGGGCTCAGTCTGGCCAAGTCAGCTTGGCGTACCGGCTTTCGCAGCTCTTCCTGCATACACGTATGCTTGAACTCTGCTCCTCGACGAGTTTCCGATCTCCCGTATGACGATGGCAGCGTGCGCAGTGGACGTCCACGTGCCAGATGCACACCGACTTCTCCAAGTACTGATGCCCGCCTTCCGACAGCGGCGGCGGCGGAGTGCTCGGCACAGGCCCAGCCGGATGACTTGCCCGCCGACCGTCTCTACGCGCCTCTCATGGCATCTTGCTTGCTGAGGCACATGCACGGTGGGGCTGAGTAATAAACACAATCAGACACTCGCGCAACCAGTAGCAGTGACTACAGCGTGCGCCGCGCGACATGTACAATGCCAGAAGCGCCCCGATCCCGGCCAGCACACTATCTCTCATCTCACCCGCCTGATCACTCTGACGCCCACCACTAAATTCTTATAGACATAGCTGCGAGTTTGAGATGGCCAGGCCAAACGCTTACAGAAGGCCACGCCGAGAGCGAAGACTGCCAGTCCAGCAGCTGGTGATCCTGTGTATGTTTGCACTGAGCCCGTTGGCAGCACTCATGCTGACAGCCAAATCCGTAAAGCAATATGTCGATTCGCCGAGCCCATATCCTCGACATCCCTTTTCCCTTATCTCCCAGAAATGGTGCGATCCTTCGGCGTAGCAGAGAAAGACGTAGGAGGCTGGGCAGGCCTCTGTAGCGCCGTCTTCAGCATCAGCCAAGCCTGTATGGGAATACCATGGGGCCGATTCTCAGACATATATGGCCGCAAGACTGCCATCTTGCTTGGTCTGACCAGTACAATGTTGACTAGTCTCCTCTGGGGCTTCAGCAAGAATCTACCTATGGCCTTGGCGGCACGTGTCCTGGCTGGCGCGGGCAATGGCAATGTCGGCATTATTCGGACGACAGTCGCTGAGATGGTGCCTTTCAAAGAGCTGCAGCCGCGAGCTTTCAGTCTCATGCCTCTGGTGTGGAACATTGGCAGTATATTCGGACCTACCATTGGTGGCGCTCTTGCCAACCCGCTCAATGTCAAGCCTGGTGAACATATCGACAACCCAAGCTTCTTCCAGCGGTTCCCGTATTTGCTGCCGAATCTTGTATCTGCATGCTTCTTCACGGTCGGCATCATCACTGGTTTGCTCTTCCTCGAGGAGACGCTAGAGACGCTGCAAGGACGACGAGACTATGGACGTGTGGTTGGCGACAAGCTGAAGAGCCTGTTCAAGTCTCATGTCATGAAGATTGAGGAGATCTTACATTTTCGGAAGGCACAAGGGAAAGCAGAGGATGACGAGCGAGAGCCTCTGCTTAAGGCGAACGAGGACGAAGAGGATGCATTGCCGGTCAAGCCACAAGAGCCGCCGCCGCCGCCGCCGCCGCCGCCGAAGCTGAGTGAAGTGCTGAACAGGCAGTCGATCCTCAATCTGGTTGTCTATACCTTGCTCGCTATGCATAGTATGGCGTTCGATCAGCTGCTGCCTGTCTTCATGCAATTTCCATCCATTCATTCCGGCAGTGAGGATGTGACACTACCCGGCACTAATGGCAACCCACTTAAGTTCGCAGGAGGCTTCACGCTCGATCATTTCCGAATTGGACTGATCAGTACGTGCTATGGTGTCTGTGGCATGCTCATTCAGTTCTTCGTCTTCCCTCCTGTGGCGCGCAAGCTCGGCATTCTGTACTGCCTGAAATGGTGTGCATGTGTTTTTCCGATTGCCTACTTCATCATGCCGTTTACAGCATTGCTGCCCACGCGACAGACACAAATCGCCGGAGCGTTCTGCATCATGATGTTGAAGTGCCTATGCGGTATCTTTGCATTTCCTTGCTCGACAATCTTGATGACGAATTCTGCTTCCAGCCTCCGAACTCTTGGTACCTTGAACGGAATGGCGACCTCAACATCAGCTCTTGGTCGAGCCTGCGGACCAGCAATAGGCGGTCTATTCTTCACAATTGGCGTGAAACGCGGCTTTGTCATTGCACCTTGGTGGATGTTCTCCGCCATCGCCATCATAGCCGCTGTGCCTGTGTTCTTCCTGGAGGAGGGTGCCGGTTTCGGCGGCGATGATGGCGAAATCAGCGACGACGAAGAAGAGGAGCACGAGCATGACGTGCTCAGAGCAGAGGGTTTGGAAGGCGAGGCACAAGCTGTGGCTGGCAAAGCTGGACCGATGATGGTACCGACGAAGCAACAGATTGAGGAAGAGGAGGAACAGAAGTATGGTGGCGTTGGCGGCCTGTTGACCAGGACTAACACCAGCGGCAGCTCTGCTGTCTCCGAGGGTGTGGAGAGCGGCAATGGTACTCCTAGTAGGAGCCGCAGAGGCTCGGCGTCACAACAGCTGCCACCTACGCTTAGTCGGAGAGGTTCGAGAAGGATCATGCGGCGGACGTCTATGCCTCTGGGCGTTGGTAGCCAGGGCGTTAGTAGGCGGTATAGCAGCAATCTTGGTCAGAGTCTGGGCAGTTCGGGGAGTTATGCTGGATACTAGTGCGTATTTTGGTCCTATGACGATTGTTCTGCTGTTTAGCGATGGCGTTTAGCGATTGTCAGCGTTAGGGCGGCTTCGTAGTTGGTGTGAGGACAGAGACTGTACCATGACAATTCAAGCTTGATCGTTCATTCCGAGCTCTGTTGCTTATGCACCTTGATGGCGCCTTCGAATCGGCGACTTCAAGGGCTTCTACACAGAGAAGATCATATTCTCCACTCTAAGGCACAACCTAGTGCTGCCTTCAGCTGTGGTTCATAGCCACTCTTACGCAGAGGGCCCAATGCGATCAGGCTGTAGCAGCAGGTCGATCTCCTGCTAGTTGACCTACTGCGAGTGAGCTGGACGGCTAGTCCTCTGCTCCATTGTGAGGTTGGGGGCCTCGATGCGAACTTTTCTAAGTTGACAATAATGGCATGCTGTCACGTAAAACTGACAGCATATGTATGATACCACCCACTCTGCTAACAACCAACTCCGTGTCTCGGTGAGAAATGGCACTCAGGCTTCGCAGGCTTCTTCTGAATTGGGGCATGACTGAGGAAGAGACCGACTAGAAGAGGCGGGCACTACGCACGAGGCTCTTACATGCGGACTGGCGATGCATCGAAGCATCTGTGTGCACGCAGGCTCGGGATCGGCGTGGATGCTGAATTGTGTACAAGAGCTTCAAAAAGACGAGCGAGCACACGAGTTGTCGTAGAAGGTAGAGATTGCGTACTGTAGACTAAGATCATGCGGAAGCATCGCGGTACCATTTCGCGGGACATTCAAAGATCTTTGAGTATTAATATTAAAATTTGCGAATTTGCTTCTAACCAATCAGATAACTCGGTGAGGTGGCCGAGTGGTTATGGCGCTAGTTTCAGGTAGTTAACTACTATGCCGAAATGGATGTACACTTCTACATACTAGTGGAGCAATCCTCGTGGGTTCGAGGTATGTGCGGAACAACCACTATCAAGCACAATCTTGGACAATTGTAGAAGAATGATGGCTGACGTTAGTATCAGTCCCACCCTCATCAACATACAACCATTATTTTTTTTGGGTTTTCTCGGCTTTGCGTGGCAAGTTGAAGGTTTATACCTTTTTTTCTTCTTTTCATCCTTGGAAGGAAGAGGGTGGATGGAGCAGAATTTTGCGATGTCTGAGGTGGGCTTGGCTCAGAGGCGAAGTTGATTCGAGCAGCCGCCCAACATCCGAGCTTTTTTGGCCGGGAAATCTAGGCGTTCCTTCCTAGCTCAGCCTTGTTCTGGCCATAGCAATTGGCCATCATGGCAGTCAGGAATGTCACGAATAGCAGGGTGGGTATTGAGACTTGAAAGTCTTTACACCAGGCGCATGAAACTGTCAAACATCACCTTCGACAGAGCCACCTACGTTGTTTCCGAAACCCTCTGAGCCTCCGTAGGTTTGATGATCCATGTGAGAAAATGCTGATGTCCGTGAGAGATCATTGATTGACCTATCATTCCGCCATCCTTCCATTCTTCCTATTTCTATTCCCTACTGATGACAAGATCTTTCCTCGGCAACTTCCGACACTCCGGACACAACCATTCGCCTGTAGGCTCGGACTTCAAGCCAATGCAGTCCCAATGGAACCACTGATACTCACAATTGTCATTGTCACACCCCACCATATTCCCAAAAGACACCTTCTGACAGAAGCAATACAATTGCTCATCGTCCTCATCCTCATCACCATGATCCACCGCCCCATCCTGCTGAGGCATTGAAGACGGTGTAGGCGAGGTGGACTCGCCATCTGAATCAGAAAGAGATGCATTGGTCGATGGTGTGGCTCTATCACGCGCCAAAGCACGACGACGATCGCCTTTCTTGTTGGGTCGCTTGCGGTTGCGACTGGATGCTGCGGCTTGATGAGGCGCAATCTTCTTGGCAGGTGGGACAATCTTCTTCAACATGGCTCCGGCGCGCTGTGGTTGCGCTGAACCGGCCCGAGACGTGCCTGTGGGTGTGCCAGCCTTGGGCGTACCGGGACCCAATGACGACTGCCTGAGATTGCTGCCCGCGGTGGGAATGGAAAGAGTGGCGTTCAGACGTCTCCGCTTAGATGCATCCGTGCTACTCTCCCGCTGACTCCTGCCCGCGTTTGATGTCGGTGTCTGTTGGCTAGATCTGGCTGCCTGGCTTGATTGTGCCATGCGCAATTGCGCTGCGTTGGCGATGTTTGCTGCGCCCCCAGTCGTGCCGATATTACCGGACATGGCCTGGAGAGGAGCAGCACTGACTGGAGCAACAGGCGTGCTGACGCCAGTCGCGCTGCCGCTGAGCAGACTCGGGCCGTCCCAATTCGACGGAAACTCTTCTCGGGCTGCGAGACTTCGAAGGTTAATGTCGAGACGTCGCACTTGCCGATCGAGTACTATGAGTGCTTTGGTGGCCAGGCCTTCTTTCTCAGCCTGGAGGACCTCGCATTTATCGTAGCAGTCGTTGATGGTTTTTGAGAAGGCTTCTTCTTTCGGATTGAGTACATTGCCACCATTTTGGCGAACCCATTTTTGCAGGGCCATGTCGCGTTTGTTGATCTCGTCCCTAAAAGCGGCGATTTGCATGTCCTTGGCTTGGATCTCCTCCATCAGATGGGTGATCTCTGCTGGTGTGTTTGCCACTGGATGTTGAGTCAGCGAAACCGAATATGAAGATCAGTATGCTAGGGAGTTAAAGGTACCATCGTGGGTGAACTGCTCGAGCACAGAGGCTGCATCTTCTGGTGCAGCCAGACTCATCGTCGTGGTGTCGCTGTCTCGAGTTCGTGGTTGTGAGGGTGATGGGATCTCGTGTCAGTCGGCTTGGTCACGTCGTAGACGGTGTCGTCAACATGGTGAGGCGCAATGTGCTATGTCGTGCTGTTCTCTTCGACGAAAGTTGATGGGAATGGAGCACCGGATATATAATAATCAGCTTCCCCACGGCTGTGTCGATCTAGCTCCGAAGTCTAATTCCGCCGACAGGGCTGCCTACCGGATTCTGCAGGTACGCCTGGTGGATGGGTTTGGGAAATGCTGTCGCAAACCTTTTCAGACTCTCAGATGACCCGAGCACTGGCTCATCCGACCCAGCATCTTTCGGCGACCTACACATCACGAGCAGAGACATCCATTGATTTTCAGCGGCTTATTCTACAGGACCCAGCCTCAGGCACGCAAACACGCTCACATTCCCAATTCAACATGCGATAGCTACAATGTCCACCGACAACCCCCGCGCCGACGTGCAAAACGGCATAGTCCAGCAGTGGTCGCCTCATCATCCCCAGCTCAGCCCGCGATCGTCTCAGTCTCCGCCATACCACAACACCCACGATCACATCACCAATGGGCACCATGCCTGCGGTGGGCGGGAGTCCGATGCGCCGCCCACGCCTCCCATCACCGAAGAGGACGAGAAATTATGGCGAGACCAGGAGCGCAACGACAGAATTATGCAGATTGTGGAGGAGAGCGGGCTCTGCAGACCCAAAGGCCACAAAGTCTCCTTCCATTACAACAGCGGCGTCGAGGACATGCATTTCGGCAAGACGCATCCCATGAAGCCTTGGCGCCTGACTCTGACCAAGCATCTCGTGCTCGGATTCGGCCTGCAGCACACCATGGACACGTACGAGGCAGTCGCGGCCGGCAAGGACCAGGTTCGTGCCTTCCACGACGCTGACTACGTCGACTTCCTGGCCCAGGTCTCGCCACAGACCTTCGAGGAGCTGAAGGATATCCCGCGATTTGCGAAGCACACTCCATTTAAGCATGAGTTTGATAGTGTCGACTTGGGCCCGTTCAACTTGTCTACCAGCCCTGGAGCGGATTGTCCCGTCTTTGACGGCATGTCCAAGTACCTATTCCTCTACACTGGCGCCACGCTGGCTGCCACGCACCAGCTCACCACTCAGCAGTCCGACATTGCCATCAACTGGTCTGGGGGTCTTCATCACGCAAAGAAAGCAGAAGCCAGCGGGTTCTGCTACATCAATGACATCGTCCTTGCCATTCTCGACATGCTGCGGGTCTACCCGAGAGTCCTCTACATCGACATTGACGTCCACCACGGCGATGGTGTAGAGGAAGCCTTCCAACGACAACCGCGAGTGATGACGCTCAGTTATCACCGCTACGGTCCATATGATGACACCGGTCACAAGTTCTTCCCCGGCACCGGCGACGTGAGCGACGTAGGACTCAAGGGCACAGTAGGCGAGCACTTCTCATTGAACGTCCCTATACCTTCTGGCATAGATGACCGGCAGTACAAGAATCTCTTCGAAAAAGTCACTGGAAACGCAATTGAATCTTTCAAACCATCCGCTATCGTGTTGCAATGTGGGGCCGACAGCCTAGGGGGCGACAGACTAGGTCAATTTAACATAAACATCAAACAACACGGCGAGTGCGTTTCCTTCGTCAAACGCCAACAAATCCCTCTTCTCCTCCTCGGCGGCGGAGGCTACACCGCCCGTAACGTCGCTCGCGCCTGGTGCCACGAAACCGCCCTCGCAACCGACAACGGCGACAATCTTCCCGACCGCATACCCATGGATCTCGTACCTCGCCCTGAAGCTTTCCAAGGTCGCGCTCGAGGCGAAGGTAAGCTCTTCCCGCCTTTCCAGCGTTTGCATCCGAATGATTGTAAGGACGACGATATGGAGTGGATGATTAAGAAGTTGGATGGCGATCTCAAGTACGTGCGGAATGCGCCGTGGGTGCAGATGGAGCAGTTGCCGAGGCAGGGTGTTATGGATAGGATGGTGGAGGATGTGGATGAGAAGTTGGCGTTGGGAAAGCAGGAGAGGGAGAGGAGGTGGAGGGAGAGGAATCCTGCTGGGAGGGGAGAGTTGCGATGAGAGTGGTTTGGGTGTGGGGTGGCTTTAGGGTTAGGGTTAGGGTTAGGGTTAGATGTGCGGACGACTTTTGATTGTTAGCGAAGCGCTTTGGCGTGTGTGGATTGACAATGCCCGGTACAAGCACTGAGCAGGGTTCTGGTGATCTGAAATTGATTTGCAGGTGCGTCTGCAAAAGTTGTCGTCGTTGGTACAAGTCTGTTGTCTTGTATATCTCGGAGCATGCATGCTGACGAGGGCAACTATTCGACCAAGCGACAGCCAATATCAACATCGACGTCGCCAATACAAGGGCAGAAAGACGGCAGAAAGATGCGCAGGGTCACAAAAAATCATCATCCATCCAATTCTACAGCATCCATCTCCCACCGCCAACAACATCCACAACCCACCCCCACCCAACCACACCCAAAACCCCTCACCACACACAAATCTACACCACGTTAAACCCATCCGACCCCGCAATAACCACGTGAAACTGATCCTGATACTGCCCCACATTCGTCGCGGTGCCCAAACGCACCGCCTGGCTCCACAAAGCGCACTTGAAATTCGTCGTGGGCGCCGGATCCGGACACGCGCTCGCAGGCTTCTGCAACGGATCCCTCTCGTAGGAGATATTGAACGCTTGGCACCCGGAGACACTGTTGCAGTAGGCGGCGCACTGCGTGGTGTTGTAGCTTTGCAGGAGGTAGTAGCCGTGGTATCCGGACTGCGAGGTTGAGCCCGTCGCGTTGCGGAAGGCGGCGGTGTAGTTTTTGGGCGTCGCGGCGACGAGGGAGACGGCTTGGTAGACGGGGTTGTTGGAGAAGGAGGGTGCGTACAGTCGGGGTTTGGGTCTGTGGAGGTGGTTTGGCGCGTGAAGAGGGAGAAGGGGGTCGCGGTGGCGAGGGTGGCGGGGAGGAGGAAAGTGGTGATGCGCATGGTGGTGAGGGGAAGGGGTGAAGCGAGTGTGACGGTTGATGAGAGGGGTTGGTGCTTGTGAGATTGTGGTGATGCTGGATGAGGTATCCTACAGTCTGGGCTGGGCAGGCTGTAACTTATATGTCCGGTCACCGGCGTGGTCTTGCACGTGTACTCCGGGATAGCGTGGAAGCAGCGCCATTATTGCTCTCACGCAGCGGTGGCAGCTCGACCATCGTCATCGCAGCCGCGCCAGAAAAACGCGAGCTTTTAGCGGCATGTCAGAGTTCGTTAACGTGGTGATGCAGTTTTGACGGTGCTCGAGATGGGTGTTCACAGGGGCGCGCGCCTGAACCACCGAATCGAAGATGTGCACTGCAGTCTTTCCTTCCAGAAGCGTGCAGTCACAACCTAAACTGCCAAGTACAATGTCGGTACATCCAGCGCTGTTGTGCAATCCAGAAGAAACACTGTTTCATTGCCATGGTACGCCATCTGATTAGCTGCAGGATTTGTGCTGGTCCTTGCAACAAGCATCCTCGGGGAGGCGTTGATACTCTTCTGGATCTTACTAGTAGCCGGATGCTCAACGCTACACCTTGGTGGAAATTCCGCAAGTGCTTTTTGAGTTGTCCCACAGAGGCTTGGACGGTATCGTACCACCGGTACGGTCCCAAAGGAGCAGGTGTGGGCTTAGTGGAGACCAAGATCCAGCTGCGCGGGAGAAGGATGCGCCTGCGGGCGACGAGTCAAAGTCTAAAGTGACTTCGAAGGACGTGACTTTTCAATTTCTGAACTCGAGGATGGTGGATCTGGTGCCGGATGATATTTTCGATTCCATCGTTCACATTGTATGCTGCTCTGAGGCATCCACAAGGAATGGGCCAGTTCTGGCGCGTGATGGTAGAGGTACGGCCCTGCTGGCCAGGCCTTCCATTGAGTACGCATCCTTGACATACCGAATCAAGCTTCAGCCCCGAACGGCCCGATGGTTCAACAGGGCATCCCGACGTCCTCCATGTCTCCCCGCCATCCCCCCCAAACCAGGGCCGACTTTTTGTGGCCAGACTGCATCAAACGCTTTGCCCTATCTGAATCCAGGCACGCAGCAAGTCTCAAAACGCTCTGCAGCATTCACGTGTTCAATCGTGTCCCATGCAGCTGATCGCCATCGATCACCACCCCCCCCCCCCCCCGGGGGGGCAGCCAGCAGCAACCCCGTAAGGAAGTTTCTGCGCAGAAGCTCGCAGGATAGTTGCCAGAGCTCCTAGGATCAGCTTACCTGCTCGCCCAAACACAAGCATCGGTGCTGCACGTGTCGAGAGCTAGAATGCCTCAGCGTTCATGATGGACAGAGTGCTCAACGGCAGTCAAGTGCCTGTCCTGAAGGAGCCTCCCCACCAAGCTGTGGTTTTCCGAACAGGACGAGGAGGGCGCGCTGCCATTTGAAGGAGCCCCAGGACTGCAAACTTCAACGATTCCTCGATCGGCCCAAATAGTTTCCAGATAGCGCATAGTACTTCGCACGTTGCCCATGCCAAAGCAAGTCTCCATCTGGCCTAGCAGGCCTCTGATCGCGTCTCTCTGCGTATCTGCACGAGCAACGCCGCCAGCGATGAACAGGACGGGCACCGCGGCGATCGCTGGGCAAGGTCCGGGCACGATCTTCATGGACTGGATCAAGGTGATGATCGTCTCCACCTTGTCGTGCAGCGACAGCTGTTCCGATTGGAGCTCCCCGTGCGTCCAAATTTGTATCAGAGCTGCGTGATGCCAAGCCTCATTCAGTACAGTGATCTCGGTCGCGATGGTGGCGGGAAGCGGAGAGCTGAGCATGATCCCGCACTGTCTGTGGAACGCCATGTGCCGATTCACCCGCTCGAGGAGGATTTGCGAGTGGTGTTCCAGCAGCGACTTGCAATACCTTACAGGAGAGTAGTAATGTCCCTTGCAATCGAAAGGCTGCTGAGACCTGGCAATACTGTGGAGCTGGTTGACACTTTTGAAGATCGGTATGAGGGCAGTCGAGAAGCCGGTCATGTCGTCCACGCCGGGCTTGTCCAAATCTCCGGTGGCTTTCACCGGGCTTTCTTCAAAGTTCCTGAAGGCACACGCATGAACGACCGTCTGCAGTGAATTGTACAATCTGATCAGAGGTCGTAAGGTTGCCGACTTCCTCTCAGCCAGTCCCAGCCGCTCCATCTGGCGAATCATGCAGGCGGCACCGGACAGATGCGTTCGAAACAGCAACGCCTCGCCGTCCGATGACGCTAGATCGGCAAGGCAAAGCACCAAGGCAGTCGCGAGAAGCTTCACCAGCTCGCTAGGGGGCAGGGGTCCTTCTATGGCGTCTCTCAAGAGCCTGACGCTGCGGAAGCGCAGTCGAGGCACCTCTGGCCCGGTGGGCGAGCCGGCGGCTCTTCGATGCGTCGCAGACAGCGCGGTGATCGCAGCTTGCAGATGAGGTGAGTCTAATGCTAGCGGAAACAGCGTAGAGCAAAGCCGGTCGCAGGAGCCTTGGTGGGTACTCAGCAGGGGAAAGCTGCGGCGGAAGGCGTGATCCCAAAGCTCACGGAGGCCGAGTGGCAGAGAGATGAGTGGATCCGGAGGCCGAGGAACGCATTCGGCGTCGCCGGCAGCGGCCGACACCATCGAGTCTTTCCGCTCAGCATTGTCACCTCCCAACGATGTGGCATCAGTGCCCAAGCCACCGAACTTGACGAATCCGACAGTGGAGTGCTCGTTGCCGGGGGCCTGCGAAACAGCGGTGTCGGTTGGCAGCGGGCCGCCACTGTAAACGAAGCCGCTGGGGGCTTGCTTGGGGTCTGGTCGAGCGACACGATCAGCGCTGTCAGCCACAAGCACGCGAGCGGGTACGAACCACTGTCGGGGGCATCTTCATTGCGGATCAGTTTGACGCCCGCTTCCAGACATTTGCCAAAGCGGGACTTCTTGAACGACCGTCCGCCCCTACGCCAGAACGGTGGAGTCTCAGTGGGCGTTCGGCAGGGTGCTGGTGCGCGCATGCATCCTTACCATGCCAACTGCCTCGTATACACACAGTCGCGGTCTGCACTGCTGCAGTAGCCACATCGGGGTTTGACCTCATCGCACTTCCGATGTCTGCGACGGCACTCGAGACCTACCACGCGCGCTTCAGCGCCAATGCCAGTGCCAATGCAATCAAGGTTAGAGAGGTCGAGGGGGACTTACATCCTTGCCGAGACCGCTTCATCAATCTGGACCCATCGGGGCTTGAGGGTGGAAGTGCTGCCACGCGGAAAGTGCTTACGGACGAGGCAAGATGATGCTCCATGAGCGCCCGATCCTTCCTCTCCTGGGGCCATCCGAAAGATAGCAAAGGAGAAGGCGCGATGGCGCTTTTGATCGAGCTTCGTACGAGACGCTACAGTACCTTACGCTAGGCCCCCGGCCGCCTTTGCACGCTACAGGAAGGTCTGAGGTGTCAAGGCTGCCAGCGAGCTGACACGGCGACGGTTCCGTCGGCGCGATCATGCCTATCCTGGCGGCCATGGCCAGATCGCCTACTTTCGCACGCGCTCAAAGCTTGTGGGACGGGAGTGTAGCATTGAGCAGAGGCATCTTGGGGGAGCCCTGCAGTGTTGCATCAACGGTCGTTTGCTTACTACTTTCAAGCACTTGACGCAAGAGCACCGCCAGCCACCAAGTGCACCACGCGCTTGGTCGAGCGGGCGCCGGCCATGGGATTCCCGGCGGGGTCGGGGGACGGGAGGCGATTGGCCACTTTCCAACCCGCATGAATTCATTACTGTCACGCCTGGGGTCAGAGGCCATGGCGATAATCATAATACATGTAATCGTCGTGGTGGTGAGGTCGCGTGTGGACGTCGACTCGCGCGCCACGATGCGTGTGGCTCGCTGGGTTCAGCACCGGGCAAGATCGTTCAAGATCGCCCGTTGCCCGAGGTGCGACGTCATCGACGTGCCAAGCGTGGTCGCCGCGTGACAATCAGCGTAGCTCCTTCTACCTGCCACGTTCTCCCGTTGTTGCTCTGGGCCCGCGTGCGAAGCTCGGACAGCCATGATGCTGGATGCTGAGGCTTAGCAGCAAGAGAGTTCATCGACGCGCCTAGAGCTCCAAGGTTGTTTCAGACGTGCGCGTCGAGCAGTCTGCGTGTCGGAGCACCGCCGAGATCCTCGATCGGGCGGAGGGAGAGTCGTCCTGCTAGTGCCGATACGTGCTGTGCGCCAGATTGCATCTGCAATCGATTCATGCCCTGCCGGGACCTCTCTCCCGTGACGCATGCAGGGCAGTGGGGACGTTCACCATAGGAGCCGAGCGCCAAGCGTCACTGGCCAACTGCTGAGAGTGGATGTCAAAAGGTACTGGCCGGGACTTATTCGTCCATCGACGATGGTGTGTGCGGCCGGCACGGCTCGACTGGAGATAGGAATACGGTAGCAGGATCGGTTCGGCTGATGTCCCGGGTCCCCCCGCCACACTCCATGGGATACATGTGCCAAGGTACCCCGGGTCTTCCTCATCGTCCCATCTCCCTACGCGTGCACCGTAATGGACCATACACTGCGCTGCGCGATCGCCGGACGGAGGGTTAGTGAGATGGCCCTGAGCATCGCGGCATTCCATACCAGGGACTGTAGCTCTAGAAGCCACAGATCGGGCTCGACCCATGCAACTTCCACGCAAACCCAATTTGATCAATCACAATCCGCAAAGCTGCTCGGCACAGGCTCTCCTCGTATCAAGACCCCCCCGATCCCTCTCCTCCATTTCCCTCTCACCTCTCCAACCCATCATCCCTGCAACGTGATTACGGCCCACCGCTACCCCACCCCCAAAACACCTTCACCACAAACCCCGAAAGAGACCTCTTCGTCCACGACATCCTCGCCTACGACCACACCCGAGGAACCCTGCCCGCCTGCTACGTCATCGTGAATTTCCACCCCATGCCCGTAGGGTCCATGTATCGGGGTTATACGTCCGTTTCTGAGCAGGACAATCCAGTACGTAACATGCCCCCTTGTCGAGAGTCCCAAAGAAGCGTGTGAGGCTGAAGCTGTGTCGGGGTTCGTTCGTATTACCATCTCGCATTTGGCGGCGAGTCGGAGGGATTTCCCCGAGGGTGTGGGGGCGGTCAGGATGAGGAAGGGGGTTGATGAGGCGTGTAGGAGGAGTATTGTGGAGAAGGGATGGGGCTGGGAGTATCATGTTACCGAAGATGAGAGGGATTTGTGGACGATTGGTGAGGTCTTCGGTGAGTTTTCTATGATCGGTTTGCTGAGATTGTTGTGCAGATGGGGTGATTCCGCCGCCGTTCAGGGGCGAGGTGGAGAAGAAGTGGAGGGGGGAGAATCAGGGTTCGGAGTGGGAGGGGGGACGGGAGGCGGAGTGAGGTGAGCGGTGATTTATGTCGACATGTCATTATTCAGGCAGAGCGGTGGTCGTTCGATCTGTTGTGATGAGGGCGAATCGCTGAGGCGCACTCCTCAACTGCATCACGCCGGGCACAGAATGCGTTCAATGCCTCGGTAGTATATACTCTACACTCTCCACCCCCAAACCACCTCAACATCTCCCCAAAAGCCACCCCAACCCCTCCTTCGTCTCACCCGCCCACCGCCTCCCCATCCGCGTCTCTCCCAACAAAAACCAAAAGCAATGCGGGCAGCCCTCATAAACATCCAGCCGCGCCTCCACGCCTGCCTTCGCCAGCATATCCGCATACACGATCCCATCATCCCGGTTCACATCCATGCCACAAGCCTGCAGATACGTTTTTGGCAGACCTTTCAACCCCGTAGGCCACAGCGATGCCCTGAGGGATGGTGAAGTTTCGTCGGCGGCGTAGCAGTGCGAGAAGAGTGTAACCGTGTCGCCGGAGAGGAATGGAGCGGCGAGACAGGTTGAGTCTGTTTTGGAGAGGTAGTAAGGTCTGTATTCGGGAGGCGGGGAGAGGGCATTGATATAGGTGCCTGCGGAGAGGAAGACGCCGGTCACCTTCACGCCTTGAGATTGTAGAGAGGTGTCATCGCGTGCTTGCAAGGCTATTGTGCTAGCGACTGTTGCGCCCGCGCTCTCGCCACCGAGTAGTAGGCCTTGGCTTGGATCGCCGCGGAAGGCCGACGCGGTGTGCACGATGTGCCGGAAAGCATCCCAGCAGTCGTCTCGTCCGATGGGGAACTTGTGCTCGGGCGCTAGTCTGTACGCAGGAGCCAGGACGACGAGACGGTGGTCTAGACACCATTGCCGGCATTTACTCGTCTCCATTTCGGGACTGCCAATACACATTCCGCCTCCATGGCACCAGATGAGTACTGGTGACTTCTCGCCAGGGCTGGCGGAGGCTGGGTGGAAGATTAGAATGCGTAGCGAGACTCCATCGCGGGTGGTGTAAGTGGATTTCGTTTCGGTGACGGCGGGATCGGGGTCCGGAGGCGAGAGGGAAGACCAGTTCTTGCGGATTTTGAGGATGGCCTCTTCCGGGTGGGTGAGGTCGTACTTAGGTTTGGGGAGGACGGTGAGGGTTTCGTTTAGTTCGGGGTCGACTTGGATGCAGGCCGATAGCTCGGCTGGGGTGCGAAGGCCGGCGGGTTGGGGCATCGTGGTGGGTGAGGGATGGTGTGTCCTTGTGTACTGTAGATCAATTGTTGGAGGGCGGTTGATTGCGGAAATTCGATGATCGAATTCCAGAGCAGCTGGGTTGAACGTGGAAGACAAATATACCTATGCGGCCGAGATCGATCGTGGGTTTCGCAAGCAATCAGTCACAAGCAGATGATTCGAATAGATTGAGGAGTTCGTGATGAAAATATGTGGGAGGCTAAGCTGATATTTTGTACATCATAATAATATGATAATTACTGTACTGAAAATGACAAAGTGAGATGGAAGGAGAACATGAATGCTTCGGTCCCGAGCTCCGATTCGGAAGGCACGCTTCACGTCCGAGCTTTCCCATTGCTGCCTCAGGCACACATCAGCAATCTACAGGTGAAGATACAAGCGTGGTACACATATCAACACGTCCAACCCCTCAACATCCGCGTCGAATATCGAAAATGGCGGAACCGGACACGCAAATGGACGTCGACTCGGCTCCCTCCTCCCCCGACGCCTCGCGCGCCAAGAACGGTGCCGCCGCGAGCAAAGACACCCAAACGGCGGAGAAGGCAGCGGCAGTGCGCAGCATCGAGGGCTGGATCATCGTAGTCACCAACGTGCACGAAGAAGCGAGTGAGGAAGACATCCAGGACATGTTTGGCGAGTTCGGCGAGATCAAGAATCTGCACATGAATCTGGATCGGAGGACGGGTTATGTCAAGGTAACGACGTACACCGTCATTGTAGTAATGATGGACCAGGCATGCTGATGCAATATTTCATTAGGGATACGTGCTGATTGAATATCCGACTCTGAGTGAGGCCCGAGCGGCTATTGAGGGCGCGAACGGCGAGAAGTTGCTGGAGCAGACTGTGCATGTTGATTTCGCGTTTGTGAGGCCGCCGCCGGAGAAGAAGGGGCAGGCGAGGAGTGGTGCGCGTAGGGATGGGGGTGCGAGGGACAGGAGTGGGAGTCCCGGGGAGGAGAGGCCCAGAGACGGGAGTGAGGGGAGGGAGTGATGGTAGATGGAGGTGCTGCATGAAGGCGGCAGTGATGATTTGAGGATTTGAGCACCAAGGCACGTGCTCGGCAGAGGGATATTGGATCGGCCTTGTCATCATCGTGGCAGTGAGCCAGGCGGAGGAACGGGGAATAGCAAGCCGACTTGCTGGGAGTCGGGCAGATAGATGCTGCCATCATGAGGTGAGACTGGCTCTTTTCGGGAAGGCGGTTCACTGCTGACAGGACTGCAGATTGACTGTGTGCCTTCCGGTATTCTTCAGCAAATTTTGCGTCCCGCTGCTCGTTACGACAGGCAATGACCCATCTCCCGTATCTGGGCTGCGGGGTCGAGCAATCCTGACCTCGCTCCTGCCGTGGTATCCTTGGGTGGCGGCACCAATCTCTGCTGCGGATGCTCTCGTGGTGCAGGATTATCGCAAGCCAATTTACGAAATTGCTCGTAAGCCATCTGACCCTCTTGCGATGAAGTCTGGCCTGGTGTATCAGGAAATCAGGCAAAAAAATGCTCCCGGAAACGATTGAGTATTAGGTCAGCATGATTCGCGAGCACCGAGGATCAGTCTTGCTATTACACTGTCTAGTAGAGGCTGTCTGAGTCATGACGCTCGTGTCTAGGATCACTCCCACGCAGGTACTGCTATCATACAGATAGATACTGATGAGTACCAGGATTGATATGTGGCTCCAGCCGCTTATCATTACACCCATCAAACCTTTGAGAACAGCCTACTGACTTACAGCACGAAACCCACCCATATTGACTTGCAGATATGGAAAACAACCACGAAGAATCACCAGGGTCCCGAAGTCGCCATCGTACTACAACATCTCCCTCGTCAACTTCTCCTCGCTCAAGACGTCAGCAAAGATCGCCGGTATCCATCAACAGTCACAGTTCCTCTGCTTCACAGCCCGAGCACTCACCTTCCCATGAAACCGACATCTCGCCACGGACACTGCCGCCGCCACCCCTACCACCACCTGTCGCACAACACGACGCTGACGGTGACAACGACCATGGTGCCCACGGCTGGCCGCCTAACAGAACGGGTGAACTCCCATTCCTTTGGGATCCTGCTTCAGATGGATATACTATCCCCAGTCGCTCGACGTGGCCGCGTGACTGGCAGCAGCGGCCTAGCGCCACAGGTGCCAGGTTGAGGACCCAGAGTGATGAGCGCAATGCTTTGATCAGGCACGGGAGGAGGAACGCTACATCACTTCAGCGGCCGAGTGAACAGAGAAGGGCTGACGACCTTGCGGCACTAGCGAGAGACAGCGACACGGCCCTTGTCCGGATTTCGCTATCCGTCTCTCCCAACGACATACCTGAAGATTTGTCGGAGCGATTGTGCGATGTGTTGAGCGCTATGCTCTCGATTTTAACGGCCGAGGAGCTCGGGCAGCAGCTCGTGGAGGTGGCAGATGAGACCTGGACGAATGCGTCGGCAGCCGTACTTGATGCGGCTATTGAGCCGTTCAACGAAGAGGTGCGTAGAGCTGTGGAGACGCTGAGACGCGCACGTGAGCAGAGCGGTATGGTGGCAGACAGCGGGGTTTGGAATGGGCCAGGCGAGTCTTCAATTGCGAGTGCTCGATTCCGAGCGAATCGTGTGCGGGATGTGCAGCCATTGGATCGACTGCTCGCGGATCTGGATCCGGACAGTGATCTCGCGGCAGAGAACCGAGCGCTACGCGCTGAAGCTGCGAGGGTCATTGCTCGTGTTGACGCCGAGGATGGTAGCTTGGGACACACTGTTCAGGGATCTGGGAGCGAAGCCGAGCACGCACGCCTCTCAGACAGGCGGAGTGTGTCCGAGCAGGTCCATCGACAGAGCAGTAGCGGTAGCAGGGAGGACCGGAGACTAAGTGAGCTTCAGGCGCCTCGGCGTGGAGGGCAGCGCAGTCGAGGACGACGGAGAGGGCGTAGTGAGCCTAGGGATCTTTCGCCTCCTTCCGAATGGACGATCCTGATTGCAGAAGTGCCCAACTCTAACACTTCCCAACCACGACCACGCAGGCGACTGACCCGGTCCTCTGTTCCAACCAACGTCCACAACTTCACCGTCAACCCATCAACCGAAAGCTTGATCGACCTCGACCGCGTGGAACACCTTACTCCGCATCACCATCGTCGTCGGCCCTCCACGAGGCGAGGCAGCAGGTGCGGATACCGTGATCCAGCGGAAGAGCTGCGGGACGAGGAGGAGGCGGAGGATCAAGCTGAGATTTTGGGGTTGAATGATCCTGGCATCTTTCAGCTTAGCGAGGCTGGGGTTGCGAGGTTGAGAGCTGCCGGGATTCGGTTAGATGGTGGGGGGGAGGAGGAGGAGGAGGAGGAGGAGGAGGGGGTGTACGGGGATGAGGAGTTGTTTGGCAGGGGGTAGGATTGGTGAGAAGCTTTAGTGTGTGTGGACTGAGGTTAGTAAGGTGGGTCGGAGTTTGATTTGTAAGGTGTCTCTCATTCGTGATGACTGCTGCTAGGCTTATTTCATGTTTTCCATGCCATGTATCTAGGATGCATAGGTAAGTGACCCGTGGCCGAGCTTGCCAGTAATTCCATGAGTAAATCAATTGGTCAACTGATTGACTAGTTGATAGTGACTTGTTATCTGGTCCCTCGGTCAACCCACAATCAAGTGCTGGGTTTGAGCAGTCATTGCTGCGCTCTCAAGCAGTCAACCGCGTGATCTGGCGGTCAACCGTGTTGAGTGGCAGTCGATCGTGTCAATCAATCAAGTAGTTGATCCACTAATGCAAGAGTGCGAGGCACAGTTGGGATCCTATAGGTAGCAGCGTCTGGTCGTTTATGTCCACTGTTCCAGATCGAGTGATACTGTGGAAAATCAAGGTGGTTTCTCGTATGGTGCCTGTTGGACTGGAAGACGCGACCTAATTCGGTGCTGTTCAGTGATTGACTACGAGTGGTTGAGCATCAGGCTTGTGGACTTGCGTAGCTGCACTACTACCTCCTCTGCGAATTCTCCTTCCGGATGGAAGCTTCTCTCCCTTCACGAGATTGATGCCCAAAGCACCTGCAAGACTGCACTGCCTGTGTCGGTGTATTTGCCATGTCTCATTATCAACAACAATTCAGGTTGTTGTGTCAAAGGCTTGCGGCGGATGCAGCCGTCGTGGTTGTTGCCTTGTTGCCTTGAAGCAACCCATGGTGCATGTACCTGCATTAGAGGTCGATCCTTCCTACATTTCTCATTCTATACATCGACACTCTCGCCGCCTCTCCAGCACCTCATGAACCATCACGCACCTTCACGATGACACCCTCGATCCAGCCCACCTCCAAAACCTGGACGCTCCGCTTCAAACACCACCGCACCACCGTCCTCCTCCACGTCGATCCGCTGCAGAAGCTCAGCTCCGTCCGCGCAGAGCTCTTGAAGGCCGTACAACAGACTTGCCCGGACGGCAAATTCGACGGCCACGCGATCCCCACCAACGAGGCAGACATCCTCTTGGCGCGACCATCAGACATCAACAACCTGTCCCTCGGCTGGGAGCCTCTCCAACACGACTTTGATCTGGATGCTGCGCTCACGGAAGCAGATACTGGCAAAGGCAAGGGCAAGGCGAGTGTGAGCGCCGCACAGGGCAAGCCAGGCAGGAGTCAGGTCACGGACAGTGTTCAAGGTGCCGGCTTGCGGGACGGTGGCGTCGTCGCGTTCAAGTTTAGGGGTGAAGGTGACGGCGGAGCACAGGCTGATGATGAGGGGGTTGACGTGGAGGGGGAGGACAGGCTTGATGGAGAGACGTTGGTTGGAGAGCCCGTGACGGAGAACTGGGATGTGGTCGTGCCGAGCATGGAGGAGATTTATGGTGATGGGGAGATGGGCTAAAGTTAGAAGATGATGCATGATGTTTGGGAATGATTGCCACGATAGCCATGGGCATGCTTTTACCGACGACGGGCCACAGCACGTGTAGAAGGCAAGCATGATCCAAATGATGATATAACATGAAATATGGAATACGCTTGAGGTACGATTTTTCGACCCGTTCATACGCGTCAAAACGCGTGCTCTAACGCGAGAATCAGGACCGATCCGATAAGACGCAGATGAGCCAGCGATCGTCCTTAAGTCGACTCTCCCGCTGGCCACAATCAACGGATGCGCTGCTGCAAAGTGGACAGTCAATCAATCGATCAATGGATTGATTGGCTGAATATGACTGTCACTCTGTTCACAACAAATCGAACGCTAATTTGAGCCGTCGCTCCGCAGCAATCAAGCAGTCAGCCGGGGCAGCAAGCTGTCAATAGTATCGTTGAGCAATCAATGGTATCAACCAGTTATCAACCAATCGACCGGGTCAACAAGCTGTCAACAGTATCATTGAGGAGTCAGTTGTATCAGCCAATTATCAAGCAGTCAACCGGTTGATCGACTGATAGAATCACGAGAAGTGGACGATGGAGTGTCGGCAAGCCAGTCCACAACAACGCAACCTCAAGGCAAATTGTCATTGCTCCTTATGTTGTCTTCGCACCCGACCGCGGAGACAGATCTTTCGGCGCTTTGCCGGGTATCAAGGCATTATGGACCTCAGGGTCTCAACGCCCACATTTTCTGCAACCATACCATAAGATGGAGCGCAGTGGCTTCCACTATGGTATCTCTATGCAGCTGCTGTGGCAAGGGTAGGAGTCAGGGCTGGTGTTAAAAGCAGCGCTGTGTCCTCGCGCCTCGCTTTTTGCTTTTGGTACTGTTTGTGCGATTACAGCCCTCGCTGACTATAATCTCATCACAACATTGAAGAGACACTTCAGCAAAACATCATTGGTGTCGTGATGGCTGCTCCGCAAAGCGACGCCGTTGCGACGACCATCGACCCCCATCCCACAAAGTCAACCAATGAGAAGTCCACAACCGTCACGACTGCCACGACATCCGAGCAGCACGATGTCGAACCTTCCAAGCCCTCACCAACTCGCCGCCTAGGCTCACTCATAACCATCTTCGGCTCCGCCCTCGCCAACTTCTCGGACGGCTACCAACAAAACCTCGCCTCCAACACCAACGTCATCTACAAACACACCCTGGGCTCCAAAACCTACACCTCAGCCATCCAGACCCGCATCTCCAACTCCCTCCTCGTAGGCTCCGTGCTTGGCATCCTCGCCTTCGGCTACCTGGCCGACAAATTCAGCCGCAAAGCCGGCATGCTGCTCACCTCCTCCCTCGTCGTGGTGGGCAGCTTAATGGCCACACTTGCCTGGCAGGTCGACGGCGTGCATGCGATGCTCTGGTATATGACTGTCGCGCGAGGCGCCGCAGGCGTGGGTGTCGGGGGCGAGTATCCGACTTCTGCCGCGGCGGCGCTGGAGAGCAGTCATGAGGCTTTTGATGGGCAGAGAGGTCCTATTCAGGTGTGCATTAGTACGCTCATGGCGACTTCGGGGGCGCCGGTGTGCACGCTCGTGTATTTGTTGGCATTAATCGGGAGTGGTGATGATTTGAAAGTTGCATTTCACGCCATTTACGGCATTTCCATCTTCTTGCCAATGCTGGTCATATTGGTGAGATGGAGGATGCAGGATGGGAGGCTGTTTGAGAGGAGTAATTCTCGGCATCAAGATTTCCCTTGGCGACTGTTCTTCAGGACTTATTGGCCACGCATCCTTGGGACGAGCGCGGCTTTCTTCCTCTACGACTTTGTCAACTTGTAAGATTCCTTGTCTCCTCCATTCACCTCCTCCTCTGACGACGCACCCCGCAGCCCCAACTCCATCATGTCCTCCACAATCATCAACTCCCTCGTCCCCAACAGCTCCATCCGCCACGTCGCCCTCTGGCAATTCTACCTGGCCCTCATGCCCGTGCCCGGCGTCTACCTAGGCGTCTACCTGGTCAACCGCATCGGGCGTCGCTGGACAGGGATCCTGGGATTTACCCTGGGCTACATCCTCATCGGCTTCATCATCGGCGGCCTTTACCACCGCCTCACCACCGACTCTATCGCGGCCTTCGTCGTCCTCTACGGCTTGTTGCAGGCTTTCGGGCACATGGGACCTGGTGCCACGATCGGGTTGTTGAGTGTGGAGGTTTTCCCAACAGGGGTGAGGGGTGTGGGGTATGGGATTGCGGCGGGGTTTGGGAAGGCCGGGGCAGCGATTGGCACGCAGGTTTTTACGCCGATCAAGGAGGCGGCGGGGCCGAGTAGTACGTTCTATCTTGCTGGTGGTATCGGAGTGCTTGCGAGTGTGGTCTATTACTTCTTGCCTGAGGGACAGGACTTGAAGTTGGAGGTAATGGATGAGGAATTTGAGAGGTTAATTGCTGGGGAGAGGGTGAGGTGAGGTGAGGTGGGTGATTGTCTAAGGGGATGCGCAGCTTTGAATTGTGAGAAGTTGCTTGCTTAATCCCCTTGCTGGAACGGAATATGACCAAAATTGCTCTTCTTAAGACCTAAGCATATACTTGTCGGCATAAAAACTGTCGGTCATGTTAGTTGGTCTAGTTCGACAAGTGTTCTAGCCGAGAGAGCAAGGTTGACAGATGACAGTTGACAGCCAAGGCCTGTCACTTCCAAGTGAGCGGACGAGATGTGTAAGATGTGGTGACTGACTATTGACAGATGATCTCAGCGGTACCTTGTGGTCGCTGTTGCTTTCTTGGCCTTCTTGCAATAATTGCTCTCCGCTCGTGCCTGCCTTCCAAGGGAAAGTCGGACCTGCTCGAGCGCTCCACCGCTCTCGGGCTTCACATGCCACACACAGCTATAAAAAATTTCTTATTTTCCACACCAACAACCACATACATGCACAGCTACAATGAAGACAACCATCCTACTCTTCGCGGTGGCCGCCGCCACCAACATCACCACCCGCCAAACCCTCAATCTCTGCCCCGACGGCGACGGTCTTGTCACACCCGACGCAAACGGCATGGACTTCACTCTCTACTGCAACCTGGCATTCACGGGCGACGAGACCGCCTGCCCGGGCGACGAGAACTGCTTCCTAGCCTGTGACGCCAACCCCGACTGCTGCGGCGTCAACGTCGACGCGAGCAGCAATGGGTTCATCGTCACCGGCCAATGCAATCGCTCCAATTCCGGGTATGCTGCCTGGCTCAGCGCACGTGTGAATACGATTGCAAAGCGTGCTGTCGATGGTTCGAAGGAGGCGTCAGCCCCTCGATTTGTATCATCGGCGTCAGCTGAGGCGGTCACGCCTGTCAGCGTCAAGGGGATCGAGGGCAGGGATGATCCGTCTGACCCGACTTGTTTGTATACTGGGCCTGAGCATGGTAATGATGATGTTGGTGGGATTGTGGCGCAGGTGTGCATGGATCTGGTTGGGCACGTTGTTGAGAAGGGTGATTTTGGGGAGGAGACGTTGACGTTCAAGGATGGGGGTGGGACGATCACTGTGGTGAGTCTCATGCAATTTTTTGTGTCTCATTGACTCTGTCGGCAGTGAAGTGCTGGGTGACTGCTTGCTCGACTTCTTGAGGCTGTTGACCTGTCATCTCTGCATCGCACGTCCATTGCTGCGTCTGACAACTCGCACATCAAATACACTGCTGACCGGGCATCTGTAGGGCGTCCATTACACCGGTCCCAAGAGCTACCTCTGGCAGGAAGACGACTGTCAAGCCGCGATCAAGGCGCTGATCGCCGATTGCTCTGCTGATGGGCATGGCATCCAGAGTGCCTACGAGTGGTGAGTCGTATCAGTTCTTTATTGAGACGTACACTGACAAGGCCATTGTTCTAGGTACTACGACCGCTACCAGACGTGGTATGTCGGCTTCAACGGCGAGCTAAGTTCCAGTACGCCGGGCTCTTTCTGCTTGGGCTATTGCTGAGATGGCGTTGAGGGAGGTTCGGTGAAGATGAGGATATGCGGGCACGAGTGTAGACTGGCATGCGATTTGGCAGTGTGATGCAGCCTAGAGACTTGCAACTCGGTCTACTGATGCAATGCATCTAGAAATGCCAGACTGGCCACGAAATTCAAGTGACATGAACCTTTGATTTCAAACTAGCCATAGCGACTACATCGCCACCGGCGTAACAAACCCCACGACCATCCAAAACCACAGCATAGCCTGCAGCTCACCTCTGACGGCACCCGGCTCCTGCTCCTGCTCCGCCCTTCTCCCGCTGGGCGTGCTGGGCGTGCTCACGAAGCTGGCCATACTTCCGTTCCTCGTATGGCGGAGGAGAGGGCGCAGGACTCCGAACGAAGTGCAGGGTTCCATCCGCCTGGTCTCTTGCTTGTCTCGACGACTGTAAGTCACCATTGAGCTTGGTCCGTGCAGTCGGTGTACGTGGTTCCGAGGGTTCTGTCGATAAAGCCACACTCTTACGTCGTCCAGTCACTGTGAAGGCCTGGGAGCGCGGCGCGTCGAGGGAGGGCGTCACATTCTTCTTCGTCCCGGGTGAGGAGGCATCGCTCCTTGTCATCTTTGGATTAGCCATGGCGGCTGCTCGTGCATGCCCAGGGGTCGTTGAGCGGGTGCTGCTTCTGCTGCGCTAGGAAGCGTTGGGCAAGCCATGTCTGCTGACGATGTTTCTCCTCAAAAGGACGAGCCGTGATGGCGTTTTCGTTCTTTGTCCGGTTGCGGAAGAGGTTATGGGTTAGAGAGATGAGCTTATGGCACAAAGACTTACGCATGGAGATATATAGCATGCCAGGTTGGATTCGAGGAATGTTGTTAGAAACATCAAAGCAGTATATTGCGAGAGCGTATCTGGTTTCGACTCCTCTGCCGTCCCTTCAGAAGGCTACAGAAGACTTGCAAGGACGAATCCTCACGGTTGTTTCCACCTGATCCGCTGATGCTTGGTTGGTGCTCGCATTGACGACGGAATCCAGAACATCTCGCTGCACGTGGCTCATGCTGTGCAACATGGAGACATCATGTGGACAAATGCTGCGCGACCAGCTCCAGAGCCGGAAGCTCGCATTGGCCATTTGAAAAGGAACAGATCGGTATCCAACCAGAGCTCAGACCCGACCTGGTGGTCGCAAAACGGCTAAGATAGCGGTTATAGTTACCGTCCCAGAGTGACCTTTCTCACAGCAGGTTACACCGTCTGAATGCTGCAGCAGGAGCGGCTGCGTGTCGCCGTAGTATATGTGTTATTCTGGCGACCTGCATTGAGGTCGACCTTGATGCCCAAGAGTTCCGACTTCCTGCACGCGTCCATGTTATAGATTTCAAGTCGAGATTGTGCAGTGCGACATCAGCAGACATGCACGCTGCTGCATGCAGATCGATCGCTTGGCTGGAACCGCTTCAGGACGTACATTGGCAGTCGAAATGTTAGTCGTCACTGTCGGTCAACTGGTGGTCGACGATGGCAAAAGCACGTGCTACAGGTACCTAGGTATGCGACCAGAGTACATTATACATTATTGAGCCTTTTATGGACTTCTGCATCAGGAGGCTCAGTAAGCTCAAACGCAAAATAATGGATCTCGCGATCTGCAGGTGCAGATACCGCGTGCTCGGCTACGTGCATGCCTTGAAGGTCATCAGACAAGAATGGCGGCGGGGTCGGTGCCGTTGTCCGTGTCACACGTTGGACCTTGAGATTTCTGGATCTTGACCTGGTTCAGGGTTGCGATGCTTCCCAGTGCCTGACCACCAGGACGACTTTGGGCGGTGCTTCGCAATGATGGTCAGCTGCATCTCCTCAGTCACCGCTTCAGCAGCTGTCCAAGTCAAACCAAGACGTTCGCATGCCCCGCCGCATTCTGTCGAAGGCGGTCGCCCACCAGGCGGTCCGCGCCGTAACATTCTCGTACAGCTCTCTTTGCTTTGCATTATTTGGTACGCGAGTCATTAGGTCACGACCCTTCATCGCGATATGGGCCGCATAGGTCCTGGATATGATCAGGCCTTCCCAGTGATGGACACATTGAGCGGTCAGCCGACCCGAATGTGAGTGAGATTAGTGCTCTGTAGTGAGACTCTTGAATTCTTGTGGTGTTGTATTCGTAATCATCGCACTACACTGAGTGCCATCATCCCAGGCCACCACCTCCGATCTCAGGGTTCAAGTCGTCGATTCGCACGCGGCAGGAGGATCGGTCGACCCGGTAGAGAGTCGGGCCATGTGGAGCATTTGTTACACGGCAGCCGTGGCGAGACGGGTGGATGCAGCATCCGACCGAATTTCTGGCTCGTCGCCGTTGCAACCAGCGCTCCATAGGCCCAAGGGAGCTGAGAGGTGCGGAACAGTATGGGTCTCAGCGCGCGGCCATAGAGGCGCCTATTTGTCTCATGCGCATGTGACCTTGGCGACTAGCAGATCCTGCCGCGCGCAAGTGGTTCCTGTCGTATGGTTCGTGACTTGCACAGCCGAGAACTTTGGCCCGCACATTCGCAATCGGAGGCCAAGACCAGAGATTCTAGCCTCTTGCGGCATGGATGAGGATCAGGGAACGCAGTGCCGGCAGAAGACGGGCGTGCTTGGACCATACTGCTGTCCCTCCATCGAGCAGCCGTAGACGCTATGCGTGCACACCCGACGCCACCCTCACACGAGCCTCTAGTACTAGTCCTGCTTTGCGCATTTGCACAGCAGCAGACAGTCGAGATGCTCACCGTCACTAGTACTGCCATGCTTCTTGTCGTCACAACCGGCTAGGAGCAGCAAGCACTGTGCTCGCCTCCCTTTCTTTCTTCCTTCATCTGGTCTTGCTTCCCCTTCAGTCGCTACCTTTGGTCCCTTTCACATTCCACAGGGCCGGAGTTCTGGGGTGTCCTGTGGGCGGGCGGCATCATTCTTGGCTGGACATCGCATCATGAACCGCGGCGGCGGCATCGTCACAGATCATCAGGACATACGGCATCAGACGATGATGAATGGCACCCTCCCATGGGTCTCGAATCCTTTGGCGCAGGGCATCCTCACGTACACGCAGATTGCTTACCCGATAATCCTCACCGCCCTCTACATCGTCGTTTTCACAGTCCAGAGCATACTCAACGCTCGTAATGATAATGATACAAACGCACACAAGCAGCCCGAGCAGCTGGGCCCGGGCGGCAAACCCCTGCCAAAGAAGACAGCTGCAAAAGAGCCGGTAGTACCACAATCGTTAGATTTTAGCAGGCCCAGGAAGCTGCTGTTCGAATGGCTGCAAGTTGGAGTGCTGGCCTCGTTGGTCGGCAATATCGTTGTGGTCATAGTCCACGCCCTGGCAGAGCGGGAGGAGAGGTGGTGGTGTGGACAGGCGCCCACGGCAAGTCGATATGCTGCAATTATGGCAAAGAGGTGAAGCTGACATCCATCAGATATACCTCGTCGGCTCGTTCATGGTGTACGCGCTCCTCCTCATCGCTTTACTCGACTCGCGACCTTCGCCTACGCTCGCTCATGAGGTCACATGGATTGTGGCAGTATTAATGGAGATAACATTGCTCGGAGCGTCATTTGGGGTGTACACTCAGGATCACCAGGAGCCCAAGGTCGGCGAACCTCGTGGCGGCGAAATTGTGCGCGAAATGACAGAATGGGAGATTACCGAGGTCACCATCGACCTGGTGCGCATCATCCTGCTTCTGGCATTGACCAGCTTCTACGCGCTGTTTGTCTTCTTGCAGGGGCACAAGAAATCGAAGCAGGCGGAGGACTCGGAGGAGCGCACGGCTCTTCTGGCGCAAGAGAATGGAGGCATTGGCCCGGCATACGGCCAAGCGAATGGGCATGGTTACGGCGCTGCAAATGGAAAGTCACATGGGCCTCATGGACATCACGAAGTTCCTGCCGGATGGGAGAAGCCGAAAGAAACACCGACCCGCAGCTGGTGGGAGTACATCCGCGCCTACAAGTTGTTCCTGCCCTACATCTGGCCATTTAAGGACCGCAAGCTGCAAGTCAATTTTGTACTGTGCATTGCCATCGTGGTGCTGCAGCGTGGTGTCCAGATCCTAGTGCCAGTCCAGACCGGCCACATCACCAATATTCTGGCTGGCGAGGATGGTCCAATCTACATGCCCTGGGGCGCCATTGGTCTCTACGTGTTCTACCGCATCCTCCAGGGATCTAACGGCTTGCTGGGAGCTGCACGGCAGATACTGTGGATTCCGATTGAGCAGTACTCGTACCGCGAGCTCTCTGTGGCCGCATTCGAGCATGTGCATCAGCTCAGTCTAGAGTTTCATCTCGGCAAGAAGACAGGCGAGGTGCTCTCCGCGCTTAGCAAGGGCTCATCACTCAACACGTTTCTGGAATCCGTTACGTTCAATGTTCTCCCGATGCTGATCGATTTGGTGGTTGCCGTCGGCTACTTCCTCATCAATTTCGACGCATACTACGCCCTGGTAATCGCTGTGGTGACGTTCTGGTACATCTATATCACCATCAGAATGGCGTCGTGGCGAGCTGATATTCGTCGACAAGCGACAAACGCGAGTCGAGAAGAAGACGCCGTGAAGAACGACTCGATGATGTCGTACGAGACGGTCAAGTACTTCAACGCTGAGACGTACGAGTTCAATCGGTACAGGGAAGCGGTCAAGAAGTACCAACGAGCGGAATATCTCGTGACGTTCTCCCTTGCGCTCATGAATACGATTCAAAATCTCGTCTTCATGCTGGGACTGATCGTGGCATGCTTCATTGCAGCCTATCAAGTCACGACTGGCCTGCTGAAGGTCGGCAAGTTTGTCGTACTCATCTCCTATATGACACAACTGCAGGGCCCACTCAACTTCTTCGGGACGTTTTATCGAATGATCCAAAATAACATGATCAATGCTGAGCGCATGCTGGAGCTATTCAAGGAGAAGCCGACCGTTGTTGATCGCCCAGACGCTGCGGAGCTGCCCTCTTGCGAAGGCGACATTCGTTACAACGACGTCAAATTCTCATATGACGCGCGAAAGCCTGCACTACAGGGTCTCAGTTTCAGGTGCAAGCCAGGTACCACTACCGCGCTAGTCGGTGAGTCTGGTGGTGGCAAGAGCACAGTCTTCCGACTTCTCTTTCGCTTCTACAACGCTGAGGCTGGCACGCTTCAGATCGATGCACACGACGTGCAAGACATCACGATCGACAGCTTGAGGCGGCATATTGGCGTCGTTCCACAGGATACTGTCCTGTTCAACGAAAGCTTGATGTATAACCTCAAGTATGCCAGGCAGGATGCTACAGACGAGGATGTATATGCAGCATGCAAGGCAGCTAGCATTCACGATAAAATTCTCGGGTTTCCAGATGGATACGATACCAAAGTTGGTGAACGAGGTCTACGCCTGTCCGGCGGAGAGAAGCAACGAGTGGCAATTGCTCGCACCATTATCAAGGATCCGAGAATCATTTTGTTGGACGAGGCCACCGCAGCTTTGGACACCGAGACAGAAGAACATATTCAGGAAGCATTGAAGACGCTTGCCAGGGGCAGGACGATGCTAGTGATTGCACACAGGTTGAGCACGATCACAATGTGTGATCAGATCCTCGTTTTGCATGAAGGTCGCGTAGCCGAGAGAGGCAACCACAATGAGCTACTAGCCATGAAAGGCCGGTACGCTGGCATGTGGAGGAAGCAAGTCAGAGCTCAACGTGCAGCCGAGGAAGCAAAGGTGTTGAAGGACAAGGCCGACCGACTCCGTCGGGAAAGCATGGACAGCAGTGCTGCTCGCGAGCGACGACTGACAACAGAAGACAGTCCGCTCAGCAGCGATGAAGAGGAACACAACAAAGGTAAGCAACCGCACCCTAGGGATCAAACGGACTTGCAGCAATCGTTGTCCCTATCTCCACGGGCAGCATTACCACAGGCCCAGATATCGTCTGTACTGGCCATTGACAGTGGAATGGACACGCAGGCCCAAAGAGAGGGGCTGAGGAGCGGCACGGTGCGGTCGCCGAGCCCCGTACAGGAAGAACATGAACCAAGGAAGCCACCAAGGCATCCTTGACACTGCCTTGATTCACTTGATCTTGGGGGGCGTTTCCGAGGTGTTGGAGACAGGGAAGGTATCACTTCGTTGACACGTATCAAGTCTTCGGCTGAACAGGACGTTGGGCTGAAGAAAGTTGAGCATTCATTGGTGTGGCATGTTGGCCGTTCTGGTGGCTCGGAGGCGGTTTCAGCCACACTGCGGCGTTGTATTGTATATTCCAGTGCTCATGCATCAGCAGGCGTTGGGAAAAAGCGGTGTGAAAGTCGTCCTCAATTGTTGACGGCACAGTTACCGGGCACTTTGGCGTAGAGCATTTGCTGCAACGGGGCCTAAAGGTCCGCGGGCGAAGGGGTGGGCATGTCTCGGATCCTGCAGCGCTGCGGAGAGATGATAGGCTATACGAGTAGCTTGGGTAGCCAGCGGGGAGCAAGTGAATGCATGAAGCTACGGCACAGGCTCGGATGAGCATGAAGACTTCAACCTAGACACGCCTGACATTTTATGTGGCCTGGGCATGCACAGATGATCCTTACCGAAGTCGGTGAACAAATTGCAATTGATGGACGGTCGTCAAAGAACTAGCCCTTCTACGAATCAGGCCCGCGACTGAACCACTGGTTGAAAGTCGTAATGGTGCAGCTGCCTGCAGGCCTCTAGCTAAAATGTGGGTCCTCTTCATGGCTGGTGGTTCACACGTGGCTTTCGCCACGGGGTGTTCGAGGCGTGGGAGAGTTCGACTGACGGTCGGCAGGGCTCGAAATTGTACGAGGACTATCGAGGATACTATAAGGTACGTCCTGATGATGAGGTGAAGTCAAATCGAGTATCCCGGCTCATCGTAACGGCGCCAACAGCCCGGCTGTCATACCCAGAGCGTTGGGAACTTGCCACCGTCCGCTCTCCACGTGTAGGCTCTGAGAGGTCGAGGGATTGCGGAAGGATTGCGATAGCCTCCGGACCCAGGGTGCTGGAGCTGACGACTGAGCTAAAGCTGTAGCTGCATATGCAGGCAAGGTTGCTGCTGGGATAGGACCTATATCGATATTGGTGCATGCAATCTACGGAGCACATCAAACACGGTCGTTCGTGAATAAGCGTAGCGAAGCGATAGGCCTCGACGCTTCAATCATGGACTGACGATCAGATCTCACTCCCTCGCTTCTGCACAGCGGCCCGCCATCACAGTCCATACCCTTGTTATTCACTCACGCCATGCGACGCACTCCAGCCCCGCCCGGCAAGTCAAGGAGCTTCAACGAGCTGTCGCCACTTGTTTCAGAGCTCTGGGTTGATACTCAGTGATTCTCACCCGGTCATTGGTACAGCAGCCACATTCCGACCCAACGCTACGGCGATACGGCATTGGAGCACGCCATTGCGTAGTGTGGGAAGTCCATGCAACATGATTTCTGGTTCTGCATGCAGTCCCACTGCCGCCAACCCATTTTCCCTGTTCTTCCACTGGGTCTGCGAACTTGCAAAAAGGTCGGGGGACGCGGTAGGCTAAGGTCTCGTGGACAATCATCGTTGTACATATGGGCGGGGTGATGCTGAGCATTTATCTTGTCGAGCGTCCAACATCTGCTTTGCAACCACAGCTCAAGTATGCCACTGCTGGTAGATACGCACCGACACAGCGGACGGCCGGTAGTTACCAGGAGAACGGTAAGCAATGAGACCCGGTCGTTATACGTGTCCCGAGTACCTCGACTGACCGATGTCGTGCAGATGCACAGATGCGAGGACGAAAGGACGTATCACGCCGACACAGGCAGAGAGGATGACCAGCCCAAGGAGGCAAAGCAGATCAATAATGAATTGATTTTGTACGCACATCGCACCCAAGTACTATGCTGCTGTGACTGATAGCAGTGGCTAGCCATCAACTATGCCTCGTGACACTTCAGGGTTGCCTCTACCTAGCCTCAATCGGTTCCAATCCCAGGCGCATACTCGATATCGGCACAGGTACCGGTATGTGAGCTCACCATGCAGCGACTTGTTCCACTGGCACGGAGGATGGACCAGGAAGCGTCCAGGCATTCGTCCAGATTCTGATTAGGTCTTTCGCAGGTAGCTGGGCAACCGGCGTGGCAGAAAGGTTCCCAAATGCTGCAGTCATCGGTACAGATCTGTCGCTAGTCATGCAGACACGAGTGCAGCCATCAAACCTCACATTCACAATCAAAGACTGCTGCTCCGAATGGACGTATCCACAGAACCACTTTGACTTCATCCACACCCGCGGCCTGTTAGGCTCCATATCAGACTGGTAAGATCACTACCCTTCATCCAAGTCGCGCCAAATAACCACATCCCAGGCCCTCCCTATACCGCAAAGCCCACCGCCACCTCCAACCCGGCGGCTGGATTGAACAACTCGAATGCTCCATCCACCTGCGCTCGACAGACGGCACACTGTCGAACCACAAAGCTCTGCGTCAGTGGTCCGAGCACGCAATCAGACTCGGCATGCTGACGGGCAAGACGTTCGAGATCGCTGAAAATATGGCTGGCTTAATACGGGAAGCTGGCTTTGTAGATGTGACAGAGAAGAGGTTCAAGTGGCCCGTGGGTGCTTGGAGTAGCGAAGGCAGAGAGAAGGAGGTTGGAAAGTGGAATCTGCTGAGATGGGAGCAAGGGATGGAGACGTGGGTGGCGGAGGTTTATGGGACGGTACTTGGGTACTCGGCTGCGCAAGTCCGGGCGATGCTCGAGGATCTCAGAGTGGCGTTGAGAAGTGGGAAGGTGAGGGTTTATCATGAGGTGTAAGTCTGACGGTCGGCATTTAACATTGGTATACGAGACTGTGCTGATCAGGAGCAGGCGTTTGGTGCATGGTCGAAAGCCGCGATGAGATGAGGAATAGCAACGAGGTCAGTGTCAACGAGTTCAACATCAGCGTAAACGTCAGACGTCAACGAGGTCGAACCTCAACTTGCATTCAGAGTCAATCCGCAGTCAACGTCAACTCCGTTGATGCCGATGAGGTCAAAGTCAATGCCGTCAGAATTGGTGAGAACAAGGTCAAATGAGACAACATCGGTGAGATCAAGATCAAAGTAGTCAACACCGATGAGTTCGAAATCAATGCTGTCAATATTAGTGAGATCGAGATCAAAGCAGTCAACATCAATGAGGTCAAGGTCAATGCAGTCACTATCGTGATGTCAAGATGAGCAAAATCAACATCGGTGAGGTCAAGATCAACACAGCTGAAGTCGATGAGGCCAAAATCAACGAAATATGTGCCCATTAGCATTTTCAGCGCTCACATGATGTCTACAACACATTGTCTGTAATCAGAGCACCCCATCGAGAGCCACACCCAGACCCACAAAAACGCCAACGCTATGCAACACCCCATCCATCTCCATAAATCTCCCCGAAGAACACCCTTACGCGAGGTTATCACTCCTGTCCACCCACACATCCTCCAACTCCGCAAAATTCTGAAAGTGAATCGGCCTGTGCACATCGTCATAAAACCTCCTCGGCACACCCACACCCACGTACACCCTCCCTTTCTCGCGGTCCCCAAAGCCACTCCCCAAGAAACTCCAATTCCACCTCTCGTCTTCTGGCACCAGGAAGAAACCCCTAATCTTGTCTGACAGCAATAGCTGGCTCTTCTCTCCGAAGCCAGCGTTGGGCGAGAAACCCGCCGGCTGATCGGACGACAAGTCCTTGTTTTCCGCGCCCCACTGGTAGCCTTGTGGCGTCAGCGACCATGCGGACAAAGAGACGGAGCCGGGAGTGAAGTTGACGGTCATGGTTACTGTCTTTCGGTCCCAGCTGGCGTGCGCGGCCATAAGGCGGGCGTGCTGCGTAACATCTGCGGCAGTCATGTACCGTGTCTCATTGCCCGCCGTAGTATGGATGACTCCTAATGGCTCCAAATCCTTCAGCATCTCGTGCTCGGGTAAGTTGCGTGGGAGCTGTACATCGCGCGTACTGCCCACTTGCGGCACCATGACGATGCACTTGATCTCCTTCACTTGCTTGTTGTCTTTCGGACTCTGACCGTAGAGGTAACCGGCGACCTGTACACGCAGATCGGCGATGGCGATGAAGCGTTTCAGGATGTTTTTGGGCATCACATAGGTGAAGTGGTCTTCGTCATCCCGGATGTCTTCAGAGCTGATGTAGATATTGTTCGCCCTAGTGCGCAGGTTGCTTGTAGCGATTGCGCGTGTTCGCCATTCCGTCTTCGAAGCAAAGCTTTGCTGTTCATACGCTGAAGTGGTCGTGACAATCATGTCCTCGCCATGCACATTCTGCGTCTTCGTCGTAACCGCTGTAAGCTGTGCCTGCTCTTGCTGCTGCTTCTCGATTTCGGCGGCTTGTTGTCTCTGCATGGATGGCGCAGAAATCTCCATACCCAGAATGATATCTCTGATTTCGCTGTTGGTAAGCGAAGAAGTGTTGACATTGTTCTTCTTTCCATAGTCGTTCAAGATCAGGTCACGAAGCTGCACTTCAACCTTGACCCAGTCCTCGTCGGAAAGCGTTGGCCAAATGTGATGCTCCTGAGTAATGACAGTCTTGTCGGGCCTAAGGAGCAGCTTAGTCTTGTCCTGATTGACGTGCAGCGCCCTCAGAATCAGGATCAACCGTGAGAATGCCGTGTAAGAGGAGATGCTTTTCAACCACTCATCGTAGAGGTTGAACAGCACCATCTGCGGCTCGGTGGCACGCAAAATCATGTCACCTAGCTTCTCGACCTTCATTGCCGCTTGGAAAGGCAGCTGAAGCTCGGAGGCACGAATACTGATGTTCGGAAAGTCGAGCAAATGCACCTCAAGCGGGTCGAGCAGACCCTTTCGAGTGACAATGAGCTGCTTCGGTTGCTCCTCCACCGGCAGCGATCTAATAAGTGCGGCCACTTCTTCGGCAGTCTTCCATTTTGCCAACTGACCGAGACGCTTCTGCCCAGCCCAGACACTGGTGTGGATAATCTTCAAGAACAGCTGTCCAGTTCTGGGATTAAAGATAAAGATAGCACCGTTGATCGGCTTGGTCGTGAGATTGCCTTCAAATGTCTTGTGAATTGTAACGCGGTACACATTCGTGTCATCAATGAAGAGTTGAACCTGGTTGCTGAACAACTCAGAGTAGTTCTGCGAGTTGAGGAACTCCTGGTTGCTCTCGGAAGCGTACAGCTGAAGACCCTTTCGGATGCGCTCTCGCAGGACGTACAGAGCAGGATTTGCCTTCATGATTTTCGCCATAGCCTGTTGCACCAACTGCTTGAGACCAGGGAAGTACTGGCCGTAAGCGGAGTAAAGGTTGTACGCCAAGTCAATACCCACCATCAGACCAGTAGCAGATGGGTAGATAGACATAGAGTCAGTGGTGTAGTCCAGGTACTTGGCCCTAACGTAGCGCTCAATATCGTGCGAATCGTAGTCTCCATAGCGCAGTTGAACATCGATCCAGAATTTGTTTGTTGTTGTAGCACCCATGTTGTCCTTGGTATCATAGAGCAAGCTCGGGTTGCTGACGTTCCACTTGTGTGAAGCAAACAGCAGAATGTCTGCGCAAGACGAGTTCATCTTGTAACTTTTCCTCGGATGGATCGTCTCCTTCTGCACAGTCTCGATGCCGAGGGCCTCAAGCTCCTGGTCGAACACTTGGCACAAGTCCATCACAACTGACTCGTGGATCTTTTGCCACAAATGGGCACGGAAAATCTGGATCAACGAGATCTTGAGTGTCGGAATCTTGCCGTGCAAGAAGATACCTGTGAGATCAAGCTGGACCTGGAAACCGACGTACACGTTCGCTCTATTGATAGTGGGTGACCACCAAAGCGTGAAACGACGGTTTGGAATCTGGTTCAAACCGGACCGCTGGGCATTGGTGAGCTTCTTGAATTTCATGCTCTCCTCGAAGCCAGACATCTTCTCCCAGAAAAGGCCCTCCCATGATGGAAACGCTGTAGCCTTGAACAGTGTGTGCTCCAGGATCGTTTCGACACCTCCAAGTGCTTGAATCACGTCCGTTCGGTAGGCATTCAAATTCCAGAGCTTGCCATCGTGTCGCTGAGACGTCCACCAGAATGGATTACTCTTCATGTGCTGGTAGATCTTGAACTCCATCCTGGCCCGGAACCCCTTATCGAAAGATAACGTACTCCTGTCTTTCTGGAAAAGAGTGTTGATACGCGGCAGGCCACGATCCCAAGAATCCTCGAGATCCTCGAGCGTCAAACGGCGATTTTGCTGGTTCGCCTCCAACCTCTTCTGGGAATACTCAGTCCAGACACGCTGAGAATCAATGAACTCGGCTTCCCACGGTATGATGTACCTAAAGATGTTGGGAATGAGCGTCTCCTCCTCACCGCCATGCGTGCCCATACCAGCTCGGTAGTGTGTGACGCCAGTGTCTGTCTGCTTCGACCATCGCTTGTCAGAGGTAGGAATGAGGATGTGCGACCCAGAGATCATACCCAACCCACCCAACTCCTTCGGCGTGTAGAACACTGCTGGTGGGAAACGGGAAGGCATCTTCGAATTCAGGCCAATCTTGACACGAGTCTGGATCTTGGTCTCGCACTTCACGATTGTGTCCAGCAAGTTGACAGTGGCCACGGCAGCTTCACGGTAGTAGGTAAACAGGGCAATGAGCGTCGTGTTCCATTTGTTAGCAATCTTTGTGAACGTCGTGCTGCCGCTAGACATCAATATTTGACGAATGCGATTGTTGAACTTGGCAATGTCATCATCTGTCACTTGCAAGAAAGCATGAGCAGTGCGCTCCTTGGTGGCATTGTCCACGAGCGCCCAGACGGAATCCTTGGTCGGGAACTCATCATTCAGATTGCGGATCTTGGGCAGAATGCGCATTTCGAAGCCGTTCATGCTGAACAGCAAATTAGGGTTGTCCCGGGAGTAGACAGACGCGAAGGTGTCATCCCACTCGATCGTAGTCAGAGACCGCGGCAGACGATTCTTCATGTCCCAGAAGACTGCGCGGCCCAGGTTGACATCGTGACGCATGAGCCTCATTCTGCTGTCACGAGGCCAGCACTTCTTGTTCTTGTACCCGATGACGTTCTCAAAGTTCGGATCTGGCTGCTCAGTCAAGAAGCGCTGAATCAGGTCACGGCTCTCTTCGGCAGTGAAGCGGAAGAAGATCCAGATCTTGTCAACATAGCGAGTGTACAGTCTGATAGGATGCCTTGACTCCGTCTCGCGGTTGCGGAATTGCAGAAAGTCATTTGGCGCATTAGGCGGCCCAGCCATATCGGTTGCACGCTGCAGGCCGAGAAGGAGCAGATCGATGATTAGACCATAGTACTGAAAGACAAATCCAGAGAACTGCAGGCCACGGATCATACCGTAAGCGTTGGTGTGGTTCATGTCCTTGTAGTTGAGCTGTACATTGTTCTTTGAGGAGATGTAGTCAGCCAGGTTGTGGTCCATGATGAGGCGGAGTAAACGGTTGAGCAGCGTGATATCGATTTTCTCATAGACCTTGTCTAGCCGAGTCTCGAGCATAACGTTGCACTCGCCCTCGTCGATGGACCACACATTGGACAGGTTGTTGATGCCCTGCGCCCACTTGTAAGTCAAGAGTGGCGGCACCTCGGAATCGGATGGCTTGATCCAGGCTGGGAATAGTCTCCTCTGATCTGCCTGATACCAAAGATATTGATCGAGGTAGGCGTCAGTGATCTTCTCAATCGGCTCAATATCATAGACTGGATTGATCGAGTTGTAGTTATCGTTCATGTCAATGCCGACCTCTTTGAAAGCACGTTGCGTGAGCAAAAAGCGCTTGATGCGTGCAAGCGTGGTGCCAGGCGAGTCATAGGCCTGCTCAATCAGCGCCAACTCCTCACGCTGAGACTGGTTCAGGCGACCCTTCACACTGTATGCCTCCCTCAACCGCTCGAGTGCCAAAATGAGGATCTTGGTATCATGTTTATAGCTGACAGATGGGAAAGGTATTGGCTGAAACTTCCTGCTCTCCAACCAGTGGACAGCGGTTGTGAAGATGGCCACACCCTCTTCTGTGCTGACGTACGGTCCATCCTTGAGGTAGTTGTGCTGCCTTTCCTGCTCCGCCTTGAGCCACAGACGAGTCAGACGGCCCAAGTTCTTCTTAGCGACCGTCTTGTCAACTGTAGCGCCACGCCTGATACGCTCGCGATTATAGTGCGCCACACTGACCCACCAATCTGCTTTTGACTTGACGTATCGTAGGATGATGTCTTCAATAGGCTTCGGCAAACCTGGCACCTTCCAAGGAATGTTTGATTTCCAGCATCGCCAAGCCTCACTCAAATGCTGTAGAACAGTGTTGACTTTGCTCTGTTTGATACCCTCAGGCATCATGTCCATCAGATCAGCCATGACCGAGGCGCGCAGCTCGAGATCAAAGTGCGACTCTACACGCTGCTTCGTGACGGTCTTCGCCACGCCCTTTGAATGACGACCCTCAAATTGCCTGCTGAGTAAGTTGCCGAGCCAGCGCTCAAGCAACGGGATGATTCCACGAAGGAAGAAGAGCCAGACACGCCACGCTGGAGCCCAGAAACCACAACCAGGACCCTTTCCGACCGGACCAGAGTTGAAGCGGTAGTAGATTAGGTGCTTCAAGTCCTTGCAAGAGCGGATCTGATGCATCAGCTTGTATTTGTATCGGTACATACCCGTCAGCTGTCCAACATGGTTGAAAGCGTAGAGGATACCATCTGCAAGCTGGAAGGCGTCGATGTTGCCAAGACGATACTGGACTTGCGCATCGACAATGAGTTTTGTCAGGCGCAGAATCTCCCGCATCAAGTGGAAAGCGTTACCGAAACGCGACTTCTTTCGCTCTTTGGTCGTGAGGGTCTTGATGGGCTTCAGGTTGAAGTTGTAGTCCAGATGCAAGTACGTCAAGTTCTTGCGGTGAATGAGCAGGTTCAGCATGTTGAAACCTTGCCTGCATACCTGTAAACCAGCCTCGACCCAGTCAATTGTCGTCTGCTGGAAGAACTTGGTGCTCTTCAAGCTCCGGCACAGATTCTGCTTGTTCTGTGCCTTGGCCGGTCTCTTGTGCAGCTCGTTGAGAACGTAATTCTTGAGCAGCTTCTGATACGAGACTCGAACCTTGACCGGTTGGCCTTGAGGAACATGCTCTAGGTACCACTGCTTTACGAGCGGGACATCCTGAGCACGCACCATCTTACCGCTGCGCCTGTCGAACGGGTACGGTGCCCACCACAGCGCAATAGCAGCCGCAGTGTCCTCATTGTACAACTCTTCGTCCGCCATGAATGGCTCGACCTCGTCTGGCAATTTGAAGCCGCCCTCGAATCCATCCTCGTCTTCCTCGTCGGGCTCTTCATTGTTGCCCTGGCCAAAGATTTCGTCCTCGTGAGAGACCGTCAAGTTCTTGGGCGCGACAGATCGTGAGGAGATCGGATTGATGACCGGGTCGAAGTAGAAGGCAGGCAAAGAGGGGTCCTCGGTCTTGACGTACACCGTCTGAGGGTAGCTATAGGTGCCTAATCGAACACTACGAGGTAGGCTGTTGTACAGATATGGAAAAGCGACACGGTACTCGGTTCGAATGGGTGCCCGGAAGATGATGCGGTCAATTGCGTTGAACTCGCCAAAGTCCTCGTCGTTCGGGTCGACGTCCTTGTACAGAGGCTCAAATCGTGGACCGCCAGGAATGGCCACGTTGAGAGCCTTTGCAGTCGCAAACGCTGGGAGGTCAAAAAGGTGGAAGTAGTTCTTGTCCACTGTATCTGACAACAGAGGATTGCTTAGTCGGTGCAGGGTTGCCATCTGCGGCAATGTAAGATTCCACTCCTTGTAGCTGGGTCCGTTCACGTGGCTGGTGTCACTCAGGGGCCTGTGGTCGTAAAACCAATCGTGTACTGGCCCGTCTTCCTCCTCGTCCAGCTCCATCTGGACCGGCTCCAGTGGCTCCACATCCTCAATATTCTCGGACCAAGAAAGCGGAGGCTCTTCGTCGTCGAAAGGCGGGAATCGCATGCGCTTGAAATGCCGCCTGTCGCTCTTCTCTCGCCTCATAACCACCCACATGGTCGCCCACTGCGCATGGAACACAGGCTCGATGACGCGCGGGATCTCGTTAACCAGGGTCAAGCAGCCGTTGACGTGGTAGAGCACCTTGACCTCCCGAGCGCTCTCCCACGGCATGGGCATGTTCTCCAGCAGCTTCAATACTGCGTGCGGCATGAACTTGAGTGCTCCCAGATAACTCCTCTTATCGCTGCTGAACTTCTTCTGAGACACATCACCAATGTCCTTCACGATCTTGCGCAGATGCTCCGGCGGCATATCTGCCTTCTGCGTCCCTAAAAAGCCGCCTCTCCTCTTCTCGGCGAAGCGCTGTCTCTGCGATCGCAGCCATTTCTGCTTCTTCTCTTGCAGTTTCTGATTTTCGCTGTCCTTTTTCGGCGGCTTGTATCCTGGTGGAGGAGGTGGCGGGATTGATGACAATCCTGGGGGGGCGCCTGGCACCGAAGATGGCTGCCATCCAGGTGGCGGCGGTGGAGGAATGCCCGACATGTTTGCTGGAGCGGGCGTTTCTCAGGTTCGTCTCTGCGGCTACGGCGAGTTGCCGGCCTGTCGTTCAATATATCAAGCCACTGTCGAAGAGACTCGAACAATATCCACCACTGTCCGTTTTGTCGAGATGCGCCGTGGCCTGCGCGGATGTGGTTCTCGAGAAGAGAGCGCGTCTGCTCGAGTTCAAGATCTTGCATCGCGGCAAAAGCGTACAGATCATGACTCGCGCTCGACACGGACACTCCCGCCGCCAAGACTGGAGGCCCGGAGCCGCGCACTCCGATCCGAGATCTCTCAGAAATCTGAGGTGAGAATTGCAGCGACGACAACTTCTCCCACGCCCGACCGCTCGACTAACCACAGCAGCATCGCTCAAAAACCGCCACGATGCCTTCCACGAGACTCACATACGTATGCGAACCCATGTTCATTCCGCAAGGCAGGACCGAGAAATAAGAGGCGGGGTCGAAGGGGAATTTGGACATTGGGGAATGGCAGTGATGGCTAACAGATGGTGGTGCACAGCGGAGACGGCAACCGTACAATACGGTCAGCAACAAGGTCCGCGTCATCAGGACTCCCGGCGGCGAGCACAGATACCTTCACCTGAAGAAGAAGGGCACAGCACCGAAGTGCGGTGACTGCGGCAGCAAGTTGGCAGGCGTACGTCTCGCTCTTTCCTCCTCAACCTCAAATCTGCACACACAGATGTGACAAAATGGCGACACCGAATTGGCAAGCACTGACGAACCCGATAGATCCCCGCCCTCCGCCCGCGCGAGTACGCCACCATTTCGCGCCCCAAGAAGACCGTCCAGCGCGCCTATGGCGGCTCGCGCTGCGCCAACTGCGTCAAGGACCGCGTCGTCCGCGCCTTCCTGATCGAAGAGCAGAAGATTGTCAAGAAGGTCATGCGCGAGGCTGAGAAGAAGAGGAAATAGATGACGTTACGAATCTGTTTCTGTGATTTTATTCTGAGCGATTGGCAATGACAATGGCGTGTGGGAGGCAAAAGAGCACGATGGAGCTCGTCGGATGGTGCATTTATTGTGTGCTGGCATGGCAAGTCGAGTAGTAGCCGAGTGAGATGGACCTGGCTGCGAAAAATGAAGGCCCTGGCAGATTCCGTAGCTTAAGGCTACTGGAATGACGAGAGCGGCTTGAGTCTCCCAAAATATCTAAAGAGTCGAATGCACTATGACCGTCCAACTCATAATTGATACTCTTACGGCAGCTCCGTAGATGATCAGCCATTGTGATGATATAAGACCGAGGCCAGCCGATACGACCAGGTCAGCTAACAGGCAGAGCGCGCGAAGAGGTCTCATCGATCCATTCGTGATGAAATGAAGCCACAGCCACGAGCAAGCAGAGCTATGTCTCTCGATCATTTGCCAAGCATAGCAGTGCAGCTGCAACCTGGCTCCAGTCGAACTCACCTATGAAGAGACGCAGCACCCATAGAATAATCCGAAAAGCATTATTAAAATAAAAATACTCAATACAGGGTATCACGCACAACTCCCCTCCCATGCCATATCTCCGCTCGGAACGCACCCATGACCACCCAGCAATATATCTCGTACGCTATTGCTATGCCCTTAGCAATTCCACGATCCAGGTCCATCAATTATCAGTCCTCGTGCACCGCATCCTCCCCCAACCCACCCATAAGCACCAAGCTCCCCACCTCACATCCGTGACGACTCCATACTACCTCCCAGCCGCACAAAGCTCACACTCCCCGTGCCCAAAATGCTCCTCCAAATGCTCAGCTCTCCTCTTATGATCACCGGTATAGTGCTCCAGATGATCCTGGCCATCTAACCTCTCTTTCCCCTCTGGCACACTCCCAAGCCAACTATCACCATCAACGGCTTTCAAATGTTGCTTTAGTTCCTTCGTTACAGCTTTCACTTCATCCTCAGCGCCTAGGAACTTGCGAAGGAAAGCGCCGACGTCAGTATTCTCGTGGCTGCCGACGAGATCGGAAGCCATGGCCGCGTCGGAAGCGTAGATGTTAACGTCTGCGCCCGAGTGGCCGTGCGTGGACCATCCCGTCTGCGCGCGTCGGGATACCATGTCCGCGAAGAGGTAAGCGACGTGCTTGTGCTTCTCCTTGTGGTGGAGCAGGAGGTCCATCTCGTCGTCTGTGGCATCGACGACGCCAAGACTTTCGTCTAACAGCTTGAGAAGGAACGTGCGCTCCTCGTCTGCGCTACCGGGCGCCTCATCGTTCGAGCCGATGTGTTGGTGGAATTTCATCGAGCTGTAGGAGGCCGAATGCGAGGCGTTGGCGAGGACACCGGGGTACCAGAGGTAGTCTGGGTATGCTTCATGCAGTTGCCTTGCTACTGCCAGTCCGCCAGTTTCGTGGTCGGAGGTAGAGATCATAAGAGTTGGGGTTTTTGAGTCCTTAATGAAGTCTAGTACGGTCGCCATGGCCTTGTCGTATGCCAGGACTTCCCGGGTCTGCGCAGCGGGATCATTAGCATGGCCTGCGTGATCGATCCTGGAGCCCTCGATCATGATGAAGAAGCCTTGGTCCTGGCCTTGCGTTGCTGCGCTCAAGGCGTCCAATGCAGTCCGACTCATCTCCGCCAGACTCGGGTATGTCTTCTCCTCATATACTCGATCAATCTCATATGGAAAGTCGCCGTCAGCGAATAATCCTAGTATAGGCAGCTCCACGCTCGTGCCCAAATTGTCAAACTCCTTCCTACTATCAATGTAGCTCCAGCCTAAACCCTTTGCCTGCTCCCTCACATCCACATCATCCTTCCTACTGCTCCCTTCCGTCGTATTGGGCAAAAAGTGCTCTCGTCCACCACCAAACATCAAATCCACCACTCGTCCCAGCGGATGTGTAGCCCCAATCATCTGCAGAGCAATCTCGTCCTCCATCTCCCTCCGCCTCACATGGCTCGCAAAGACGGCAGGCGTCGCATCCGTGATGCGAGTTGTCACCACCAAACCCGTCGTGTAGCCCAACCGCTTCGCAGCCTCCATGACACTCCCGCAAGGACTGAAGTCTGGCAACACAGAAATAGCACCATTGTAGCTCTTCTGCCCGCACGAGAAAGCCGTTGCACCCGCCGCCGAATCCGTGACCAGCGAGCTCGAACTCCTCGTCCTGCTCTGCCCAATCAAGTGCTTATCAAGCACGAGTGTCTCGTCCCACGGCAACGCTTCCGTGAATTGTCTCCAGCTCCTCGTTAAAGCCAGACTCGTCGGTCCCATGCCGTCGCTAACCATGAAGATCAGGTTCCTCTTCCCACTGGGGATCCCACTCCCGCCATCGCCATATCCTCCATTAGCAGGACTGCCTGAGCCATGCTGCCACAGCACCGCCAGCACCACTACTACAGCGGTGGCCGCGAATGCCCACACGAAAAGAGCCCATTCCTGCCACTTCCTAGTGACGAACTGCGACGTGTGCTGGCTCACGCTGCCTCGCTTGCCCGTGTTTTGGCCCGTCAGCAGCGCATCTTCTTCTGCTGTGCGGTCTTCGTCACTTTGTTCGGATGCTGGGCGAGGCGGTTTCGCCAGCAGAGGCGCCTCTCTCCCGCTCATCGCGGCGGACGCTTAGGAGTGCGGCGAGTGGTAATGCTTATGTTCGCGGCGTCGATGATTGGGGTTGGTGTTTCACGCCCGTTTACGGAAGTGGGAAACGTATCACAAAGTCAATTGAGAATGAAGAAACGGAATGTAGCAGGCAGCAGACAGGTCCTCAGGTACGCTGATTAGGTCGTAGGGGTGAACAGGTGGAGAGGACTCAGATCAATCACATGTGATCCGCTTCCAGCCGCACGGGCCACCCAAGCAGGCGAAGGGCTGCTGCAGTGCTTTGTTGGGCAACTGCAGAAACCGCGCCTTGCGAACATGGCACAATAGGCCCCGATGTAGGTACTTCAAATGCTTTTGGTATGGCAACCGAATTGCATATTTGCCTAACTGGGAACTCTGCTCAACCCGTACTTTCACGGAGCTATGCTAGAAATATTACCATGTTGTTGGAGCCTTGCCCCTAGAAATCCATCAGACGACCACGTGCCAATTGTTCATGCCTCGTGTCCATGTTCAAGCCTGACTACCTTTGTTTGCATAAGAAGTCGTCAATGTCGTATGTCGCGTAATGTAGTCGACTCCAACTCCACCGTCATCTAAAAAACCACGATATAACATCTAGGACCAGGACTGTGCGCCTATGCCGTCTCTGTCGAAGACGCGCTGCACTGTCGCGTAGTACTCCTAGCACCTATGATGGCTTATCGCACATTGGAGCGAGAGCGACCGTCCCACTTCTGCTCCCACCTGTCCTCCTTCTCCTCAAGCCTACCCTCCTTCTTGTCTTTCCAATCCTTCCACTTATTCTCCGCCAAGTTCGCCCCTAAGCCGCCAATCACAGCACCGATCAAGACGTCGCGGTTCTTGTGCTTGTTTCCAAATTCCCGGCCAGCGAGTCCGCCCACCACGGCACCTGCGATCCCGACACCCAGACCTTGCATAGAAGTGTCGAACGTGTTGTCCAGCTTGCCGCGCCAGCCCTCGGGACCACGCTCACGGCTGGCCGAGCGTGAACGCGAGTAGGAGCGGTCGCGATCATCGTAGTCGCGATCGTAGCGATCACGGCGTCCGCGCGATCGACTACGCCGACAAGTTTCGGTGCCAAGGTCCTGTTGCGAGCGGCGGTAAGGGGCTACAGCACCGGCGGCATAGGGCGCATTGTTCTCGTAGGCGCGTGAGTTGGAGCTGTCGAGTCTACGCGCCCCTTCAGGTCGGGCGGGCTATGTTTGATAGCATGTCAGCATTTATTCTACTGCGCATACAGCAGTCGCAGGCAACTACTAACGACCAAGGCATTACTCACACCCCGGTACCTCTCTGTCTCAATAATCTCACGATCGTACGGCTGGTCATCATAGTCGTCATATCCACGTCCGCTGCTTCTGTACCTCCTTCCATCTCTCTCATCATGATCACTGTCGTCGTCGTAGTACTTCGTCCTTGGCGGATTCGCGCTACGAGGCCGCGCCGAAGGCGCATACCCGTTTGCTTGCGACATTGGTCGGGCGCTATCTCGTCGCGCGCGTTCCAGGCGTGGATCGACTGGTCTGATGGGGTCGTCGCGCTCGTTTTCGTATGCGCCGATTACCCTCTCGCTTGCCTGACTTTCGCGCTCAAGTGAGTCGTCCCTTTTCTGTTTGCGACGTTCGCTAATATAGACTGTGTCGCGGTCGCGTTCTCTCTCTGGAGAAGGCAGCGTGTTTCTATGTCTACCAGGGTTGCGACTGCTGACAATATTTCTCGGATCACCTTCTGCCTGTGCTCCAGGAGAGGTCTGTCGCTTTCTGCCAGACACTTTGTCGTAGGCCCTGTCCCAATATTGTTCTGTCAAGTGATCCACGGTGGTAGCCTAGGAATGATAGGAAGAAGATCAACGTCAATTCTCACAGTAGGACGCAACCTATCACTTTGCTTACCCCAAGTTCGACAAAAGTTTCAGCCATCGTCAGCGGGCAGGCTGGGCAGACCCTTATACAGGCAAAGGTGGGTAGATTTGCAGGGGTAGGGGTGGCGGAGTAAAGCGGATAGCGATGACGCTGAGCAAATCAAATGGACCAAACTCGAGCTTAGTCTGCGGCTCGCTCGAAGAGGCTCAGCGTTTGGGAGCTTTGGTCTGTAGAGCCCGACCGACGTTCTGGGAGGCCGCCGGTGCTAGGCAGAAATGATGGTTCTTGATCAGGCCGACATAAGAGGACTGATATTGAGAAAGGCAGGCAGAAGGTTTTGAATGAACACGGGATGTCCTTGCCCGCCACGCCTAGTGAAGCCGTCGCGCATATGTGGTTGTTGCGCGGGTTGAAATTTGTGTCGAGTGGTTGGCAGATGCTTTGCCTACCATACGTCATTATTGTGCTGGATAGCGCGGGGGCGTGAGCCGGGCTAGACGCAGGTGGAATGTCGCACAAATTGGGAAGGTACGCCTTGAAGGCAGTGGAAAAGAATATCCATCATGCGCCGACCGCATGCCGCCCTCGTGGTCGTTCATGCATGAGGCAATTCCGCATGCATCCATAAAGTCTACACAAATGCTCCCTTTGCCCACTTGCCCTGCATGACGAGTCAGATGTACGATAATTCGGACTCGCTCACAGGACTCCAGCCTTTTTCTGAATCACGGCAGCCGTCTCGTCGACCTGACTCAGGAACGGGCTATGCCCAGTGGTCATTTCCACTACATCGAATCCGAAAGGGTTTTCTTTCTTCAGCACCTCCAGCCGTACTCTTCTGCCCTCAGGATCCAGCGCCTTGTCGTCTGAGCACATGACATACGTCGCCGGGTACATCTTCCACCCAGCGTGCTCGGCCTTTTCTAGAAACGCTTTGTGCGACTGCTGAACCACCTTGTCGGCGGCTGCTTGGGCCAGTTCGGCAGACACGTCGTTATAGAAGGTAGGGACTGGATCCGGAACTGAACAGACACCTCCGTGTTGGACAGCCCAAGGCGCCAGCATGCCGCCTAACGAGTCTGTAAGGCTAGTGCCTTGATCTATCACGAAGGCCATGACGTAGACGAGCCTAACGATCTTGTCTCGGGCTGGCTTGCTGAGCTCCGCAGCAGCCTCGCTGCCTGGGACGCCTGCGTAGGAATGGAAGACGGGTAAGATGCTTTCGGCTGTCTCTGCAGCCTTCTTCTCAATGGCAAGCTTGATGGCCTCCTTGTCTTCGTTCATGCCGATCGCTGGAGACACGCCATTACCTGAGGATGGTAATGCTGGGGTCGAAACTTGGTGGCCAGCTTCCTCTAGTTTTGATTTCAATAGGTGCCAATGCCATGACTGGTGGTAAGCACCATGGACCAAGATGATGTGCGTTCTCGACATTGGCCTGGCTTATCTAGTCATCGATTTTGAGGAACTGTCAAATTAGGAAGGGCGAGAGGAGGACATGAATGGGCGGGGGATTGTCAGTGATTCAGATAACTGTGCTGGAAATACCCATCTCTCCTGCACGGCTAGCCTTCAATTATGTGTGTTACGAGCCGATGCTCCATGCGGAGGTCTTTGTGTACTAAAGGCACCCATGATGTGTCATCAAAAACAAGCACCCATCCCATGGTACAGTAAGGTAGACTAGGCATCCCTTTCAAGGATAGCCTGTACTATACCGATTGGCTACTTTGGCCCCGGCGCCAGTCAGCCTGGAGCGGGGAGGTGCTCGGTGGTAAGGACCTTCAAATCCTTGCTTAGCATCGTAGAGACGGACAAATGGATACGGAGTACATAGCCTGCCGAAGAGGCCGTCGCTCTGATATTGCCACTTGAAAGCATTGCCGATATCACGCGCACGCGAAAAGGCAGTGTTGGATCTCTTGCTGAATATATAGTGAAGACTGATTTGCTGCAGACTTGCCGAGGCATTCGACGCGACCTGTTCGCTCTGCATCCAGATCGCTATGCCGAAGATGAAGTCTAGGACTTTGCCTCTTCGAAGGGAGGCAATCCCTGTTTCTCAAGCATCAATCCATACCATTTTCTCGCAGATCAACTGCCCATCATGAAAGCTCCCTTGACCCGTCAGGAAGTGCAGAAGCACACAGCGGAGGACGACCTCTGGGTCATTGTCGACCACAAGATCTACGACCTCTCCGACTTTTTTCATGCCCATCCTGGAGGGAGCGTAGTTCTTCGACAGGTCGCCGGTCAAGATGCGACGGAAGCCTTCTACAACCTGCATCGCCATGAAGTCCTTCAGCAGTACGGCTCCATGTGCATCGGAACCGTTGAAGGCGAAACCCCCGAAGTCATTGACCCGCAGCCTGGAGACTTGAGCCAGGTACCATATGCCGAACCACTGTGGTTGACACCGCAGTTTGCGTCGCCATACTACAAGGAGAGCCATCGAAAGTTGCAGAAGGCAATGCGGATCTTTGTGGAGACACACGTCAAGCCTGAAGCCGAGCAAAAGGAGAAGGATGGCACGTACATTTCTCAAGAACTGATCGACAAGATGGCGGAGAACGGCATTCTAGCTATGCGGTTGGGACCTGGCAAGCATATGCATGGGCTCAATCTGATGGGTGTCATGGATGGCAAAGACTTCGATTACTTCCATGACTTGATCGTTGGACAGGAGTTGAATAGGCATAACATGCGCGGTTTCCAAGATGGAAACATGGCCGGTATGACCATCTCTCTTACGGCTGTGCGGGAATGGTTGAATGACGAGGTGTTGAAGGAGAAAATCACAAAGGAAGTGCTGTCTGGCAAGAAGAAGATGAGCTTGGCCATCACAGAGGCATTTGCTGGGTCAGACGTGGCCGGCATTCGTACCACTGCAGAGCTGAGCGAAGACGGCAGCCACTACATCGTCAACGGCACTAAGAAGTGGATCACTAACGGCAGCTTTAGTGATTTTTTCGTCGTAGGCTGCAAGACATCCAAAGGATTCTCGGTCCTCCTAGTCGAGCGAACAGAAGGGGTCGAGACCAAGCCAATCAAGACCTCGTACTCTCCCGCCGCCGGAACCGCCTACATCGAATTTGACAACGTCAAAGTGCCCCGAAACCACCTGATGGGGCCAGAAGACAAAGGCTTCCAAGTCGTCATGTCCAACTTCAACCACGAGCGATGGATGATGTCCTGCGCCACCACGCGCTGGTCCCGCACGATCCTCGAAGAATGCCTCAAGTGGTCGCACCAGCGTCTCGTCTTCGGCAAGCCCCTCATCACCCAACCTGTCATCCGTCAAAAGATCGCGAGGATGATCCAGCTGGTAGAGGCCGGGTCAGCGTGGTTGGAGCAGACGACGCATCAGATGAACAACATGAGCTATGCGCAGCAGTCGAGACTCCTGTCTGGTCCGATTGGGCTGCTCAAGACGTATGTGACGAGGTGTGCGCATGACATTGCGGATGATGCGACAAATATCTTTGGCGGGCGGGCGTTGACCAAGGGTGGTATGGGGAAGAACGTTGAGATTTACAGGACGACTTATAAATTTGATGCGATTTTGGGTGGCACGGAGGAAATTTTGGCGGATCTGGGAGTGCGGCAGGCGATGAAGTTTATGCCTAAGGCTATGTTGTAGATGTTGATGAAGATATAAAGGCTTCTTTGTATATACGCTGTCTTCTGCATCCCGCGTCTTCTGTGCTGACCCATCCATTTCCAATGCCGCACACTAGGACTATACAGTGATCATCATGCGACCCGCTGCCAAATACCTACCTTATCGACCGCCCCACAGCATCTGATGTCAATACGATCAGCACTAGCAGTCGGCCTTGCACTGACGTGGCCACACCCTGTCGATTAGGCCCCGTGGTTACAGGAAACGGGAAGCCGGAGGCTGAACGTTTATAGCCGTGTACTGAGCGGCTCATCCTTATCGACGGCACCGAAAGGTGATTCTGGATTGCCGTGCGATCGACTGATCATCGCAGCACGACATCTTGATGAGTCTCAAGAATGACCAAGAACATCCATCCATATCGAATACCGCATCGCCTTCATCCCAGCTCAAGTATTACAGCTCAACTCACTAGAGCAATACTGACTCTGATTGAAGAAAGTCGCACCAACCCACTGATTGCAATGCCTGGATCCCGTAGTATTGTGCACGCACTCTGCCACTTGCGTCCCAATCAATCGATCAAAGCCCAGATACCCACTTGTTTCGCCCGTCACCGAGTTCCAGTTCCGCTCGAAATGCAGAGCCTCCATCCCGCACGTGTTGTTGGAGAAGAGGAAATCGCCGTTCATTGTGCCGTTGTAGACGTAGGAGGTGTCCTCGGCGTGCAGCATTTTGTCGCAGGTGAAAGTATCGTTGAGGTTGCCTGCGTCGGAGAGTACGACAGGGCCTTGGATGCAGGTTTGAAGAGGGAAGGCGCCCATGCAGATTGTGGTGCTGGAGAGGAGGAAGTCGGCAGCTGTGAGGCTGAGAGTGGTGAGGTGGATTGGAAGGAGATTCTGGGGTTCGCTGCGCATCTTTCTTGTCTTGCGAAAAACCCAGAGTTCACGGTGTTATTGATCAGGGAATCTGTTTGCCTACCTTTCGTCTAGCCGTCAACGCAACAAGGGCGCTTATATATATGGCAGCAATAAGTTCACGAAGAGTTCAGCCTCGTGCCAAAGCTGCCTGTCTTCCTGCATCAAGGCCGCGCAAGCAAACCCGCCAGAGACAAAGTCTATGCAAGCGAACTGTCGAAAGATGGCAAGGCTGCAGTCCAGAGCAGCAAGCCGCGACATCGTCCGGATCTCGGTGACAGCGAGACATAATGATTCTGCAGGTGTCCGGTTTCGCCAAGCCATATTCAGCTTCATGTGACGCATGGGGAGATTGCTCGCCAAAAAGCAATCGTCGTGACCTGGGCACGCTGCTGGACTGATGCGGAAACACGACTTCAGCCTTGCGGCTGATGGTGCCTGCATTCGGGCAGTGCTCGCTTGATGGAAGCTCTAAAAGTGGTCGGAGGCTGTGTGGAGCGAGACCTGAAGACAGCCTCAGCCACTGAAAAATTGGCCATTGACAAGGCTGTGTGGGCGTACTGCGTCGGTATGCTGTTTGCGATTGCGAATAGAGAAGGTAGGCCAAATCATTAGTGCGTTGTAGGAGGATGCAGAAGCGGCTAACATTCGGATGCCAGGCTGGAACATCTTGATCCGAAGATATGCTCCACTTTTCTGCCATAAAATATATCTGCTGGTCGATGCTCGCAGGGTATATGCTACCAGATCATATGCGTTACCTTACCACTTATAGCGCAGAATCATTGCAATCGTACTCTTTCTCCAATAATAGCATGGCTCAAAAAATCTGAAGTCTTGTTGCTACCGAGCTTCCCGAAACATACCTCATAATCATATCCACAACGCCTCTTCTCGATCCAGATATTCAGTCCGTCCTGACCCTGGCATTGCCTGCGCGTGTCTTCGACTCCATTTTGAGCACCGCACCTTCTCATCTGAATCGCCTGTATACACCTCCTTTCGCACCAGCGCACTCGTACTGGCCGTCTCCACCGCGTCAACAGAGGTTCGGGACGGTCTTGGATCATCGAACTCATGTTGCACCGTCGTCGTGACTCGAATGTCATTAGGTGGGCACGCGCATATGCCCAGCTCGACATCCTCCTGGAGTGGGTTGCTGGCAAATGCGCGCGAGCCAGTCTGGAATCCGTAAATGGCATCGCCAAACTCGTCATATCTGCGTCGGGACGTCGATGAGCTGCTATCGGGAGCACTACCGCAATGGCTCGGCCGTCTGTAGTCGTTTATGTTCTTCGCACCAATCATGACCTTCGCCGCTGGTACCACTCCAAGCCTTGAAGTGGGTGCGTCGGACTGCCTTTCGGACGTGAAGAGTTGAGGCATCACCTTCGTGATCAGGCCCTTCAACGTGGGTAGGCATGAGCACATGATGCCGGTCTGGATCTCGAGCATGCTCCAAAGCGCGGTCTGTCCGTTGTGCATCGTCTGATCTTTCGCCGTAGACACTGCGTACAAGCTTTCGATTCGAAGGATGGATACAACGCACGTGAATCCACCCAGTGCAAATACGATCGTCAGGACAATCTTTGTCCTTTTTGCCAGTTGCAAGGTACCTATGACCGGAATTGGGATGACGGCGATGGCGAGATCGGTGAAGATGTTGCATGCTGCATTAGCAAACCTGTGTCCATGGTCAGTGCGGCCACAAATATCTTGGACGATGTGATCAACTAACCATACAGCCTCCTTGCTTAAGCATCTGGCGTTCTGGATGCTGTGGTCCCAGAACGCTTGTATTGGCCAGCAGAAGATGATTGAGCTGACGATCGACCAAATCTCGTATAGAGCCACAGCTGTCATGGTCAAGCGCACCGCTATTGCGAACGGCTTACTGGTTGTGAAAATTCGAAGGTATTGCACCAAAATGCTGAATTTGGTGAAGCACATGGCGACATTGTAAATGATGATCGAGCAGTAGAGACTTTTGAAGGTAATCAAAAGATCTTCGCTGGACAGCGATGCTATAGGTCTGCCCATGCCATGTCGGACTGGATTGTTATCAGGCACTTATTGGTTGGTAGACAGATGCTCACTGACTTACCTTCAACGCCAGTGCATACCGCGAGGCCTATGTCGAAGATCTGGAGGACCATTAGTCTCCGAGACATTTACGATCTTCTCACCAACACTGCTCTCAAACTCACCATTGCTATGGTGATTAGAATGTCGTCCAGACCAGGATTTTTGACGATTCGTAATCGCGTGAGCAGGCGTAGAATGACCGTTGTCAAGGCCAGGCTTGTGAATGCGATGGTCATGCCCAGTACCACGTCTGGTGATGCGTAGCCGGATGGCGCCATAGCTGCAAAATCCCGCCGAATGTGGTCGTGCTATATCCTGCGTGTCGCAGAGCACATTGCTCTCAGCGCGAAGCCTGCTAGGTGCGCGGCAGGCACTGCGTGGATTCACCAAGCGAACGGCTTTGGGAGGCCTTCGGTTAGAGTCGATTGAAGCTCCAGAGCAGCCGGCAGGATTTGACACGAGCTTCATGCGTAGGGCTGTCCTAAGTCGGTGATGAAGCGGCCGCGTTTGGAGTCGGGGAGATTGACGGTTGAGTGTGTCATGGAGGGAATAACGCTTATTGCTGCCTTTCGCAGGCTACATGGATGTCCTGTCAGATGTGCCAGGGTGCTCCTTGGGACTGGAGCCGAAGCTGCAAGTCTACATGGTCTTCGGCAAATTGTATGGGGGGTTTTCTTGGAGTCTTCACCAATACTGACCGGCCTCACCCTGTGCGTCATGTCCTCGCGAACTATATTTGCGCAGGCACTGGCGTGACTGCTTAGATATGCATTGCATCGTAAAGAGTGCATACTGCATTATTATTTTTAATCGCAGATGGCGAAGGATGGACCGTATCGCGCGCGTCGACCGTCCATCACTCCTCCTGACGTTCGAAAAGGCCCGAATCATATACTGCACCGTGCCAAGAGACAGTCCGGCCTGCGATTTTTCGTTTCACGAAAGCGAAGCTGTGTCTCAGCCTCTTAAGAAGGCTGCGCGTGGCAGCTAAGGCGGAATTGCGACCGACCAGGAAATCGACCGAAAATATTTGCGCGCCCTTTGGGCTCGAGGCCGATGAAAACTTTGGTTTCAAACCCTATTTAGATTTTCCGTTGGGCCCAAGTCTGGGCAACAGCGGGCATCTTTGCCAATGCCTTGGAGATTCTTGATGCGCGAAGACCATGTGTGAGGTATCTTCATCACCACGCAGCCTCAGGGGCGCTTCGCTCGTGGCGAAGCGGCGATCGAGCCAGCCTGCCAAGGACCAAGGACTGCCCGCAGCGGAGCGAGATGGAACGAGCATACCCCAGATAGCCAGAAACTCTGCAATGCAAGGCTGGGCAGATCCGGGCGTTAGTCATCGTTGACACACGGGTTAGGCCTGTCGAGATCCAGAAGCTGTGTCGGATCAGCGCGTTGGTGGGTGTGGGTGAGCCTTCGAGTCGTCAGAGTTCGACCTCATGAAGCACATGCAATATCTCGAAACAGTTGATTAAACATTAAACTTGGCGGCGTCAGCATTCACGTCCGGTGCGCCTGCGAGAGTAAGCGGCAGCATCATGACCCCTGCGCGACTGAAATCAGTGTTTGCCATCCAATAATACATGTAATGATACCATCTATGCCGTTCGCCCTTGCGAGCTTGGCCATACCAAGTACCTAACCTGGCAAGTCTTAGCAAGCACTAATGTCCTCACTCCACTGCTTGGCAAGCTGGACTTCCGAACTCCGACGGGACCATTACTACGACGGGAATCCTATGTACAAGTACGTACCCGACCCGTCACACGCGTCGACTTCAGCCTGTAGCGAAGGCATTCCGTAGAATCACGATCTTGTTAGGAGGTATGCTGTCGCAGCGCGTGAGACGCCAGTCCTGGCTGCCACTCGAATTCCCACGGCAGAGGAGAGTGACAGGCTCCAAGGGTGGTGAAGGCTCCTGGACTAGCATACCTTCTCAGGCGAGCTCGACAGCGTGCTCGACTTGCCGTGTAGGGCGCGTCGGCCAGGCGCGTGTTGCCATCTGAGCTGGACAGTACAGTAGTAGTGGACTGCGAGACGCGGCGCATCTGGCCACGTCGGAAGCACCCTACAGCCGAAGTTCAATACATTGGTATCGGGCTCCGTCCGCAGGCACATGCAAGCAGGGCCATTTGCACGGAAAAATTGTTCAGTGTGTCGAGACTCTGGACATCTTGTCGTGAATCGCGATGAATAATAACCTGAATGTACTGTACACCTGCAGTGGCCCAAGCTCTTCGGTTCGTCCGTCCATCTCAACGACCGAGGCTACTCCTCAGTGATTGCAAGACCTTTGCCGACTCCTCGCACAATCGGATCACGATCATCGTAGTCGTCTGTAGTAGGCCTCGCGTGACATAGCCTCGATCACACTGATACAAGAGAGTCTCGTACAACCTGTGGCAAGTCCAGCTCAGATCCATCGCACTGTTCTGCGAGCTTCAACCTCAACGGTCGTCCAAACCATATCATACATCACTCTCAGTTGCAGGAGCTACCATCATGTCCGCCTCGCCCGCCCTCGAGACGCGGCCTCCACCGACGCCGACATACGAGATCTCCTACCCAGCTCCGTATGTTATGCTCATCACCATCAACCGCCCGAAAGCCATGAACTCGCTACCATACGCATCTCATTGGGAAGCCGACGCGCTTCTCCAATGGTTCGATGCTGAGCCTTCACTGCGCGTAACAGTAATCACTGGCAACGGAAAAGCTTTCTGTGCCGGGCAGGATCTGATTGAGCAGAATCAGCTCGCTATGCTGCGCGCCAAGGTTGCTAAGGGTGATGAAGAAGCCAAGAGATTGTTGCCAGACAGAAGGCTCCTTTTCCATCCTCCATCAGGCTTCATGGGCGTCAGCAGAAGAGCAGGCAAGAAGCCGGTAATCGCCGCTGTCAACGGTTGGGCCATGGGTGGTGGGTTTGAGATATGTCTGGGTTGTGACATGATAGTTGCTTCTCCGAACGCGACATTTGGATTGCCTGAGGCCATGAGAGGGCTCTATGCTGGAGCTGGTGGCTTGTCGCGGCTTGTGAGGCTGGCTGGCATGACTGTTGCCAGCGAGATAGCCATGTCTGGGCGCTTTCTTTCGGCGCAGGAGGCTGCGCAGTATCAGATTGCGAACCGGGTGTCCAAGACCCACGAAAGCTGCGTGTCAGAAGCTGTCGAGCTTGCGAGTAAAGTCGCCAGCCTGAGTCCGGATGCAATCATTGTAACAAGGCATGGCCTGAGAGAGAGCTGGGAGCAGGCAAGTGTAGAACGAGCCAGTCAAGAGACAGAGCTGCGTTACGGAATTGCATTGAGAGACGGCGACAACTTGGGTATTGGTCTGAAGGCTTTTGCTGAGAAGAAGCAGCCTAAATGGGTGCCTTCGAAGCTGTAAATACATGGGCTGCTGTGCGATTCTGGTAACATGCCAGCTGCGTTCAGTTTCTCCAACTCTGCTCATTCCACAACAGCTCTGCACAGCACTTGAAGAGTGTCAAACTACGCTGCCTACAAGGCTGGATCGCCTCATCGTGTGTCTTGGACTCAGAGATTCCACCAGTCAACTAGTCGATCAACAAGTTGACTACTTGATTGTAACATTTGGAACGTCACGCTGTCAACAGCCGCTGATCTGAGCAGTCAACGGTTTTATCAAGCAGCCAATAGTGTCATTATGAAGCTGACGGTGTCATTAAGCAGTCAACCGCTATCAACAGGTCACCCATTTGATTGACTGATGGAATCACTGCTTGGACTGCATGGTTCAGATCGCTTACGATGCATTTGGCGCTAGAGCGCCCCACATGCATGCAGGCAGCCATGGCACCTCACCGGTGAGGACAACATGAAGACGAAGCCATTAAAGGACACAAGGAGTCGTGTCAATAGAGGCTTTCCAACATTCGCTACCGGGTTCTCCCATTCACCCCTCTCCGCTGTCGCTGAAGCATCTCGCTCCACCTAGATGAAATAGACCCTACAGCGCCTACGCGCCACGTTCTGGATAAGTATTGACAAAATCGCCAATGACTTACTATTCGGATGCTCTGATACCTCCAGATCCATACTTTTTCGACAGGGAACAGGACGAGCCGATGCAAGCGTGGCCGAGATACCAACTTCAGCTCGACCAGCTTGCTGCCCAAGACCAGCTCCGCACCAGAAGATTCATTAGAAGACGCTGTGCGGAAGGCGAGAGCTCTGATTCCGAGATGGAGGGTGCAGCAGATGGTCCAAAGCGGGCCGCTGTGCCTACTCCCAGCAGCACAGACACGTCGAAGGCAAAGGAGCAGGAATACGTCAAGCTCGATCCCCGTGACATTGGCATGTCCGTCGGCCTCAAGCAGCTTTACTCCGGCAAAGAAGACAAACGTGGTCGGTTTACCTGGCAGACCACTATTCCAGAAGACCTTGGAAAGCCAGCTGAGGATGCCGAGAGTGAGAAGTGGGCCATCATTGTGCGCAATACTAAAGTCTACAATGACCCGAAAAAAGTCTTGGCCATCCACTCGATTGTCATCCAAAGTCCGCTCCTCAAGGAGTTGCTTAAGCAAGTACTGGCTGACTATCCGGGTGAGCCGCTCTGATCTCCCATCTCGAAGATGCGTATGCTAACCCTTATGTAGGCGTGACTGTCGGTCTCAAGCGCCTCGAATTCTCTGGGCGTTTTGAGCCGTTGATACATCGTTGGCACCAGCTCAACACCGCTATCACTGCTCTCAAAGAGCACCAGCGAGCGGACGCGGAGGCAGCTTCAGATAACGAAATTCGCATCAAGCATGCCGAGCTTCTCCATGACCTCCTGACGAAGGAGTTCAAAGAAACGATAGAAGCGTCGACCGACCTCATAGGACAGGGCGTAATGACATACGAGCACTTGTGGACGTTGTTCCAGCCCGGCAGCTCCGTCTACAGCAAGCAACAGGGCCAAGACCGCATCTTCCGCATGCACTCGTCCAAGTAAGTTTGTTAGGGCAAGGTGTGCACCATGTCTGAGGCCGTTACTGACTCTTAGATTGTGCGCTGAATAGATACGGAACTGATCGAAACGGTAATCCAGTTTATTGGCTCACATGTCAGTATGTGGACTACGATGGGACTAGATGGGGTACGCAGAAGCTGAACAGTAAGCACACCGAAACGTTAAGCAGCTGCTGGCAATTTTACTGATACTGATCCGTATCGCTTCCAGTGAGCATCTCTTCGTTCGAAGGCACCAGACCCATCACCAATCTTCCGACGTTACCGCTTGACTTCCATCAGGACAAGGCTGGCGTCATTGCTCGCCTGACTGAACGCGGAGGTAAAGTCGAAAAGCTTGCAGGCTCACATTATCGAGCATACAATGGCATCGGTTGGCGCCTAAACAACATGGGGGGCAAAGACAAGTACACCATCAAGGGCCGTGTCGTTCTTGACACATACGGTTGGAATCGCTTCAATCCAAACATGAGCATCTTCGTCACTCCTTTGCATGTTAAACAGGCGACCGGTCCGTCAGGCTCAGGCGGGGATGATTCACCGGTCGGCGAGTTTGGTGGCGATGATGAGTATGAAGATGGGTATGACGAAGAAGAAGGCGGCATGCCCATGGACGGCTTTTTTGCGGACGAGGAGGACGATGAGATCAAGAAGCTCGTTCTAACAGACGAACAAAAGATGATCTGCTCGCCATTAGTGCGCGGCTACGCGCTCAAGGAGAAGGTCTGGCTCAATCTGTTCGTCAACGCCGTGCTGGACATCGACTTCAATAGCCGTGCTTTCGATTCGTTGGTCTTGCCAAAGAACCAGAAGGAGCTCATACTAGGCTTCACGGCAACGCAGCAGAGCTACAGGAGCCAGTTCGACGACGTAATCGAGGGTAAGGGCAGAGGTATCATCTTGCTGCTTTGTGGGCCACCCGGTGTCGGAAAGACACTGACGGCAGAGTCTGTTGCCGAGGAGATGAAGGTGCCACTCTACATGATGAGCGCTGGAGATCTGGGCCTCGATCCACGACACGTGGAGAGCAAGCTTCAGGGCATTCTAGATATGTGCACACGCTGGAACGCCATTCTGCTACTTGATGAAGCAGACGTCTTCCTGGAGGAGAGGAGTCTCCATGAGCTTGAGCGCAACAAGCTCGTCAGTATCTTCCTGCGAGTCCTGGAGTACTACGAAGGTATCATGTTCTTGACGACCAACCGGGTACAGACGTTCGATCAGGCGTTTCAGAGCAGGATACACATCAGCCTGGAGTACCACGAGCTGGACGCCAAGAGCAGGAAGACGGTCTGGAACAACTTTCTCCAGCAGCATGATATCTCCCAAACTGCAGCTCGAGTACGTCGGCTCAAGGCACTACCGTCAGCAGCGAAGGCGCCACCCACGAATGATGTCACGACAAACGGCGATGTCCCTAATGGGTCCAACGGCTTCGCGGACGTAGACAAGGCACTCGAGCTGCGGAAGAAGCAGACCTTACCGCACCAGCTGACGGCCAAGCACATCGACAAGCTTTCGCAGCTGAATCTGAATGGCAGGCAGATCAAGAATTTCTTGAAGACGGCTCAGCTGCTGGCGAGCAGAAGGGGTGAGGGCTTGAGTTACGAGCATGTGGACACGGTCATGGAGGTCACACAGCACTTGCATAATACGACACAGGAGAGCGAGAGGACGAAGCAGAGTTTCTTCTCATGATGTGTTCAGCGGCATGGCCATGGTTGGCAAAGAGGTCGCTGGTTGTGAGAATATGAAGAAAGCACATGAGGCCAGTAATGTGGAATGGACTCATTCAATCCATAGCTGTCGGCCGTTCAAGCTGTGCTGACTTCGATCATTCAGGACGACCTAGACGGCCATTCTGCTATCTACTCTGTCGTTTGCGATCACAATGGCTTGAGGTCCATCTCGCAGCCAATGCAGAAAGTCGTCTGTGGAGATGCAGAAAGAGTATTCAATCTCAATGGTCCGATGCCAGGGACCCCACGCTGTACGGTCTTGTTCCTGCGTGGCTTCACTTGAACCTCATTATTACCTTATTACGGATGTTCGTCTGCGAGAACGGAACATTTCTTATTGTCATGAGCACGTATAAAGACGGGTGGTCGGCTTTTCGATATCCGGACAACGCACCTGATTCAGTTGGGCGTCCGCCTCGCCCAAACATGTCCGCAACATTTCAATGCATCACTGTTGTCGCCGAAGCGTGATTTCCAGTCCCAGAATTCGTTCTGCTGGCTTTCATGGAACGCGAGTACCGGATGGCTGGTTAGTAAATATGGAGCTTTGCACGGTCACGCTACCACGAAGGTGAGGTGCTGCTTGATGTTCGAGCGCATGCAGCGTGCTGAGGTGCATCATGCAACCCTGCGACCGCGTCTTCGCCGCGGCAAATGTTCCTGGGCCGGTTTCTGATAAGAGTCGTACGCGTAATGTTCATTTGCACTTCTGCTCGTGACCGTTCAGGATCAGGCCCATTCTTGACCGTGCAAAAGTAAGGTGTCTAAAACGCACCGCCGGAAGTGGACGGTAGCAGTTCACAATGTGCGCGAGATTGACGCCCACGTGAGTGGCTAAGAGAAGTTCGAACTACGTCAAGGCGCCAGGATCGGCGCTCGAGGTGCAACAGCCCAGTGTCGCTTCGATCGCAAAGCTTGCGCTCAATCCGACTGGCCAACAATATAATCGCACGACAACTTGCATTTCCAAAATCCACAGCGCCCCAGCAACACACCCAACACACGATCGCTGGAGGTCATTAGACGACCGGAATCCGGACTCGTCAACGCATCAGCCGCGACCCGGATTCCGTCCTGCAGATTCCTGGACGCGCAGTCGGAGGCGTGCCGCTACAACAGACTCGATACACCGTGTGCGCCTCCGTACGACGGCCTGCCAGCGCCTTGCGACATACCGGCCGCCATTTGTAATTGGCGCTCTTTGACACCTGCCTCGCCGGCGGTCGCATCGTGACCCCCTTCGCCAACTGCTTTGAGAAGCTGGCCGACCAACAAGCACTTCACAGCCATTCAATCACTTAAGTCCCTTGTCCGTGGTTGCGCATTGCGGGTTGAAGGCGGAGGACGCGACGATGCTATAGCGCAGCGCAGTCGTCACGATGCCAGGATATAGAAGGCCGCATACCACCGCCTTTGCGCCTGCCGACTTGCGTGGCTATGACCTGCTGGAAAAGGCATTCATTGGAAAGCAATATCCATCTGCGCTGGACGACAGTGCATTAGCGAGGCACAAGAGCTTGGAAGCGCGTCGGTATCGCGTGCCTAACACTTTCTTGGTGAGCCCCAGTCCGGACAGCGAGAGTTTGAGCTCGGATAGTCCGGACGCGGAGGGAGAGACACCTCGTCTGAATGGCAGGCTGCCCTCGAAGCTGGAGAAGGAAGAGTCGTTGCAATTGCGACCTCCTGCTGGACGGTTGGTAACGCCTCCTCATTTAACCCGAACGGGGCTCCCACCGACACCCCCTACCATGGCGAATTCCGATGATTTGGAGCCGGAGAGCGACCGATTAGCGACCAATCCACATTTTGCGGATGCTGTCAGAAGTGCGCTTACTGCTGAAAGACCGCAAGTATATTCATCAAGCCGTCAACTTCTGACGCCAGAATCTTCGCCACCACGAACGAGTACAGAACCGCAACTCGCATCTATGCCGGCACGGTCAACCCGAAAGCGTCAGCAGATACAGCCCAGCGCGGTACCGCATGGGTTGAGAAAATATCCGAGCTCGCGCGCAGAGTCATTTCACACAGCTCGTGAAGAGCCAAATGCTAGCCAGGCTCAGTTCTCCCGAGCAGCCTCTCCGGACACTCGCAGCACTGCTGCACAGCAATGTTCTGAGTCAAATGGTGATGTGCGAGTGACCGCTGTTGGTCTAGGCTTGCAAGTGGTCGACGATGTCGTGACAATGCCTCAAAAGGAGCGCCAAGAACAGGCTCAAGCGCAGAGTCAGGATCTGAAACCGGATCCACCACAGCAACTACGTCAACGCTCTCACTCTCCATGGGAGCCTGTCAGGGCCGACAGCGACTTTGACAAACATATCAGCTACATAGCTGACGAGGATCACGCGGATGAGCAGCCCAATGTCGAAGATATGAACAATATGATTTACACTCAAATACGTGAAGAAAACGTTAAGCGCCACAGTGCTTGGAGCAGTACCCACGAGCCGATCCCGGCGAGCGTCACCTTCCCACAAGATGCATTGAAAACGCACAAGCTACGACGAGCGCCTAAGGCTCAATCATTGCGGAATTTCTCTGGGAGCAGCGTTGCCAGCCATGGAGACAGCATAACGGATGCGCCGAGGCAACTTAGGCACAAGAAAGCTCTCACTCCAAGAAGTCTGCAGTCGTCACCTGTCGTAGCTTCAAATGTTGGGGCACGCCGGGTTGTCACGGAGCCTGTCATGTCCACCAGTGGCATGAGCAAGCTGACAGAGAGTTCCTCGAATGGTGGCGCAAAGCTTTTGTCACACCCTCCTCAAGCTTTGGGTGGCGCATCTGACAATCGCGTGCGGCAGCATAGTCTACGACGCTCGCCAAAGGTCAATGGACTGGATAGCAAGCTGCCGCAGCTGCTTGAGCAGCAATCACCGCCGAAGCTCAAAGCAGAGCGCACAGGTCGTCGAGTCTCCGCTGACAACAAGCATGTGGGCAATAATAGTGTCGAGACGAAAGGCAGCATACTATCTTCACCGCAAAAGGGTTTGCAGGCTGATCCGCGCTTCCTACACCCGAGCACGACCCCATTCTCCACGAGCCAGATGTCAGATCGGACCGAGATTGAATTGTGCGAAGCTACGGCTGTCAACATATATCCTCACCACAACGACAGTCTACTAGCAATTCAGAATTGCTCCACCAGGCCAGTCAGCAACGACAGGGACGTGCCGGCTGCTCCGAACCACAGCGATATACCTACTAGCCAGCAGGTCCTGGAGACCTTCCTGGCAGACAGAGACTTGGAAAGCAATGAGTCGAACCTTGAGGACCTTCCACCTGCGTCGCAGCTGAATCCAACTATTCATGTCGACAGCCCGCTCACTAATCCACGTCCTGCGCCGGAGCCACCTGTCATTCAATTCATTCCACCAACACCCAGTGACGAGCTTGACAAACAACTCAATGTTGAACCAGGTGCACAGCCGAGGAGCAGACCATTGATTCCACGACGGCAAGAAAGTCTTGTGGAGCGCGCTAGACGCTACAGCGAAAGCTTCATCGTGCAGCCGCTGTTCGGTCGGGCTAGCAGTGGTCGAAGACCGAAACGTGTCACTGTCGACGATGCTGCAGTGGACCGGCCAACTCACCTGTCACCACTTTGGAGGCCGAACTACATCTGGGAAGGCGATGACAGTGACGACGACTACGATATGATTAATGATGAGGACGACGTTCCATATGCGGCCCTACCGCGGGGCGGAGACACCTCTGAGATTATGGAGCCGCGCAAGCAGCAACGCAACTCCTTTCTACCTCGCAACTTGAGCGTCCGCATGCCTGGCTTCCGAGGCCAAGGTGGCTTTTTGCTTGGCAATAGCCTGGATCTCGAACGCCACGGATCGAATAATCGTCGTCACTATGTCCCAGCCAAACGCAGCACAGGTGGACTCCACACCAATGTCTCTGGCGGCTACGTCACCGAGATCAGAAAGACGCGCTCTTTGCGCTCGAAGAGCAGCGAAGAGATGCTCAGGCAGATCGCTGGCAAGAGACGTGTTCTCTCTTTACCATTTTCGGCCGGCAAGAAGATGCAGTACATCAGTCTTCGACGGTTACGAGACAAAGTTGGTGATCTGCGTGCGGAGCGAGAGGAGAAGCGCCGCGAGAAGAAAAGACAGGCACTCAGGGAGCTGATCACACATCGCAATTACGAAGGAACATAGACGCACGTGATGCTGTGTGCTATGACTTGGGACTAAAGGGCTTAGACGATTTTCTCGTAAGCATTTTGCATTTATGGCGGGATGACTAAGGAGCGGATGATGATACGAATATAACGGTGTGCACGATATGATCTTTCTTTCGGAGAATATGCACAGTGGGCTTGGGGCATGATTGATGAATTGGATGACTAGCTTCTTCTGCACTGGTTCGCTGACACCTGTATACTATTGCTGCTTGAAAATTCGAGAATTACTCTCACGAAGAGTTCCATTCATGACGCAAGCGCCATGCAAAGGTGTATTACTTGGGATCTTCCTCATTGATTTAAGCCGAAAATGATGAAGGAAGTTTGGTAAGTTCGCACAGCACAGGCCTAACCTCCCCTGCGGCGGTGGGCAGCAGAGAAGGGTGAGGGGCGATACCGCGACGGCGGCCTTGGGTCATGGCTTGGTACGGACGGTTCGTTGTTCGAGGAAATGCATAGTGTCACATACCTGGAACGTGCCGCTTAGTAGGTGTTTATGCCGACCACGAGAGCAGCAGGTGGTGGGTAGGCCGAGCTACAGCCAGACCCGACTGTTCTAGAGCCGGGCAAAAGTCTATTCGCGACAACTCGATCTCCTTTATTGAGCGCAAACGTCACTGATGCAATTCCTTGCAGCCAGCATCCTACAGCAACTACGGCAGCTGAATCTGGAAGTTGCCTTCCTGCTCTCCGCTCGATTCCGCAGCGAGATAGAGGCGTGGAAGATCAGCCGGCGAGCTGTCATCCGGATCCAGTAAATGGGGGCCCTGAGCTAGTAGGTGGAGGCCGATGCGAAGCTTTGGCTTGCTTGCTCTGGATTATTGAATTTTGTCGCAGAAGGGCAGGGGCCTCTTTTCATGTGAAGGAGAGTTCAGAGACCCTCGAGTCCTTCTCGATTGGGAAGATGATGTGCATATTATGCACAAATCGCTCCTTCTCGATTAGGAAGATTACTCAATATCATGCACGACTCCTCACGCCTCAACTACCCACAGCGCTCCCGCATCGTAGAATCAGACGTCGTCGGCGATGGACCGAGTTCAGTCTTCACCCAACCCGGATAACGGTACCATCATTCATCAGGGCTCTGCGAATGAAACACGCTAGTATTTTTGACCCGGACTAGCGCAATCAGAGGTTGCTTTCGGAATGGCAACTCTTGACGGATCATATGGTGAATAGACTCAAGCGCGAAGCGGTGCTCAATGATGTCATCGGGAAATAACGAAGTCGCGCGACGTGTGACTATGGGCAGTCGAGAGGAGGGAAGCAGCATCTGCCAGTAGTGACTTGGAGCAGCGCGCCTTCGATTTGCGAGCCGTCATGTCTCATCCCCCGTCGCCCTGGCCTCCCACTCCCATGCGTACTGCTGTCGAAGACACAATGCGTGGTGTTGGCGTCATGATTTTCACCGAGAAGACAGTCATTGCGCGCCATTTTTTTCTTCTATTTTCTATTTCTATCTTCCAAGGTTCTCTCCGTATTAGTATTAAGTGTCTTTCATCGTCATCATCTGTAAGTGAAAGACCAAACCCACAAGTCAGCCTCCAACATCAAGGACAGCCCACTCCCATCGAGAACAGCCCAGACTTCTTGAAAGCAGCCCACCCTCCCCCGAGAACAGCCAGCCCTTTGTGTGAATGGAGTAGTCCACCCTCATCAAAGAACAGTCCACTCCCAGTGAAGGACAGTCCACCTCCAATAAGAACAGTCCACCCTCAACAGAGAACAGTCCACCTCTCGTAACAGTAGTCCCTTCCCAATGATAGTCCCTTCTCATTGATAGTCCCTTCCCATTGATAGTCCCTTCCCATTGATAGTCCCTTCCCATTATTAGAGCCTTTCCATTAATAGTCCCTTCCATTGATAGTCCCTTCCCATCCATCTTTCGTGATGATCATTCCAAGCTTCATAAGAGACAGTTCACACCCCGAGAGCATGCCAGGCGCCATCGCTAGAACATGCCGAAATTGAGTCCCACGCACAATGTGCACAGTACGTCAAAGTCGACCATGTTTTTGCAACAACAAGGCTGCAGCCAGACCAGACCAGGCCAGGCGCCGTCGCTAGAAAACATGCCGAAATTGAGTCCCACGCACAATGTGCACAGTACGTCAAAGTCGACCATGCTTTTGCAACAACAAGGCTGCAGCCAGACCCGACCAGGCCAGGCGCCATCGCTAGAAAACATGACGAGCTTCAGTTCCACGCACAATGTGCGCAGCCCACCAAGTCGATCGTGCTTTTGCGACAACGAGGCTGATCATTGCAGCCAAACACCCTCCCCCGTCGGCGACGGTTGAGAGATCGACTCAATGTAGCCAGACATCCTACTTCTGTTGGCGACGGTTGAGAAGGTTGTTGATTGCCGGGCTGGAGCTGGCAAACGCGGAATGAGGCGTTGCGTCCGAGTTCGACCTGTTGTCGTGAGTGTCAGAATATTCAGCATCTTGCAAACTCTGGTGACATCGACCTACTGCTGCCCGTAGGATGCACTGCTGGTTGGAGACGTTGTCCCGGTGGCCAGACCCGCGAGGACACTGTTGTGTAGAGTCAGCATTCCGTGATCATTAGGTTGATGCGCAAGAGATACATACACAGCGGCATTGTGTGCGTCCAGCTCGTGCTGCCCGGGATAGCTGGCAGTCCGGTTGTACTGCGGATTGAGGGGGCCATAAGCAGCATGATTATACGGCGAATTGACGGGCCCATAAGCAGCATGATTATATGGCGAATTGACGGGGCCATAAGCAGCATAATTGTGCTGCGGAGCGGCAGCACCATAAGCGGGACCGTAGGTCACAGGTGGGTATGGCGCATACCCATATGCCATTGCGACCTGGTGAAGCCGCTGGCGTGGGGCCGGCACGACGGGGCGGAGGTCGCGATGTGAAAGAGTTGGTGCGGCAGGCTCCGCATTTGCTAGGCCAGCAATCGACGAGAATGGCGGCAGTGACAGCTGGGGAGAGATAGCGCTTTGCCCAGAAGTGGTGGACCGCTTGCGTCGCGTTTCTTTTTTCGCTTGCTTTCGCGTTTGCTTTCGCGTTTCTTCCTCCTCACCGTGGGTCAAGTTCATGTATCGCAAGCGGCAGCTGAGACCGCTGCGCCCGAGTATGGCGCCAATTTCCATATGTGGCACAAGCTGCTTTCGCATATCAAGCAGCGATGCGTTCTGGGGCGGTCAGCTGCTGGTAGGAGTATAGAGGCTGAGACTTACTTCTTCATCTGTCCAGCGGAGGCCGCTTCTCCTTGCCATGGTGGTTCGTGTCGCTGGGCGATGTATCGATGTTGAATAGGCTGTCGGCTTGGATGAAGATACTGTATTTCGGATATACGAGTATAGAAGGATAGTTGCAAGCGTTTGACGGCTGTAGAGCTACTACGTTGCCGGGGTGTTTGTTGGTTTGCGGGTATACGATTTATAAGAGATTGAGAGCTCCACCATGTGTGCAAGTAAGTGTGGACGGCGGACCCGTCTGCTGGTAATTGCTGGGGGATTCGTTGGCAGGGAGCGCTGCGCAGGAACTCTGTTGGTTGAGGGAGCCACACCTGGCAGCGGAGAAGGTCATGTTTCGCAGCGACCCTCGAGTAGTAGACAAACAATATGTCCGAAGAGTGGGAGTGTTGCTTGGATGCAGATACATATCTGCGTGTCAAAGGGTATTGCGCTCAAGCTGTTGCCCATTGCTGCTCACACACACAGCGCATTTCAGGCTCGTCGTCGCTGAGCGCAGCGGCCGGCCAAGCAGCTTACCATTCCACACACGTATCCGCGACATTGTTCTGATTGAAATTGACTGGTTTTGCGGCACTCAACGCATTCATTGCAATAGGCTTTGCGGGATGCCATTGCGTACCGCGTAAGATGTCAAAGCTGTTGTCATGATCAGCTCGATCTACGGACCTTTTTGGACAGATGCAGCGAAAAGGGCTTGGTCTCGAGAGACCATCCTCGGTCCTGCTCACATGCAATATTGCTAGATTCTTGGCGATGGTGTGTCCTTTGAAGCGTCATCTCCACGTGGCCCAACGTACTGGGGCGTCAATGTATTGACAGGAGCAAGATGACCAATAGGATTTCGGTGGTAGTCGTGCGCTTGCTATCAAGGCCCGTTGATAGGTACATTTTGTCTACTTCCACAGGCTGCTAGATGTCATCGGCGCCAAAGCCTCCTGTAGCTAGGCCCGCTGGGAGATCGGGGCCATCCCCTGTGTATGTGGCAGAAGATGATGCCTTGAACCTGAGTGAGGTCGCCGTTCAGACCTTCCGGCTTATGTCAGCCGCCATAGTTGCGGTCCTCTCCGCTACACTGGCCTAGGAAAGTGTCCTTCCAGCTGGGAGTGGTGGTGCGCCAAAGAAGGGCCTGCCTCATCAGCCCGACAAGCGGAGGCGATTGCCGCCATCATCATCTTGCATGCGTTTGATTGTGTTTGTCTAGAAAGCGCGATGTCGCGTTCATGTCGAAGCTGCAATGCAATATCGACGCATTGTAGAGGAAGTTTTGAGGAGTGTCGCGCTGTAGTCGATCTCGCGACACCGGCGCGACCAGGCAAGCAGGCCTCACCACAGCGCACGGGCGCAGACAGCATTGGCCTTTGGCTGCCCTTCCTCGTGCCGGTGTCGGTCTCATCCACAGATCAATCATCATCAGCGTCTAAAGATGCCCGAGCTTCCACGCCAAGCCTACAAGTATACCGCACCGCCAAAGCATCTCACAGTCTTCACCAAGTCTTCGCGACGACGAACCTACGCCAACCTGTCATCCTTGCAGCCATGGGTTTTGGGAATCTGGCGATGATGCTTTGTAGCTCGAGGACGGTTCGCCTAGCGAAAACATATTTGGCAGGGGCCTGCTTCTGCTGAGCCGTCACTCGAGAAACCTCCGCTGGGCATAGGGTGTCCATGTAGGAGGTATCCTGAGGCTAGAGCCCGGCTGTTCGATCGCCAGAGCGCGCATGCGTTCTCTCATCGACCTCTGCACTGTCTGCTCTCTGATCTAGACCGCCGGTGTGGCAAAAGCATCATCCGAAGGCGACAGACTCAGACATTGGACGTGCACAGAGAGCCACCTGCATACTAACGTCCAGACTTCGAATCTGAAACGCCTGTCTCTCGCTGCCATCCGGTTTCAGACGCTGCAAACTATCTCTGATCTGCAAACCTCCAGAGAAAGGTTCAGCGCTACAACGGTCAGGGAAAGGGTCGCTCTGTGCAAAGGTCTGGTTAGCACCTTTCTCGAAGAAGCTTGAGACCCAAAGGTCTAGTCCCGAAGTCGACCATGATTGACGAGTGGCACGCATCTTGGACGTGCACATGACTACATTCTCAATCTCATTTGCAAAATGATCTCCACAGCATCCAAAGCACGTCCGCGATGCTGCCCGTAGCAGCTGGTTCAAGCGTGCGACTGCCAATTTGAAATATGTTGGCTCGCAGCAGTGTGCGTGGGCAAGATCTACCGGACTTTCGGCTGGGAAACGTTGGCAAGGAGTATGAAAAGACCACAAACTCTTCAAGTTCCGGGTAGGTGTACAGCCGACTACTGGTCTTTCTGTCGTGCAAGACACTCGATTTGGGTGTCTCATATGCTGGGATGTACTGGAAAGACTCCTCCGTATCCAGGTCAATGAGCCCGACTACCTCCGTCTATCGTACAAACGCTGCCACTTCTTTGCTGCAACAATATAGTCTCATTTCCTCCACCTATCGTACACGTGCTCTATTAATAACCGTGAACAAAAGACTACGTGGCCAGCACGAAGTAACTACCATTCATCCCACCCATTCCGTTGATGCATATTGACGCCGCGCAAATGCCGCCATTATGCCGTCAAAATAAATTCAATGATTGTCATGAAGTCTCTGCAATCCGTGGAAAGTCATATGCCTCCACTTGCGCATAAGGATTGTGAGCCGGTCCCGCTGTCGTCGCTTCGTGCTGGGATCGATGCGATGTTTCGTCTTGTTCTGCCGTCTCTAAAACAGGCTCTGTTTGTAGTTCAAGTGCTCTTTCTTTGCAGGCAGCTGCTGAAAAGCCATTCCCAACTTTGCTGGATATTATCCGCCATCTGTCGATTTCATATTCTTCCATCGCGCTGCGCAATCTTTGGAGCTGTGTCACTTGTCAGTTGAGAGCTCGCCACGGAAGAATTGACATGCTGAACAGAACGCATACAATCAAAGACGCAGATGATGAATAGAGCAACATTCATGGATCAGGCTCCTCCATTCCCGCGTTGAGAGACAGCAAAGATATTGACACGTACCATTTCGTCGGTCCATACGGTAGTCTTGGCTTTGAGTTTGGTACAGTATCGAACCTGTAGTGTCCCTGAACTCCGACCTGGGAAAAAATCTGCAATTTGCTTCCAAGTGAGGTTCTTGGATTCTTTGAGCTCCACTAGAAGTGCATCGTCTTCGGAGGTAAATTTGAGCTTGGGTCCTTTCGGCCTAGAGGCTGGCGCAGGCATGCCTGGATGTCCGACAACGCTCGGAGGGCCGTGCTCGTCTGTCGACCCGGGCGAGTCCTCGTAGCCCATGCGTTGACTCTTCATAGGAGGAGGCTGATGTGGAAGTCGATGGTGATGGTGTGTGGGAGCCGAGGTCTGATACGACTGTGTGACTGCCTGAGCATTCCCCGGATGCGGCGAAGTGTGCTGCGAAGGAACATAGTAGGACGATGCCCCAGACCGTGGTCGCGCGTGATGGCCATGTTGTGTCAAATCCGCTGACGTCTTGCCTCCCGAAGCAGCTGCTTGCACTTGCAGTTGCGCGGATCCAGGGAGTTCGTATGTGTATTCTTCGCTTGGATGGCTTCGTTTGCGTGACGAGCTTGCCATTGGCTGATATTGTAGCATCTCCGGGCTTTCGTACGGGGGATCATACTGTGACGACGAGACCTGTGATCTTGACGTCGACCGCTGTGCTTGTAGCTGGGCAGGCATCAGTTGCGACTGCTCCATGTATGCCGGCTCCGTCGCGGTCGACTGCGACGGAAGCATAGTTGTTGCGCCATGCTGCGACTGGTGGTATAACTGGGGAGGGTGCAGTTGAGGTTGAGGCTGAGGCTGTTGCGGATACAGCTGTTCCACTTGCTGTTGTTGGTGTGCCGGATAGTAGTGATCTTGAGGGTGAAGAGGCTGAAAGCTTTGGGTGAGCATTTGTTGATATGCTGCCGCTGTCACCGGAGTGATATCCTCAGCCTTCGAGGCTTGCGCATGACCACCATAGCCAAAGCCGTAGTTTGAGAACGGGTCCGCCACGATTGCAATGTCCCATGCAGTCCGCTGGCGCTCGATGCACAGATAGTCTGCCGCACAATATAGCCCGGAATGTAGCGTAAGACGATTTGCCAGTGCAGGGACGACCAGGTTTGCCGTGATGTCGAAGTATAGCGAATGTCCTCTGATATAATATGATTAAATGAACGATAGCATGCAACGCCAAGAACCTTTGGAAGCAATGCAACAACGATAAAACAGAGCGATTGAACTTGGAACAGGGTATAAGAATGTTGCGACAGCGGGGCTGTTTAAGAAAGAACGTACTGAAGCAGGTGCCCAAAGACAGCGAGGATGGCATGATTATACTCGCCGCGATCGCGTGGCCTGCATGTCAGTTGAGGCATTACCGCATGCGAAGCTCGTAGTGCCATATCAGTGCTCAAAGTCTCGCTTGATCGCCACTGCGACAGCCAGACGCCAGACCGCAGCAGCGAGGTGGCAGACTTTACCCTACCTCAGGCCGGATTGGCTGTTCGAAGAGTAACTCTGCCGACTTGCGCAACGCGAGACCAGCATGCCGCAGAGATCAGCCCCAGGGGCATAACCTTTTGCCTGTCAACGGCGAGGCATTCGCTACTGGCCTTCATGCAGGAACTGCTTGTGGGCCCCACACAGTGCGGGTAGAAAGATAGAGTTCACGTTCCAGGATGCATGCGGTGAGGTTGGACAGTAGTTCGGGCGAAAGGGATCCGTGCAGCCGCTGGCCGGTATGCGCAAGGCGACAAGGTTGTTCTGGAAAGCGGCCCTGTGTCAGAGCAAGAACGTGCACGTCTGTCTCAAGTGCTGCCTACAGAGGTTAGTCTTCTTCTAGCGCGCGTTTCAGAATGGCCACATTGGTGCAGAGTGTAAAGAGGCGAGCAACGAGTCATAGGCACAAGGTGGCGGATCGCCCTTGCTTGCGAATATGCTTAACAGCCGAGAGGCGGAGCACCAATTGCTGCGAAAAATAGAGTCTGCGTTGGCGACGCGGTCTCAGGCCGCTGATAAGGCGTCTCGATGTGCTGCAGTACCGCATACAGGGCTGTTTAGGGACTCTGGCATTGTCGGACAGGGGGGAGACCCTGAGTGGCGACAGAGCCGCATCAGCGAGATTGTCAATCTTGACGGCTCTTCGAATAGGGTGCTCGCGCTGTGAGGATCACCGGCAACGTCTGCCCGTATGCTTCAGCCACTCTCCGTCGTCGATCCGCATGCTCTGGGCATATAGGCAGTGATGGAGCGGGTGTGCTGAAGCCTGAGGAGTCGGCTCAGCGCGGTCACGGATGCGACGCAGCAGGCCGAGCGGACAGTCACAAGACTTCGGCCGCGATGTGCGCGAGGCGGTATGTGATTATACTTCGACGGTGAGAGATGCCGTTGAAGTCAAGAATGACTCGCTCAGCCCTGCCGCAGAAGGTGCATGGAAGAAGTCTGACGGACGGGAGAAGCGGAAGACATTGTTTCAGACGTCAGGAGTCTCAGGACTGCGCTCCGAGCGCTCGCGGCTCCAGACTTTGCGCTCATTTTTGCCCACGTGAATGACTCGAGCAGTCGCTGGGGCATACCGAGTGACAAAAAGCTTCCCGTTCCACAAATCCTCACGTTCTGTACTACTGCACCTCACGTGCGACCCTGTGACAAGACCTTGCTACATGTGCCCTCCAAACACGTATCAGCCGCGCATTGTGGCTCACAGAAGACCCTGCATGTCTCAGCAACCCCGATATGGAGAGTATGAATGCATTCGGCTCCAGATCTCTGCCCAAAATGCTTAGGACATCCTGGTTCTGATGCGTGCCCAGATCACGCGCGTATCACACCTCTTTCACTGCGCGGCCACAGAAGAAAGCCCCTTCAGAGCCAATGACTTTCGGCTCAGGGCGCCTTTTAAAGGCTTCGTGCCAATCGCGAGGAACAATCGTGTGCTGCCCAAAGCAAGACCCGGCGATTCTGCAGGTGTACGGACGCATTGCGCGCCCAAATAGACCTGCAGATCTTTACCTAGGATTTTAATCCAACATTGCCCGGCCGTCCTGTCATATTCCGGCGTCCTGGACTGTCCACCCTCACCACCCCATACACCATCAAAAGCTTATACCACTTCTGCGAGTCATCCAACATTCCATTTCTGACAAGCAATATTGCATACAAAACCATTGGGTATCTCTGGATCATCAAGCGTCCGATGTGCAGTCAAAAATGTTCCAAGGCAATCGAGAGCTCCTCCCGATGCCCAAGCAAGAAGTCCAATCCTCAATCGTAGTATCCCAAAGTACGATCGTCCAAACTCGATAAGAGGAAGCTACTTCTGGCCTACACCTTCCAGCCCTGCTCTTTCGCGAATTGTTCGCATGCCTAAAATTTGACGGATCAGCATTCCTATCGCAAACTGGAGTACGAGGAAACGGCGAAGCAAGTCACTGGCGACACGGGGAGTGATGCGGCGCTCCAGGATGCAGTACGTACCTTGGCGGGCTTCCCAACTTTCTGGCCGATGACCTTCCACTTATTGTTTTCGTAGTCTTTGATGGCCTGCAGCAAAGCCGCGCTCTGCATGTCCTGTCAGCCAGTCACTCGCAGTGCTCAATAAGAGGCCGGTGAGGCGAACGAAACTGCTAACCTCGTCTTCCGCGAACTCCGCATAGTGCATGTCCTACGAAGCAGAAATCAGCCAAGAACGTGCAAGTGCCACCGGGAGCGACCGTGTTCCCATGAAATCTGCGCAAGAGGTGAGCGAACCTTGTACCAATGCTTTTTCACGCTACCCTCGGTCCGTGTAGGAAACGTCTTGGCAATCTCACTCCAGCTGCTTCCGGCATCTCTCAGAGTCTTCAGCCTTTGCTCTTCTGCTGGTGTCCAGGGTGTATTAGTCCGGCCCTTCTTCACGGTTGGACTAGGCAGCTGCGCCTGTGATGGCGCCAGACCTAGCCCCAAATCAGCCTCCCCGACACCGGGTCCGGTTACCAGGCCAGCGGGGTGCCCATACGCGGCGGCACTGCTGCCTGCTGCGCCCGGGAGTACACCTTCGAGATCGGAGACACGCCTTTTACGCGTACCTGCGGGTAAATGCTGCGGTATTTGCTGTCCAAGTTGCGGGTGCTGTTGCTGCAAGGGTTTATAGTCTGACTGTTGGAGAGGGTGCGAGTACTGAGGCTGCGGAAATGCAAACGGCCCTGTGCGGTTGTGTGGACTATGCGCATAGCCGTAAGTCTGAGTCTGATACGGGTTCGTGAACCCAGTGGCCGAAGTGTCAGATGGCAACGTGAGCTGGGAAGGCGAAGCTGAATAAGCGCCAGGTGTGGGTGTCGATCCAGGGGGTTGTACACTGCGCTTCTGTTGGTTCTGCGACGTATTTCTGCAGCGACAAGCGATTACGCGGTTAGCTTGATTACTGATATGGTACAGCTTGCGGCCTTCCTTCCGTGGCCGGTCTGTATGCTCCCATACGTCCAACTGCTGCTGAACTTCGGCTCAAAGCCGTAGGTTGCTTCCTCGGGGGTACCGGGCAGGTTCCATCTGGAACATCATGGAAGAGGGCAGGGAAGAACGTACGACATATCGGTGGGTGTCGGCTACCAAAAGGATATTTAGAGCGTGGTCTACGCCTTGACTGCCGTGGCCTTGCGTGGGTTGTGCTTGGGTAGCTCCAATAGCATAGTATGCATAGCCCTTCCTCTGAGTACGTGTGCGAAATCTACATTGGCGTGCTGCAGCGCGGGCCTTTCCTCGCCGCCGGTACGGCTATACGCCACCAAGCTGTTCTGAGCGGTAACAAGTATATCTACAAACAGGAAGCACAGCCGGGTGCTTGTCCTTAGGTTGGCGGTAGGCAAAGGTACTTGAAGGAGGATTAAGTTCGGCTCACGGAGCGAGGTCGTTGGCGCAGTACTGGTAAAAAGGTATAGTATAAGGAGATCAGCCAGAGGCGAAGGCTGATGACGAGGGACGCAAAGTAAGCTCGCGGCCAGATGCGGAGGCAGCATGACAGCTCCGACACTGATGAAAATGGCGAGTCCGTTCGAGGCGTTGCGCTCGACAGGGCTTCTCCTAGCATGCGCTTCTAGGGTGGTCTGCTGGCTGATGCAAGCCTTCGCGTGCTCCCATGTGCTGATGTGCACCGCATCCGCCGTACAAGCTGGGCAGGCTACAACCTGCCATCCAGCGAGAACTATTCTCCAAGGGTGTCGTATGCGGCTTGAAATAAAACCTGATATGTTCAGATCGTGCAATTAGACGGGTAGATCTTTCCTCTGTCGTTCAAGATACTTCATCGACAGAGGGGGATTGCCCGGACAGACTCAGCGTCTGTGCGGGGTAATCGAAAGGTAGCCTACCTCCTACAGCCAACAGCGACGGTGATGCACTGGTTGTCTGCCAGGCATAGGCTATATGCCCTGCCATTCGCTGGAGGTGAGGTAGGATGGAACGGCTCGTTGCAACCGCGCATCTTTATGCAGGCCCCGCCATGCACCTGCGAAGAGCTACGAGACGGCTCGATTCTCGAGCAGCACACCGGGAGCGCGCGTGACGTTACATGCGAGATTGCTGTGACATCGAATGAAGTAGCGCCGTGTGAGTGCATGTGCGCTCGCTGTCTGACATGTGAAAAGTGTTTGGCTTCGTTTTAATGAGTATTCTTATTGCTTCTGCGATTGATGTGATCATGCAACCTGCTAGCCTGCCTATCTCAGATCAGATCAGCGGCCGACGTCAAGCTTACCCCAGGTAATGCTCATTTAACGGCCCTTGGCCCGCCCTCCCTTTTCCCGTGCGTGCGCGAGCGCTAGGTGAGGTTTTATTTGGGAAATGCTCGTTCAGACTGGACAGAGAAGATGCCAAAGGAACCGTACTGAACGCGAAGCGGAAACGTTCGAACCGCTTGATCCATATCTATGTATCGCACCCTCCGCATAATATGAAGCTGTCACCAGTCGAGTGCATCTGCAGCGACTGCTCCGTCTTCCCGTCTATCTCGATCTGCCACCAAAGCTTAAGCATGAACAGGGCCCGAGTCCTATGTTCTCACGGTCAGGTCCGGACGAAGCGACAGCACATGCGCGATTCAAACCTCAAGATTGCATGCCAGGTTCGATGGCCTAGATGATAGTGACGACATATCAGAAACAAGCCGATCTCTTACGAACATTTTCTCGCATCAACAGTATTTTCAAGATTTCCCATTGTCTCGAAAGGCATTTGGAGCGGCGCAATGCAGAATCGTGATAACGCGAGTTCGGCGCCTCATGTCATCGGGAGGTCTAGACGCCGAATCAGCCACATTTGCCCGGTAGCCGGGCCGATCTGCAAACGAGCATGAACGCCTAAACAATTGTGGCGAGAAATGGCAGGCAAACGTGGCTGGCTCAAGGATCATACAGCCCTTATCGCATCCAAAGTAAGACCCATTACCAAAAGCTGCAGAGGTCTGCAGATCTCGTGGCTCCCGTGATTTGAAGTAGCGAAGAGTGAGGATGCAATAGAAGGACCACTGTGGCGGTTGTTGACGAGTTTGCTGTGGTGTTGGAAGGCATGCTACTGGTGAAGAGTCCCTGAGCACTAATGGAGGCGAAAGCCCCTCGGTTGGTAGCGAACCGCAAGTCCAACGAGCAAGAGAGCCAAGTGGCCGCCAATACTATGATAGCCATCCATCTCGCTTCGCGCATGCACAAGTATACAATTCGATGACTGGATGAATTTCCGGTGATTGCGAACCTGACAGGTCCTGCGCCACTCAATCTCTCCCAAGCTCCGCGTTAAGGGATACCCATCCATTAATAACAGTGCCAAGAGCCTGGCGGACTGGGTCACGCATGAGTGTAGGCCACAGAGGAGCGTGTCGCCGCAACGCGCGTAGGTAAGGAGGAGTTAGCTAACCACCGTTTTAGGAAGCCATGGCACTGCAAGCAAATCTGTCGATTGATATCCGTCCTAGCATTTCCCTCTTAATGACCCTCTCTCCACCCAATGGGCACAAGCGCCGCAACAACCTGCTGCGTTCCCCTCTCCGTCGCGAGCAAATTGAACTGAGCAGCCGCGTTCCTCGTGTCCTGCACCTCCACCCTGATGCCCAAATCGTTGATGTGCTGCCTCGTCTGCGGGCTCAAGGGGGCAATGCTCGGCCCCGTACCCAAAACGAGCAAGTCAGGCTTCGGCCAGACAAGATCCAACACTCCCCACGCGCTCTTATCGACCTCAAACTGTCCTTTGTGATTGAGCAACTTGCCGCCTATGCTGCGCGCACCCTTGTCATCGTCGCCCATGCCGCCTGCTCCAATAGTGCCCTCCTTGCGACCCTCCTTCGCCCAAGGACGCCATTTCAAAGCCTCGCCTGATACTAGTAGGACGCCAGCGCCAGTAACCTTGAGGCCACTGTTGAGGGCAAAGCCAGTCTGCAAGCACGCGTCGACTCCAGTGCTAGGTGGAGGCGTGCTTGACAATATGTCCATCTCATTGAAATCTGTTTGGGTATCCTCCTCACTCTTTGGTCCTCGGTCTTTGTTTCTTGGAGGCGAAGGTACAGCCATTGGTGCAGTGGCATGTAGACATCTCGACTGCTGGATTATCCCTGGTCGATATGCACTTGCAGTTATCCGTTTCGACAGTAATTGATGGTAGCATCGCCGACATTGGATTCCACGCGTTGAAGCACTGAATGCCGCTCTAGTCAGCGCCATTGCTGATCTCATTGATGCAATCTCTGCGGTGAAAATTGATGGATAACAGTGTACGAGGTGAACTTGGTGCTACCTACCCAGGCAGGTAGGAGCCCAAAACTGCGTGAATGACGGCATTATCGGAGAAACCTTGGCGCCGAAAAGACGTTCCTTCCTCTTCCAGACAGACCTCCACCACTAAGTATCTGTCGAAGTCCCATCCGCTCAACCAATTGCAAGCCATACAATCTGAAAGGATGACTGAGATGCCAAGCTTCAGACCAAAAGGTCCACTTCTCGGGACTAAGCAGGGTTCGAAGAACACAGCATACAGCGAGAAAGTGAGGGTCGACATCAGTGTTGCCTTTGTCCTGCCTAACGATAGCAAGAAAAGGAAGGGAGCAAAAGGCAAGGCATTTATCCTCACATGCCACTCTGGTTGCTAATCCCTGCTCAGTCAAGCCTTTCGATTCTTCTGAGATATCATCACCATTCCTGGACCCTAAGATAATGGAACGCAAGGTCAAGGCAGCAAAGAGGCCATGATGGGCGCCTTGAAGCTCTGTTCACGGCAGAGCCATGTTCTGGGACGGGCTGTTGAGGCTCATATAGAGTAGTACAAGTTGTTGTTTTCCACTTGCCGCCAGCTTCTTCCTGGTCGCGACGAGGGGTTCCAATTGGAACTTGCCAGGTGGGCTGAGTCATGATTGCAAGCCAGTCAAAAGCCCCCTGGAGGTCAGATATCGCTGCTAGAGTTGATTGGATGCAGTGCTATACCACAGCCAGCAGGCAGAAGATGGAGCGGCTATGCTGCGTGAGGACTCTGTCATCACTCTCGCTGAAGATGGTGCACAAGAATGTGCGTGGCACTTCTCGCAGACACATAGGAAGTTTTCAGCCACAATTACGCTTTGCAAGTCGGGCACGGAGTCAGCGCTTGGTCGACGACTCCGGAGCATATCGTCCATTTATGATATCGCATGATGTCTGTTGAGGCTGATGTCTGTAGAGGACAGGGCGTTCCGGTCCATTCTCTATGCAAACAAATTCTATCTTACGCCCAATCCGCTCGTGGCATTGCTACAGTGCCAAACAGATACTGCATTCCGCTGGCTCTGCCGCTGATCGGTAGAATAATACATCTATTCCGACTAATCCCCCCGATTCCTGGCACCCTAACGCACCATTTTTTAGGGTATCAAAAGACTCCATTCAGCCCAGACCAGCTGTGATCATCATCGTACATATTCATTGCAGATAGTGCCGCGTCCACGAGCCCCCTACCTAAGACCAGCGCAACTTCTGACGTTCGGGTAATGGCCGTTGTTTTGCGTATCACTGATGCAGGCTCGCACAAGCATTCCTGCTTTCGCTCGGGACAACTTCCGGCAGGTCTTCGAGTGTCCGAAATTCACTGATCGAGGCCCTAGCCGAGGTGATGATGACAGCGGAGTGTAGCTTGGCCTGCGCCCTGTGCGGCAATGCTATTCCGTGCTCCACCTCGAAGTCCCCTCGAGAACTGACAGCACTGAAGCTGTCGGTCTTTCCGTGTGCTATCGCTAGTGCGATTCTGGAGCGCATAAGTTCCGGGCCTCTTTCATCCGAGCACTGGCTGTAGTAGCCAGCCGGCGTCTTGCCCATCCAAGTCGAGCTAGTCGGTGCTCCTCCTGATCTTGTACTTGCAAGCACGCTCTTTAGCAGTGGCTTGAGCGCCGGCAGGCTAGCAGCTATGATGCCCAAGCACAGCTCGATCATGAACCACACTTCGAAACTGTCGTGCCAGTCGCGGTCTTCGTCTTCGACGAAGCGCCATTGGTAGGTCGCCTTGGTGATGCCAGCTGCGCATGTAACGAAGCCGAGGCCTAACACGATCGCCAGACTTGTCTTGGTACGAAGGTCGACGTGAAGGCGTATGACGACGAATATTGGAGCTATGGCGAAGAAGAGGTCCGTAACAATAGTAACAATGCTGTTGAATAGGGCAAGCCCGTCGATGGTTTTTACGGAGAAGCAGGCAGTTCGCGGATCTGCGAACAGTGACCAGTTCCAGAACGCTGCGATAGGATGGCACCCGAAAATCAACGTGAAGGCTGCGGCGAGTCCGAAGGCCACGAGAAAACCTTAGTCAATTGTGGTCAGCATTCGAAATCGTGATTGGAGTGTGATTCCCATGCCGCTCACCGATTATACCCCAGAGACATTTACGCCATATCGACCTTGGAGCCAGCCTCAATAGGAATAAGGCGATGGATATCTTGACAAGTACCAGGCCAAACATTGGCCACAGATTGTGGAAGAAGGACCAATGGCTCTTCATTGTCAAGACAGCCGGGTCAGCACAGACTATGTGCCTTCCGATCCCGTATCTGGTCTCCCCAACAAAGCATATCATGGTCGCTATCGCCATCAGCGCAGCACCCAGCATAGCATAGTCGTCGGCGCCAGTGCAGTGGAGCATGTACGCCCGAACGTGTAGGCGAAGGATCACCGTGATCAGGGCCAAGGCCAGGAATGATCCTGTCACCCCTAAGACTTCTGGACTGTTGCTGGCGTGGCAGTATGGTGTATTCTCTGTGACTCTCCAGCGAGCCTGCAGCACCTTCGCTGGTGCATAATGTTGCTGAAGCATGATAATGGCTATGACGTGGTGCTTGGTGTTGTGAGGTATCCTTCCACGGGCCTGATGTCGATGGGCTTGTCCATTACGAGAAGCAGGATCGCTCTGGTCATGCTTGATGTGCTAGAGCATGCACGAGATGGAAGCAGATGGCGAGACATTATTGGAGTTGGCCTCGGTGTTCAGATCGGTCCGTATGTTAGTTGAGACATTTTACTTATCAGCACTTCGCGGAGATTTCAAGTAGTGCGACAAGAACTGATACTAGGCAAGCAAAGCAAAGCGTCATTACAAAGATTGCAGCATGCGAAGATAGCTTGCTCTTCGGCGCATTGCCGTGAAGTTTCGTGAGTTCGAATGCCTCGCCATGTTGACACCTCGAGACAAATGGGCGGCTTGAGTCCACTGGCGACGTCGTAGGCCATGCTCTCGCGGTGGATGACAAAGTCGTTACAAGCATGAAACTTTGACTCGTTGTACACCAGTCTTAGACCAGCATAATTGTTGCGAGACTGCCTGGATATGTGGTGGGCAGATCATCATCCCGGAAGCATGGAGAGAGTCCGGGGCAATGTGGACTTGGCGGCTGACTGAAGAGATTGGTGTGCCTGGGGAGATTGCTCTCGGTGGTGATCCGAGCAATAGCGAGCGCATTCGTCAGGTTGCCGGACCTGAAGACATTGGTCATCTGGTCGTTTGGAATCGAGAAGCTCTCAAGCTAGGGACATGGGAGCGCTATTGTTATTGTGAAGCCACCATCGCATCCCTCGTAGAATCGTTCGTTTCACGGCTCTTTGGCGCGGAATCCCACGGTCTCCTAATAACCCGGTGAGGGTCAAGCATTGATAAGCTACTGGTGCTTTACTTAGGTACAGGGTGTATCAGAGCCAGCCAAGCCGTCTTCAGTACAGCCTGGTTGCTTTGGTAGAACGTGCAGTAATGTATGATCATGTATTGGCGCCTTGTCCTCAACCATACTGACGATGATCAGGGTGTGGTGATCTCCAATGAAGCAATGATCACGAAAAAAGTGCAACCACGCTAGCCGAAACGAGGCAGGGACGTAGGTGGTTGGACTCTGGGCGCAAGCCTTGGTCGAACGTCACGTTGCGTTAGGGTCCAGGTTCTTCTTGAACAATCAAGAATACTTTACTATGCCATGTTCTTGAACTTCTGGAGCGACACGGTCCACGCACGCTAAATACTCGAGACTGTGACGCCGCGACACGCCGACACCGTACATATGGCGGACCGCACGGGCTCTCGGCCGCTCAAATGCAGTCGAAGTAATGCCGCACATAATCTTCCAACAAGAAGGTTGCCCGAGACAAGCAGACTACAAGCCAATGAGTCAAGTCGCGCACACGAGTCCTGATGACGAGATAGCTTCCAAGTGGACGACTGATGTCGTAGGAAAACTCCGTACAGGCCGCCTGATCGACGACCCCGACTACTACACGCGGTACTGTTGCACCACGGATATTCAGTCCCCACACTATGTGGTTGGCAAGGTCTCACTCCGAAAGAGACTACTTCCGGTGATGAAACTCTGTTTCGGTGGTCTAATGGTCTGATGGTTGACATGGTGTTCACCCAACCACGATGCGTATCGCAAGTGCTTGTGTGGTCGAACGTTATGAGTATTGATAAAGGCCCCGCCGATCATGCCTGCGTTGACTACTACAACGGCGAGCGCGCCGCGTAAGGTCTCGCGGATCTCAAACATACAAGCATAACAAGAGGAGCAGCCTGTCTGGCAGCATATTAACAGCCTATATGCAGTCCTAGTGTAGCCTTCTGTCGGCTGCTAAGATGAAGTAGTACAGCCGTATAGGAAATCGCTAATCTGTGATGGCAGCCAAAGCTCCCTAAGTGGCGGTAGGAGTTTTAGAGGACCACACAGGCCTACAGCATCCCTTCCAGTACATCTCCAGTCCTTACCGTTCCCCGTGGCATGCGAAGCGGCTAGGTGCCTTTCCAGATTGCTCTGGCTTTTCCTAAATGCGTGCCTATAGATATTATGCTACTTGCTGTGATTAGGTTGCCCCCACAAATAGGCATCCACGCGTTAATAAGGGATACTATCAGGCTATTGCAATAACTAGTCCGCAGTGTTGTATAGTGTTTATAAGTTCCCCGTATATGCCCAGAAATTGCAATAGCTGCCTCCTATGCAGTTATCCTTCCTAATCCGATACATTGCTTAAAAGGTTACAAGCAAATATATATATATTATTGCTAGGCATATAAAAGTAGATTACCTTTGCTAATTAATATTCTGCATGTTATAGTTATGTATGTTAATTAAGAAGCTATATAAGAGATAGCTACTAAGCTAAAACTAAACTATCTAGTCTAAGCTTAGCTTATATAATAGTCTGCTCTTAAATAATAAATACTCTACTTATTCTTAACTATACTATTGTTAACAACTAACTAGTAGGTTATATGTACCTTAGTATAAGTAACCTAAATAGATAAGCGTTAGTAGCTTCTTTAGATAAGTATATAAGAAGAAAGAAGTACTAAGTAGTTCTAATAAATAATAAGAGTTTAATAATAGTTAATTCTAATTAGTTAATTACTAAAATAAGTTAAATATAGTCTAAATAAGTCTATTCTATGTTCCTATATATATAGAAAGAAAATACTACTTCTTTCTATATATATTTAACTATTTAACTATTTAACTAGTTAGTTAGTTAAATAGTTACTAAGCATAGTTATATATTTAACTACTAAGTTCTTTCTTTAGTTAGGCATATGTTTCTTTATATAATATATTAAGTCCTTAGCGCTATATAATTAGTACTATCTATTTTATAACTATAACTTATATATTCTCTTATATGCTTTCTATACTTCTTCTTAATTTATAATACTACTCTCTCTTCCAGTGAGTTTATCCTAAACTTCTTCTAGTATGTCTTTATAGTATAATATAGTTGCTACTCTACTAACTTGTTAAGAGCGCTATAATTATTAATTATAGCTTATTAAGTTAGGAGAGAATAGTTAATATAAGTAGTTAATATAAGTATAATAATATCTATAAGGCTTAAGAGAATAATTCTAGCAATAATACAAATCTTAGGAAGATAGAAGTACTTAGAACTAAAAGTATTATAAATAGAATACCTATAATAGTAATAATTAATAGTAAAGCTAGTAGTAGCTTTATATTAAAGAACTATATTTAAAGGAACGCAATTATAATACGCTAGAAACTAGATAGATATAAGGTAATTATAGTAAATAAATTATACTTGCCTAATATAGATAGAGAAATAGTACCTCTATTATATATTACTTAAGAGTGTTATAAGGAGATTATCTTAGACATAATACTAATAGCTAGGCATAATATTATACTTAGTAACTCTTAGTTAAGAAGACATAACCTAGTTATTAACTAGAGAACAGAAGTACTTATATTTAATTAATACGCATATAAACATATTATAAAACCTATGTATTAATAGTAGATAATAGTAGATAAGTAGAAGAAACTATATAAGATATGTTTCTTAGTAAATAGTAGACTTTAATAATAAAGTATAAACTAGATAGATACGAGAGAGAGTCTACTAGATTATAAAGATATTATAGTATATAGTAAAATTATAGCACCTAGAATCCTAGAAGAGTATAAGAAGTTTATACCTCTCTTTAAAGAAGAAATAGAATTAGTAGCCTTAATAAAACATTAGGTATAGGACTATAAGATCTAACTTTGGCCTAGAAAAGTACTACTCTTTAGACTACTCTATACTAAGTTAGGCAAAGAACTAGAAGCTAAATAAGAATAGATAAAGAAAAACAAAGCAAAGAAATATATCTATAAATTAGAATTCTTAGTAGTATTACTAATAATATTTATTCTAAAGAAGAATAGAAAACTATAATATATATAGGAATATTAGAAGCTTAATAATATTATAATTAAGAACTAATATATACTACCTAATATTAAAGAATTCTAAGATAGACTTATAGAAGCTAAATAGTTTACTATACTAGATCTTTAAAATAGCTACTATCTTATATAAATAGCTATAGGCAAAGAATAGAAAATAGTATTTAGGTTATAATATAGACTCTATAAGTTTCTAGTTATGCTATTTAGTTTAATAAATACGCTAACTAGTTTTTAAGACATAATAAGTAATACTCTATAGAAATATCTAAACAACTTTATAGTAGTATACCTTAATAACATTCTAGTCTATACTAATAGAATGCTATAACAATATGTTAAGCATATACAAAAGGTTTTTAGAAAGCTATAAGATTAAAACCTACGCGTTAACCTAGAAAAATACAAATTCTATAAGAAGGAAGTTAAGTGTTAACAACTAACTAGTAGAGTAATACGTACTAAACAACTTAGTATATATGTAGTTAACTCTAAGAGATTAGCGTAGGTAGTATTCTTTAGATAAGTATATAAAGAGGAAGAAGTACTAAGTAGTTCTAATAAATAACAAGAGTTTAATAACAGTCGATTCTAATTAGTTAATTACTAACATAAGTTAAACATAGTATAAACTAGAGTCTATCCTACGTTCCTATATATAAAGGAAACCTACTAGTCTTAGCGTCCTATATTCTATACTTACTATAAGAATTATGCTTAACTAGTTAAGCACTCTTTTTAAGTCTAGCACTTTATATAATATAGCTCCTTCCTTCTACTCTAATTAGCTAATAGCCTTCTGTTAAGCTAACTAAGCATTAGAGTTTCTTAGACTATAACACAATTTCCTTTCTAGCTAAGCTTATCCTAAGCTTACTTATTATATGTTATCCTACTTCCTTTTTCTCTAGGCTAACGCTTTCTTTTATAATGCCTTGTAATAACTATATCTTAACCTCTAGGCTATTAAAGAAGGTCTCTAGTACTATCTAAGGCAATAATCTTTAAGAGGCTATTAAGCTATTTAGTATTAATATAGTATAAGCTTATTTAGAGTATATTATAGCAGACACACGCTATTACGTCTATCCTTAGTCTAGGAAATGCCTTAAATATTATAAGCATAAGGGCTAGAAGTATAATATTAAGGTTACTTAGAGTAAATTCTAATCCTTAATTTGTTAAAAGAAGAGCCTATTAGAGAAGATTACTGCTACTTAAGAGGAGCAAGATAAGGCTTCTTAAGAGGCAGAGAAGGCTATAGCGTAGGCGCGAGTAGCTACTACTTATACAAATACTATAGTTAAATCTTTAGATATTACTTACGTAAGAGAAGATCGTCTCTAGCAGCAAATAGATCTTGTTAATAAGAGGGCTACAGATGCAATATTAGTTAAGGAGAATGCCCTCTATAAGCTAGAAGAGAAGAAGAGTCTTCTAGGTATAGATCCTTTAAATCTAGACTTTTTGTTTAGTCTATCTCTAGGTACTTAGAGTATTCTAATTAATTAGGACTATAATCTTTCTAGTCTAATCTAGATAGATAGTCCTTCTTTCTAGCGTAGTAGAACTTCTTAAGGAGTTAGTAGTATAGGCGTTAGGAACTTCTTAGGTCCTGCTTAAGAAGTATATATTTGTAAGTTTTTCTTCTTTGTTATAGTAAGGAAATAAGATATACAAATCGCGATACGTTTCTTATTTCCTAGCTATAGTTTTGTTTTTTCTAATATTGTCTAGGTCTAGGTTTAATTCTTTTCTTAGAATTCCTAGATTCTTTCCTAGTAGTTAGTTATGTAATTTTTAGTTCCTAGGTATTTTCTGAATCTAGATATTCTTTCTATTTAACTAGGTACTAATTATTTCTATATCCTAGGACCTTTTTGACTTTATGTTTAGTTTCTTCTTAAGACTTATAATAAAATGTCTTCTATAAGAGTATATTAGAGTCTACTAGTTCTAGAAGTAATATATAGAATATAGGGTGTATTTTTGCGTCTAGTAGAAGTGCTAGCCTATAGTTTATAGGTTCTTATACCTCCTTAATTAAGAATAGTCCAACCTTTTTATAGTCTAGTTTCTTTAATAGTTATTATGTTTTCAGATTTTTAGTGTTAAGATACACTTTATCTCTCTTCTTTAGTTAAGGCACTATTCTTAATTTCTAGCCTTTAAGCCTTTCCTAATCCTTTTAGATTATTTTCCTTGCTTCTTTATATAATTATTAGAGATTACTTGCCTAGACTATTATAGCCTAAGTAGCCTTATAGTAGTATTTAGGTCTAAAAATATTAGGATCCTTTCTGAAATTCAGAAAGAATAGTAATCTGCCTATTATTATAGAGTCTATATTGTTAATTACTAACTAGGCTATAGGTAGTAGAGCTACCTAGTTGTTTATTGCTTTATTAACATAGTAGCATAAGTATATCTTAAGCGTCTAATTTATTCTTTTAGTCTATCTATCTGTTTATAGATAAAACGCTATTAATAACTTCTACTTAGTCCCTAGGAGTACTAGAAGTATCTTCTAATATCTTAATATAAAGAGTTTATCTCTATTAGTAATATGCGTTTTTTACGTTCTATAGTATCTAATTAGTCTATTAAGTACTAGGTGCGCTAGTTAATCTACTATTATTAACTTATTACATAGTATAAAGTACGCATATTTTGTAAGTCTATTAATAATATTAAGTATTGAATTGTAGGCGTGTCCTATAATTAGATCCTTCAATTTTAGCAACTTTATAATAAAGTCTATTATGATTTTATCCTATAGTTGTTTAGGTGCTTCTCTAAACTAAATCTCTCTATAAGGCGCATATTGTTCTGCCTTATTCTTCTAGTAGTATACACACTTCTTAATATAGTTGTGTACTTATTACTACATCTATAGGAATTTAAAATACCTTAATATTAAGTATACTATCTTTATAATTCCTAGATGTCCTTATATTAGTTTGTTATAATACCTTTATATATAGTTCTTAACGCCTACTTCTAGTACTTAGAATTTCCCTTTGCTTACTAGAAATTTCTTGTCCTTATTATTTAGAATTCTAATTGTCTTATTAAATTCTCTAATATTAGCGCTTAGGCTCCTATTATTATTAACTTTTAATACTTAGTGCTTAAACTTATCTTTTGTTTCTATATAGTCGCTCCTTTATAATAAGGCATTAGCTCTTCTATTGTCCTTTCTTAGAGTATACTTAATTTTAAACTTATACTAGCTAGGAAGTTCTGCCTATCTAACTTATCTTTATATAAGGTCTTTTGTAGTTATAAAATATAGAAGATTCTTATAGTCTAAGTATATTATAAGTCCTAGTACTCCTTCGTAGTATACTCTCTAGTGTCGCAATACTAATATAATTAAAAGTAGTTCCTTATTATAGATGTTATAGTTTTGTTTAGCTAGTATTATCTTTTAAGAATAGTAGGCAATAGGTTTACGTGCTCTATTACTCTCTTAGGTAAGGCATACTCTAATAGCTAGATTAGATATATCTGTTTTAATCTATATTAGTTTGTTTATATTAAATATAGTAAGTATAGAGCATTCTATTATAGCGTCTTTTAGGTTTTAAAAGGCCTCTTAATGTTGTTTCTACTATTTAAACGTTATATCCTTCTTTGTAAGGTTTGTAAGTACTATTAAGATTATTAAATAATTCTTAATAAACTTTTGGTTATAGTTTATAAGTCCTAAGAATGCCTAGACGTCTTTAACACATTTTGGTTATAGCTATTCTTAGACTGCCTTAATCTTATTAGAGTTAACTCTTAATCCTTCTATACTTATAATAAATTCTAGGAACTTAACTTCCTTTTTATAGAACTTGTATTTTTTTAGGTTAACGCGTAAGCTTTGTTCTTATAGTTTTCTAAGAACCTTCTATATATGCTTAATATGTTGTTGTAGCGTTCTGTTTATATAAACTAGAATATTATCTAGGTACACTATTATAAAGTTATTAAGGTACTCTTATAAAGTATTGTTTATTATGTCTTAAAAACTTGCTAGTATATTTATTAACCTAAATAGCATAACTAGGAACTTGTAGAGTCTATATTATAACCTAAATACTATCTTCTACTCTTCTCCTATAGCTATTTATATAAGGTAGTAGCTATTTTAAAGATCTAATATAGTAAACTACTTAGCTTCTATAAGTCTATCCTAAAGTTCTCTAATATTAGGTAGAGAGTATTAGTTCTTTATTATAATGTTATTAAGCTTCTAATAATTCTATACGCATTATAGTTCGTTGTTTTTCTTTAGTACAAACATTATTAGTAATGCTACTAAGGATTTTAATTTACAGATATATTCTTTTGCTTAGTTTTCTTTTATCTATTCTTATTTAGCTCTTAATTCTTTGCCTAACTTAGTATAGAGTAGTCTAAAGAGTAGTACTTTTCTAGGCTAAAGTTAGATCTTATAGTCCTATACCTAATATTTTAGTAAGGCTACTAATCCTATTTCTTCTTTAAAGAGAGGCGCAAACTCCTTATACTCTTCTAGGATTCTAGGTGCTATAATTTTACTATATACTATAATGTCTTTATAATCTAGTAGACTCTCTAGTATCTGTCTAGTTTGTACTTTGTTATTAAAGACCGCTTCTTGCTAAGAAATACATCTTATATAGTTTCTTCCG
>ML995840.1:2543-13343 GCA_010093825.1 Teratosphaeria nubilosa
AAAAGAATATATCCGCAAATTAGAATCCTTAGTAGCATTACCTATAATGTTTATACTAAAGAAGAATAGCAAACTATAATATGTATAGGATTATTAGAAACTTAATAACATTATAATAAAGAACTAATACTCTCTACCTAATATTAGAGAACTTTAAGACAGACTCGTAGAAGCTAAGTAGTTTACTATATTAGATCTTTAGAATAGCTACTACCTTATATAAATAGCCGCAGGAGAAGAGTAGAAGATAGTATTTAGGTTATAATATAGACTCTACAAGTTCCTAGTTATGCAATTTAGGTTAATAAACGTACTAGCAAGCTTTTAAGACATAATAAATAATACTCTATAAGAGTACCTTAATAACTTTGTAATAGTGTACCTAGACGACATTCTAGTTTATATAAACAGAACGCTATAACAATATATCGAGTATATATAAAAGGTTCTTAGAAAACTGCAAGAATAAAGCTTATGCGTTAACCTAGAAAAATGCAAGTTCTATAAAAGAGAAGTTAAGTTCCTAGGATTTGTTACAAGTACAAAAGAATTAAGAGTCGACCTTAATAAGATTAAGGCAGTACAAGAATAGCTATAGCTAAAATGCGTTAAAGACGTCTAGGCATTCTTAGAGCTTATAAACGATAACTAAAAGTTTATTAAGAATTATTTAATAATCTTAATAGTACTTACAAACCTTATAAAGAAGGACATAACGTTTAGATAGGAGAAACAACATTAAGAGGCTTTTTAAAAGCTAAAAGACGCTATAATAGAATGCTCTATACTTACTATATTTAATATAAATAAGCTAATACAGATTAAAACAGATGTGTCTAATCTAGCTATTAGAGTATACCTTACCTAGGAGAGTAATAGAGCACGCAAACCTATTACCTACTACTCTTAAAAGATAATACTAGCTAAATAAAACTATAATATCTATAATAAGGAGCTACTTTTAATTATGTTAGTATTATAACACTAGAGAGTATACTATAAAGAAGTACTAGAGCTTGTAATATACTTAGACTATAAGAACCTTCTATATTTTACAACTATAAAAGACCTTACCTAAAGATAAGTTAGGTAGGCAGAACTTCTTAGCTAGTATAAGTTTAAAATTAAGTACACTCTAGAAAAGGACAATAGAAGGGCTAACGCCTTATTATAAAGAAGCGACTATATAAAAACAAAAGATAAGTTTAAGCATCAAGTATTAAAAATTAATAATAATAGGAGCCTAAGCGCTAATATTAGAGAATTTAATAAGATAATCAGAATTCTAAGTAATAAAGAAGAGAAATTCCTAGTAAGCAAAGGGAAATTCCTAGTACTAGAAGCAGGTATTAAGAACTACATAAGGAGGTACTATAACAAACTAATATAAGGACACCTAGGAATTGCGAAGATAGTACACTTAATATAAAGGCATTTTAAATTCCTATAGATGCGGTAATAGGTATATAACTATATTAAGAAGTGTGTATACTACTAGAAGAATAAGGCAGAACGATATGCGCCTTATAGAGAGATCTAGTTTAGAGAAACACCTGAATAACTATAGGACAAAATTATAATAGACTTTATTATAAAGTTGCTAAAATCGAAGGATCTAGTTATAGGATACGCCTATAATTCGATACTTAATATTGTCGACAGACTTACAAAATACGTACACTTTATACTATATAATAAGTTGTTAATAGTAGAGCAACTAGCGCACCTAGTGCTTAATAGGCTAATTAGATACTATAGAACGCAAAAAACGCATATTACTAATAGAGATAAGCTCTTTATATTATAATATTAGAAAACACTTCTTGTACTCCTAGGAACTAAGCAGAAGTTATTAATAGCGTTTTATCCGCAAACGGATAGACAGACTAAAAGAATAAATCAGACACTTAAAACGTACCTATAATACTATGTTAATAAGGCAATAAACAACTAGGTAGCTCTACTACCTATAGCCTAGTTAGTAATTAACAATATAGACTCTATAACAACAGGCAGATTACTATTCTTTCTGAATTTTAGAAAGGATCCTAATGTCTTTAGACCTAAGTACTACTATAAGGCTGCTTAGGCTATAATAGTCTAGGCGAGTAATCTCTAATAACTATATAATAAAGCAAGAAAGCTAATCTAGAGGGATTAGGATAGGCTTAAGAGCTAGGAATTAAGAATAGCGCCTTAGCTAAAGAGAAGAGATAAGGTGTATCTTAATACTAAAAATCTGAAATTATAACAACTATTAAAGAAACTAGACTACAAAAAGATTAGACTCTTCTTAATTAAGGAGGCATAAGGACCTATAAACTATAGGCTAGTACTTCTACTAGATGCAAAAATACACCCTATATTCTATATATTACTCCTAGAATTAGCGGACCTAGATATACTCTTATAGGAGACATTTTATTATAAGTCTTAAGAAGAAATAGAGTTTGAAGTCAAAAGGATCCTAGACTATAAGAATAATTAGTATCTAGTTAAATAGAAAGGATATCCAAACTTGGAAAATACCTAGGAACTAGCAAAATATATAACAAACTACTAGGAGAAAATCTAGGAATTCTAAGAAAAGAATCAAACCTAGGCCTAGACGACGTTAGAGAAAAACAAAAGCATAGCTAGGAAATAAGAAACGTATTACGACTTGCATATCTTATTTCCTTACTATAATAAAGAAGAAAAACTTACAAATATATGCTTTCTAAGCAGGACCTAAGGAGTTCCTAATATCTACGCTACTATTAGATAGGAAGGAAGAAGGTTTCTCTTACTAAAGGGAGTCTAGCATACTATCTATAGAGTTCTAAGTCTAAGGAGATAACGCTAGGTTAGGAACATACTAACTAGGAACTAATAGATTAGAGTTAAGAACCTTAAACTTCTTCTAAACCTCTATGTCTACGTCTAACAAAAGATAGTCCTCTAACGCATAACTCTTAACAACCTTCTAGTCTACTATATCTAACTATTTTTAGAGGCGTATCTCTTTAGCATACGCCTAGGCTAGCTTAGCCTTCGCGGAGTTAAGCTCTTTAAGTAATCTCTTACACTATATAGTAAGAGGCTTCTATTTACTTTTAGTAACTCGCGTATTACAACCCTTTAGGTTTTGCTACTAATATTTAGCGTACTAGCCTAAAGAAATATGCATATAATAAGTGCGCTCTTTCTTTTAATAGGTGTTATAAGGCTTTATAGTAATATCCTCTTTACAAAAAATCTGAGCGGCTTTACGCTTCTAGTATTAAGTTAATTAGGACTATATAGTAGAAGAAGAAGGCATAGTTGCTATATAGGCAAGAAGAATAAGGCTACGTATAATAAGCTTTAGGACGAAGCTAAGCTAGAAGAGGGATAGTATTATAATTTAGAGTAACTAGATAATACAGACTAATCTACTAAGATGTCTATAGCACTAATTAGCTATTAAGGATAGTACTCTCTGCTCTATAGTAGGAGCCTAGAGAGTATGTATACTCTGCTCTCTATACTCTTACTAATCTCTAGAGAGTATAGAAAGTAGCAAGGGCATAGAAACCTTATTATAGGAAAGGTAACATATATAGGAACTTAGGATAGACTCTATTCAGACTATATTTAACTTATGTTAGAAATTAACTAATTAGAATCAACTATTATTAAACTCTTGTTGTTTATTAGAACTAATTAGTACTTCTACCTCTTTATGTACTTATCTAAAGAATACTACCTACGCTAACCTCTTAGGGTTAACTACATACATACTAAGATGTTTAGTACGTATTACTCTACTAGTTAGTTGTTAATACTCTTCTTAGAATAAAGCAGAAGTTATTAATAGCTTTTTATCTGTAGATAGACAGACAGACAGAAAGAGTAAATTAGACTCTTAAGACATACTTATAATACTATGTTAATAAAGTAATAAACAATTAGGTTATAGTACTACTAATAGCCTAGTTAGTAATTAATAATATAGATTCTGCGACAACTAGCAGATTACCTTTCTTTCTAAATTTTAGAAAGTATCCTAATGTCTTTAGACCTAAATACTACTATAAGGCTACTTAGGCTATAATAGTCTAGGTAAGTAATCTTAAGAGAATCTATAATAACGCACAAAAACAGATTTTATATAAACAAACAAGACTATAAGGCATAAATACAAGAATAGCACCTTAGCTAAAGAAGAAGGATAAGGTATAACTAAACACAAAAAACCTAAAAACAAGAAGACTAACAAAGAAACTAGATTATAAAAAGGTTAGACTATTCTTAATTAAAGAAGTTAAAGGACCTGTTAACTATAAATTAACACTTCTAAAGGACGCTAAAATACACTCTATATTCTATATATTGCTTCTAGAACTAGTAGACCTAGATATACTCTTATAGAAAACATTTTATTTTAAAATATAGAAGGAAGATAAATTTAAAGTTAAAAAAATTCTAGACTAAAAGAGTTAGTAATATCTTGTTAAATAGAAAGGATATAATAATACTAAGAACACCTAGAAACTATATATTAACCTAGTAAATTACTATAAACTACTAAGGTAATTCTAGAAGTAGTACTAGTAAAGTTAATAGTTCTAGAAGATCTAACAAAATTAGAAGGTATAGTAATTACCTCCTAAGTTAAAGGGCTATAACAAACTAAAATAGAAGATATAGGCTTTTAGTAGCTTAGGATAAGCTAGGCTAAAAAGAGAATAGTGTTATAGATCTAGCTAAGCTATCTCTAGCAAGCTAATAAGATCCTTATAGCTAGAGTAAGCATAGCTATTATAAGATGCTTCCTTACTCTATATTAAGAATCTTGCTCTAGTACTCTAAAGGAATAGAGTAATAGAGCAAGAGAAAGTAGATAGAGCATATAGAGCGAAGGAGAATCTCCTATATATTTAGGAATATTAAGATGCTCTTATAGCTTAAGGCGTTTAACTTATATTAGTAATTAACTAATTAGAATCAACTATTATCAAACTATTATTATTTATTACTTTATATTAGTACTTCTTCCTCTTTAAGAACTTATCTTTAGAAGCTACTAACGCTTATCTATTTAGGTTACTTTATACTTTAGTACATATAGCCCGCTAGTTAGTTGTTAATATTTAGCCTAGAAAAGTACTATCCTTTAGACTACTCTATACTAAGTTAGGCAAAGAATTAAGAGCTAAATAAGAATAGATAAAAGAAAACTAAGCAAAAAAATATATCTGCAAATTAGAATCCTTAGTAGTATTACTAATAATGTTTGTACTAAAGTAAAAGCTTAATAACATTATAATAAAGAACTAATACCTTCTACCTAATATTAGAGAACTTTAAGACAGACTTATAGAAGCTAAATAGTTTACTATACTAGATCTTTAAAATAGCTACTACATTATATAAATAGCTATAGGAGAAGAGTAGAAGATAGTATTTAGGTTATAATATAGACTCTACAAGTTTCTAGTTATGCTATTTAGGTTAATAAACACACTAGCAAGCTTTTAAGACATAATAAACAATACTCTATAAGAGTACCTTAATAACTTTATAATAGCGTACCTAGATAACATTCTAGTTTACATAAACAGAACGCTATAATAATATATTAAGCATATACAAAAGGTTCTTAGAAAACTATAAGAATAAAGCTTATATGTTAACCTAGAAAAATGCAAGTTCTATAAAAAGAAAGTTAAGTTCCTAGGATTTGTTATAAGTATAGAAGAATTAAGGGTCGACCCTAATAAGATTAAAGTAGTATAAGAATAGCTATAGCTAAAATTCGTTAAAGACGTCTAGGTATTCTTAGGACTTATAAACTATAACTAGAAGTTTATTAAGAATTAAGTTAATAGTAATTCGCTAGGTTAACACATAGTTCCTAGGTGTTCTTAGTATTATTATATCCTTTCTATTTAACAAGGTATTACTAACTCTTTTAGTCTAGGATTTTTTTAACTTTAAATTTATCTTTCTCCTATGTTTCAAAATAAAATGTTTCCTATAAGAGTATATCTAGGTCTGCTAGTTCTAGAAGCAATATATAGAATATAGAGTGTATTTTAGTATCCTTTAGAAGTGTTAATTTGTAGTTAACAGGTCCTTTAACTTCTTTAATTAAGAATAGTCTAACCTTTTTATAATCTAGTTTCTTTATTAGTCTTCTTGTTTTCAGGTTTTTTATGTTTAGGTATACCTTATCCCTCTTCTTTAGCTAAGGTGCTATTCTTGTATTTATGCCTTATAGTCTTATTTATTTATATAAAATCTGTTTTTGTGCGTTATTATAGATTCTAACTAGCCTGTTAAGCACTAGATACGCTAGCTGCTCCGCTATTATCGATTCGTTAGATAGTATAAAGTGTGCGTACTTTGTTACTCTATCGACTATATTAAGTATCGAATTATAGGTGTGTCCTATAACTAGGTCCTTTAATTTTTGAATACTTTTCGTATATGCTTAATATGTTATTATAGTGTCCTATTAGTGTATATTAGAATGTTGTTAAGGTATGCTACTACAAAGTTGTCTAAATATTCTTATAAGGTGTTGTTTATTATGTCTTAGAAACTAGCTAGTATGTTAGTTAATCTAAAAGGCATAACTAAGAACTTGTATAGTCTATAGCGTAATCTAAATGCTATTTTCTATTCTTCGCCTTTAGCTATACAGATTAGGTAGTAACTATTCTATAGGTCTAGAGCTATAAACTATTTAGCTCCTAAAAGTCTATCCTAGAGTTCTCTAATGTTTAGTAAGAGATACTAGTTCTTAATTATAATATTGTTTAACTTCTAGTAGTCTTATACGTATTATAACTTCCTGTTCTTCTTTAGTATAAATATTATTAGTAAAGTAGCTAAGGATTCTAATTTTTAGATGTATTCTTTTACTTTATTTTCCTTAATCTATTCTTATTTAGCTTCTAGTTCTTTGCCTAACTTAGCGTATAGTAGTCTAAATAGTAGTACCTTTCTAGGCTAAAGTCAGATTCTGTAGTCTTACACCTAATGTTTTAGTAAGGCTACTAATCCTATTTCTTTCTTAAAGAGTAGCGCAAACTTCTTATACTCTTCTAGAATTCTAGGTACTATAATTTTACTATATACTATAACATTACTATAATCTAGTAGACTCTCTCTAGTATCTATCTAGTTTGCGCTTTATTATTAAAGTCTGCTATTTACTAAGAAACATATCTTATATAGTTTCTTCTGCTTATCTACTATTATCTACTACTAATATATAGGTCTTCTAATATGTTCGCATACATATTAATTAAAGATAAGTACTCCTGTTCTCTAGTTAATAACTAGGTTATGTCTCCTTAACTAAGAGGTGCCTAGTATAATGTTATGCCTAGCTATTAGCATTATATCTAAGACAATCTTCTTATAATACCCTTAAGTAATATATAATAGAGGTACTATCTTTCTATCTATGTTAGGCAAGCGTAATCTATTTACTATAATTACCTTATATCTATCTAGTTTCTAGTATGTTATAATTGCATTCCTTTAAATATAGTCCTTTAATATAAAGCTACTACTAGCTCTACTATTAATTATTACTATTATAGATAATCTGTTTATAATACTTTTAGTTCTAAAGACTCCTATCTTCCTAATATTATTTATTATACTAGAATTTTCTTCTTAAGCATTATAAATATTATTGCACTTATGTTAATTGCTCTTATTAACTAAGTTTATTCTTTTCCTAAGCTGTTTAGTTTTCTATAATTCTTCTATTATAAGAGTCTCTCTTATTATTACTATTGTTCTCTTATAAGCAGCTATTACTCCTAGTACTTAAGCATCTTTTCTTAGATCTTTGCCTAAATGTCTCTATTATAATATATAGGTTCCTAGTAGGCTAGTTAATTAGGTATTTTAGCTAGATCTTGTTCTGCTTATTTTAAGGTTTAGATAGTTTAGACTAGTCTGAATTAGTTCTTAAGTGTTTAGACTTAATCTCTTATCTCTTTTATAACTCTTAGGCCTCCTAGTGTTAGGTAGCTTCTATTAACTTGAAACTAGCTTCTAAGTAGTAGAACATCTTATATATATTATCTAAAGTTTACTTCTTTTTTATATACTAATTAGTGTTTCTAGAACATCCTTCAAAATTACTTAATTAAGAGGTTAAATTGTTTAGGATCTAAATAGCGTTTTCTTCTAATTATTAGGAATACTTCTTTATAGCGTTATACAATCTTAATAATTATACGTATCGCCTCTATATATTCTAATATAACAAATTTAACAAGTTCTTTGCTTATAGTAGTATTAATACTTCTCTATTTCTTATCTAAAGTGTTGCTATTACTATCCTCGCTTTTTGTTGTTTTATTAACCTATTCTTTAGTTATAATATTTAATTCTTCTATACATTATTAGTTCTCTTTAATTTGCTGTTTCTCTTATAGTATCTTATATACTAGCATAGTATTTCTGTTAATCTGTAGCTAGTTACTATTATATAATCCTAGCTAGTTTTATATAATATCTACTACAATTTCTGCAATTTCTATTAGCATGTTATACTACTAAAGTAGGTCTTTAATGTTAGAGCTAAGTTCTTCCTAGATTTTGAATTTTTGTTCTTTGTATATTAACCTATAGGCATTTCTTCTAACTCTAACAATTTATGTTTCTATAGCTAGTTCTGTCTATCTAGATTAAAGCTTCTTATCTTAGTACTTCCTACATATATTATTATAATAGCTTAACTATTTGTTTACTTCGCATAGTTTTAACATTCTGCTCTATAGTATAGATAGTTGCGTAGGTTCTTAGTTTAATCCTAAACTTAAGGCTTAGTATAGAGCTTTATCTATTTCCTTTTTATTATTCTCCTTATAGTTATCTTTATCTACAATTCCTAACGCTTCTTCCCTTATTTAGGTGTCTTCTAGGGCTTCTAGAATCTTATCTATATACTCTATAGTATAGAATTTATTTTCTAGATCTAATAGAAGTTCTTATCTAAGAGTTATATCTAGCTACTAGATTACCTTTATAACTAGCTTCTCCTATTCCGCTATAGTGTCCTTAGCTTAGTTATTCTTATTATAGGATTGTTTAATCTAAGCTTTGTAGCTACTAATTCGTAGTTTAGATTCTAAGAGTCCTATACTATCTTCTCTCTTTTTATTAGTTCTAAGAATTGCACTACACTTCTAAACTTGTTCTATTAAGTTAAACTATTATTAGGGCACTTTATTCTTTAACTTATAGTCCCTTACTATATGTCCTATCTTTAAATATGCATAGTACTTAATTCTAGTCTTATTGCCTTAGAGTTTCTTTCCCTTAAGTCTTCTATTATTAAGTTGCTATATGTTATTTACTTCCTAGTCTATAGTATTATAGTTGTTACCTTAATTGTTTTTCTATCTAGTCTAGCTAGTTAGTACAAAGCTATATTTACTACTACTATAATTGTAGCGCTTTTCTATTACATGCTTATATAACATATTATTAATTTAGATTACGCTAGAAACAAGTTAGTCTAAGTTGTTATTCGCAGCTCTATTACGCATAAGTTTATCTTTAATATTATCTTTTAAGCTATGTTAGAACATAACTATTAAGGCATTATTATTCTATTTAGTAATCTAGGCATGTTGTTTAAACTTAGCGGCATAATTAGATACTAACGTCTTCTAAACTAAGTGTTATATAACTCTAGTTAAAACTTCCTTATTATTATAAACTCTATAGATCCTATTAAGTTCCTCTATAAATTTGTTAAAGTTTCTAAAAAGTTCTTTTTTGTTAGTATTATCTCTAAGGTACCTAGTAAGGTAGAGTTTAATCTATCTCTAAGCGTTACTATATAGGTACGTAGTAGCAAATAAGGTTTTGTTCTACGTAATATTATTAAACATAAAGTATAACTATATTTAGTTAAGCTATTCCTTAAGCTTAACTTAGTCTTTATAATAGAGGTCTAGTTTAGTACCCTTTATAGTAGAGTCTCCTTCCGTAGTCCTTACTTATATTAATCCTCTAGTATTACTTAGGGCTAGAGTCCCTAAAGCGTTCCTTAATATAGAACTTATACTTAAGAGCATTTAAAGTGTTAATAACTAACTAGTAGGCTATACGTACTAAAGTATAAAATAACTTAAAAAGGTAAGCGTTAGTAGCTTCTAAAGATAAGTTCTTAAAGAGGAAGAAGTACTAATATAAAGTAATAAACAATAATAGTTTAATAATAGTCGATTCTAATTAGTTAATTACTAATATAAGTTAAACGCCTTAAGCTATAAGAGCATCTTAATGTTCCTAAATACATAAGAGATTCTTCTTTGCTCTATGTGCTCTATCTGCTTTCTCTTACTCTATTGCTCTATTTCTTTAGAGCACTAGAGCGAGATTCTTAGTATAGAGTAAGGGAGCATCTTATAGTAGCTACGCCTACTCTAGCTATAAGGATCTTATTAGCTTGCTAGGGATAGCTTAGCTAGATCCGTAATACTAAAGTCGGATCTTATAGTCCTATGCCTAATATTTTAGTAAGGCTACTAATTCTATTTCTTCTTTAAAGAGAGGCGCAAACTCCTTATACTCTTATAGGATTCTAGGTACTATAATTTTACTATATACTATAATGTCTTTATAATCTAGTAGACTCTCTCTAGTATTTGTCTAGTTTGCGCTTTGTTATTAAAGACCGCTATTCGCTAAGAAACATATCTTATATAGTTTCTTCCGCTTATCTACTATTGTCTACTACTAATATATAGGGTCTATAATATGTTTACATACATATTAATTAAATTTAAGTACTTCTAT
>ML995840.1:13618-79743 GCA_010093825.1 Teratosphaeria nubilosa
TTCTTCTAAGCCTTATAAATGTTATTACACTTGTATTAATCGCTTATATTAACTAAGTTAACTTGTTTTCTAAATTAAATAGTAAAGCATTTCTATATTATGCTTAGATTCGTTTCCTATAGATCTTTACAGGTTGTTATTATTATTTAAGCTCTTTCTATTATTCTTGTATAAGGAGCTAACTTGCTTAGTACTTAAGCATCTTTCTTTTTACTTGTCTTTTAACCTAGCTTTAGTAGTATGTTACTTCTTATCTCTCCTTGCAACTTCCTATTAGAGCTTCCTATTACTCTATATATTTAAGGACCTAAATTGCTATATTGCCTAAAATTATGCTTATAAGGCTTAGATTTAGTCTCTTATTTCTTTTGTAACATATAGGCCTTCTAGGGTAATATAACTCCTATCTTCCTAGAAGTAGCTTCTAATTAGTAGTATATCTTATATATATTATCTAAAGCTTACTTCTTCTCTATCTACTAATTAATACTTCTAGAACATCCTTCGAAGCTACTTAATTAAGAGGTTAAATTGTCCTAGGTGCAGATAGCGCTTTTATTCTTATATTAGGAAGATTTCTTTATATCTTCTAGTAATTACAACAAACATACTTATAGCTTCTATATATCTAGATATTATAAACTTAACTAGTTTAGTTTTGTCTATATTATTATTACCTTCCTATTCTTTATTAGACATATTATCTTCCTTACTATCTCTAGCTTCTATTATACTATTATCTTATTCTTTAATAATATTAACTTCTTCTATATATAATTAGTCTTATCTTAGGTACTCTCTAGTTTATTATACTAGGTTAGTAATATTCTCTTCTTATATCTCTCCCTTATAGTAGAGACTTTCCTAGTTCTTTATAAGGTTGTTAGCTATCTCTATAACTTTAATAGGTGCGTTATAGATATATAGAAGCATGTTAACTATATTGTTAATATCTCTTATAATCTTAGTCTATTAGGTTTTATATTTCTAGTCTCTACAAATATAGACCTACTCTAGTATTTTAGATAGTAGTAGCTATTATGCTTATTATTTCTTGTTAAGATATTTTAAGCAGTTGTTATTATAGCATCCTAACTAATCTTCTACTTTATATACTTATAATATTTTGCTCTATATTATAGATAGTTGTATAGGTTCTTAATCCTTCCTAGGATTTAAATTATAATATAAAGGCTTCTCTATTCTTTCTTCTTTACGCTCCTTACTTATATTATTATAGGCTACTTCTATTATAATCTCCTATTTTAGTATAACCTCTAGGTTGTTAGAGTTATTATCTACGTATTCTATAGATCTAAATTCATATTCTAAAGCTATAAGTATTACCTAGCTAAGAGTTATATCTAGCTTCTAGATAGCTCCGCTTACTAGTTTCTCCTACTCTATAGTAGAGCCCTTAGTCTAGTTGTCTCTTATATAGTATTTATTAAGCTAAACCTTATAACTACTTATAGGCGAATTATACTTCTCTAGTTTCTAGTAGTATCCTCTCTAAGGCTTCTTATTACTAGGAGTTCTAAGGATTACATTAAATTCCTAAATTTGCTCTATTAAATTAAACTATTATTAGAGTACTTTGTTCTTAAACTTATAGTCTCGCGCTATATGTCCTGTTTTTAAACACGTATAGTATCTTATTCTAGTCCTTTTACCTTAAAGTCTTCTTTCCTTAGGTCTTCTATTATTAAGTTATTATATGTTATTTGCTTCCTAGTCTATAGCGTTATAGTCGTTATCTTAACTATTTGTTCCTCTAGTCTAGCTAGTAGGTATAAAGCTATATCTTCTATCTGTATGTTTATAGTATCTTTCTATTACTTGCTTATATAACATATTATTAATCCGGATTGCGCTCTCTACTATTTAGTCTAGGTTATTATTTGCTGCTCTATCGCGCATAAGTTTATCTTTAATATTATCCTTTAGGCTCTATTAGAACATAACTATTAAGGCGTTATTATTCTACTCTATAATCTAAGCATATTACTTAAACTTAGCTACGTTATTAGAAGCTAATAACTTCTAGGTTAGATATTAGATAACTCTAGTTAAGACTTCCTTATTATTATAGATCCTATAGATCTTCTAAATCTTAGTTCTAAAGATATTAAAGTTTCTAAAAATCCCTTTACTATTAGTATTATCTCTAAGGTACTTTAAAAGGTAAGGTTTAATCTATCTCTAAGCGTTACTATATATGTAGGTAGTAGCAAACAAGGTTTTATTCTATATAATATTATTAAACATAAAGTACAAATGTATTTAGTTAAGCTAGTCCTTAAGTTTAGTTTAGTCTCTATAGTATAGGGTTATGTTTAGTAACCTTTATAGTATAGTCTCCTTCTGTATAGTCCTTACTTATATTAATCCTCTAGTATTACTTAGGGCTAGAGTTCCTAAAGCGTTCCTTCATATAGTACTTATACTTAAGAGTATTTAAAGTGTTAATAACTAACTAGTAGAGTAATATATACTAAATACCTAGGTATATATATAGTTAACTCTAAGAGATTAGCGTAGGTAGTATTCTTTAGATAAGTATATAAAGAGGTAGAAGTACTAATTAGTTCTAATAAACAATAAGAGTTTAATAATAGTTAATTCTAATTAGTTAATTGCTAACATAAGTTAAATATAGTCTAAACAAGTTTATTCTGCGTTCCTATATATAGCTCTAAGCTGCATAGTAATTAGTCTGATTAGCGTGCTTAGTAATTAGTTTGCTTAGTACTAATTAGTAATTAGTATGTAGAGTAATTAGTCTTAACACGTAACTCTTATTAGGTCTCTACTAGAGTTCCTCTCTTAGTATATCTAATTATAGTATTAGAGTCTCGATTTATAACACACTTCTACTAGACGCAAAAATACACTTTATGTTCTATATATTACTTCTAGAACTAGCAGACTCTAATATGCTCTTATAGAAGACATTTTATTATAAATATTAGAAAGAAACTAAACATAAAGTTAAAAAGATTCTAGACTACAAAAATAATTAGTACCTAGTTAAATAGAAAGAATATCTAGATTTAGAAAATATCTAGGAACTAAAAAGCTATATAACTAACTACTAGAAAAAGATTTAGGAATTCTAAAAGTAAGAATTAAATCTAGGCCTAAGGAACATTAGAAAAGATAAAACAAAAAGAGACATAGCTAGAATATAAGAAATATATTATAACTTGCATATCTTATATTCTTGCTATAATAGACAGAAGAAACTTACAAATATATAATTTCTAGAAAAGCCTAAAAGAACTCTAATAATAGGTAGCAAGCCTATATTATAAGTTTTCTTATATAAGATAACTACTAGCTACTATAGTAACTATACTCTTAGTAGTAGTAAGAGGAAGGTCCTAAAATAGATCTTCTAGAATAAGAGACAAGTCTAAATAGTTGCTAAGAGGCAGCTAGAAGATATTATATTATAATAAAGGCCTCTCTTCCTTATAGAGAAGGAACTCTAGTAGAGCCTTAGTAGAAATAGGTAGAACTATATTCTATTATAGATTAAGGAACTTCTAGCTTATAGCCTTCTTCTTCTTCTTCTCTTCTATAACTTAGAGCTACTTATAAAGATAGTAAATATAAGCTATAGTCTCTATTACTTTATCTTCTATTACTTCTAGTTTCTGTTTTAGCTATTTATGCTAGCTATATAACTATTTCTATTTAGTCTAGATTACTAAAATATTATAACTACTATATCTCTAGGAGACATATCTAGAGTAACTCCTAAATTAAATATCTATAATATAATAAGGTTTAGACTTGTCTCTTAAAGAAGCTACGTTCTAATAAGCTAAATATAGTAATAGTATCTCTTTCTCTTCTACTCTAATAAGTTATAACTAGTAATTATAGCGCTCTTAATAAGTTAGTAGAGTAGTAACTATATTAGGCTATAAAGACATACTAGAAAGAGTTTAGAATAAACTCGCTAGAAGAGAGAGTAGTATTATAAATTAAGAGAAGTATAGAGAGTATATAAGCAAGTATATAAGCTATAGTTATAAAATAGATAGCACTAATTATATAGTACTATAGAACTTAACATATTATATAAAGAAACACGTGCCTAACTAAAGAAAGGACTTAGTAGTTAAATATATAACTATACTTAGTAACTATTTAACTAACTAACTAGTTAAATAATTAAATAGTTAAATACTAAGAGAAGATGTTTTCTTCTTATATATAGAAATGTAGAATAAACTTATTTAGACTATATTTAACTTGTGTTAGTAATTAACTAATTAGAATTAACTGTTATTAAACTCTTGTTATTTATTAGAACTACTTAGTACTTCTTTCTTATTATATACTTATCTAAAGAAGCTACTAATGCTTCCCTATTTAGGTTATGTATACTAAGGTACGTATAATCTACTAGTTAGTTATTAACATAGTACTAGCTTAAAAGCCTTTAAGTAAGATAAGTTAAGTACTAAAGTTAAGGTATATTAGTTGTATCTTTATTAACACCTTTAATAACACATTAAAAAGTACTTTACTAACAATATTCTTTATAATTAATTGCTTCATACATAATATTCTATACAACTAGGCAGCTAAGCTCCAAAATATTAGTAGAACGCACTATAGGAGTAGTCTTAGCGCCTGCTGCGGAGGAATTCGTGCTGCGGGGTTTTGTCGCTAGACTTTCCGAGGACACAGTATAGCCAGGATCATAGCTGTACAGACGCTTCAAAAAGCTTATCTCCATGGAACTCTGAGCCTTGGGGCGTAGGCAGAGCTTCCTTGAAATTGATGCTCCAGCTTCTATGCGCCCACGTCATGCGGCAAAAGTCTAGCGTCAACCTGATGGTGGCTAAGCTGCGCAGAATCGGGCACAACGAACCAGCGTCGCGATCAATGTGTTCGCGGGAATCATGATGAATGGGTATCAAAGGTGAGTCCATCCCTTCAAGAGGTCGCAGACCTTACTCCATGACACAAGCACATCTCCAAGGCGGTTCGCACTACATATTGCTACATCATACTTGTTTGCGAAGTAAATGAGCAATTGGTCGATCGTATCGCTTGGAGGCATATTCCATCGATATAGTGACCCCGTGGCGCGGAAGACTGTGTAGTATCGCTGATACTGATAAGTGATAGCATGGCAGATGTGTTACTGTCCTTGATATGCTTGCAGCCACCAGCGGCGCATGGATCATTCACCTCCTAAGCAGCCCAGGCCCATACTCATGCCGCCCTGCAAGATCATACAATCTCCAGGCTTTCCCATGCTGAGCCTTCTGGTACTGCCTCCCCATGCATGATGCCCCTGACGTACGCCTCAGAGACCAATCGACGACTGAGCGGACCTTCGTTTGTCTGGTGAGCGATAAAGGGCATCCTACCGCCCTCCAGCACGATGATCTCTTGCGACGGAAAGATTCTCCGATTGCCAATCCCCAGTCTGTCCTTCTCGGTACGAAAAAGACGCTGGTCCACAATGATCGCGGCGACGGCATCGGAGTATGCTGCGTACCCTGACGTGCTTTGTGATACGGATGTGGAGCTTGTATGGGCGTCGTAAGACACCCGAAGCGCACCTGGCCACGGGAATTGACTTTCAAATTGCGCTGCGGCGAGTGGCGCTTCGCCTAGCTCAGGATGATCTGCTCGTGACGTGGGTCTCCAGCGGTACCTATGATGGCTGGAGAAGGCAAGTCGACGGTACTCCCTATCGAACCTGTCAAGATCATGCCTGATGACCTGAACGCTGATTGTGTCTTCGTCTCCACTGAGCTCGTGAGCTCGTAAAGGCTTGACTGACCATCAAGAATAAGCAAGCCGCCGAGATCGCTTTCGATGTCGTCTTCGCTCAAGCCGGAGTTGCGTCGGTGCTCTCTGATCAGTCTACGTGCTGATTCCATCCAAGAGCGTCTCACAACTTGCCGTGGAGTGAATGCCTCTGATACGGCGACTATCATATCTACCACCAGTCCCTGCAAACCAAGCCGATTGCCGTCGAACGTATATGGGATATCCGGATCTACGACACCGCCAGCCGCGAATTTGTGGTTATTCCGCCAGGGGCTGATCGAGTGCTCACTGCTGAAGTCTGACCAATTCACCACCCAGGATGGCATCATGTCATCAGCCCAACTTCCAGCGACCGCAAATGTCAAGCTCGCAAGGACGTTCACAATTCCGTGACGCATCTAGGTGGTCGCACACTGGCGGAAGACCTGAGGAGCAGAGAGGCTATAGTCTGGAGAAGCGTATGATGCTCTGTCGCAGGCAAGACCAAGCAATGCATACACCTTGTCCGAGGGCACAGAGCAATTCCAGGTACAGAACTTCTGCACGAGCTCCTGCAAAGACTCAAACCCTGGCTCGCCTAATGCGCACAAGGCTGGACAGGGCCAAAGGAAACCAAAATAGGTCTTCCTTCCGTTGTCTGGTAGACTGGTGGTTGGATTCGCTTTTATCAATAGGCGGTTCGTGTACTCCACAACGGTGATGAGTGTCGAGAATGGAATGCTGAACTCGTCAAAGTGCAAGTCGAGACGCTCTCTTTGTGACGCAGCTTCTTGCACGACCCATAGCCGACTAAACCAGGGCTTCGCCAAGAAGCCAACGAGCGCCCTGATGCCTTCCCCAAGACACTCGCCGCGGGCGAAATCGAGGTCGTCCCCGATCTTGAAACGTTGACTATCCCAGAGCCGCGTCCCTACCACCCAGCTCATATACTGCAGCAAAGACGGCACAAAAGCCTCCTCCGCTCCTAGCCAAGCTTTGACACCACAAGTGGCCCTCCGGTATATGCTTTGCATCAGAGGAATCTGACCACTCTTTTCGTCCGCATCTTCTTGGCGGACGCAGCGCTGGTCGATCCGGAACCAGATATCGACGTCTGGGTTACGGAGGAAGCCCAAGGCGAGGTGAAGATACCCACTGATCTCGTACAACGTGTCCTCATGTGATACAAACGCACAAGCATTGCGTGGTCCATCTATGCTACAATCACCGGCTTTCCAGGTGTACGAGAGGGCGCAGAAGTCCGGAATGTAGTCTCTATTGAGATCGAAAGACTGTACTTCTATCGCAATCCTTTCATTGTCCTCTCCAGCCTTAAGCTTGATCAATCGGATCTCGCTTGCTCCCAAGAGTGGATCTAACGTGTCTGCTAAACGCTGGCCTTTTCGCTTTTCCTCAGGTGGAAGCTTCCTGGTGCTGGTCAGCGGCACTTTTCTTCTCAGTGACGATCTAAAACACATATTCAAGACACGGTGGCCAGCTTGCTGTCGACAAGCAATGGGTGTCAAAGGGGAAGACTAATGCCCAAAGTAAACACCTCAGTGCTCAAGCTCATGCGCCACAAGCTTGTGGGGCCTCGCATAGACATGGCCGCAAGCCGCGGTGGAGTGTGCATGAGGTATACTCCGTAGCTCAGCGTCATGTCCAAGAGGCCGACACTGCCTCGCTTCATGTTTTGTGCTGCTGCTGTGGAAACAGTCGGACCGGAGACCATGATTTCAGCGTGACTGGCGGCATATTGAAAAGCCAACGGCGGTTGTTTGGCGGGAGAGGGATCCTTCCTGCCAAGCTCAGGTGGAGAATCTGGTTCGATCCGTACCTCCGTACTTCAGAGCAACTCGCCGGCGCTGCTCCAAGCCACATTATGATAAATGCTATCTTGAGGGAACGAACTCATCGCAGGGCCCAACTGTAGCGATAGGAGGTACCTTCAGGCTGCAGTTGCAGGGACCACACGGAGACGGCAGACATTGAGCGATGACTGCTTGCCCTACGTCTCCCACGACGAATCGCGTCTTGCATGGCCCCATCGACCTGCCAGTGGTCATCTTGGCCATCAAGCAGGCCATCTATTACATCTGCCAGGATCGATTGCGCTCCGCAGGTCGTTGAATCACATTTAACAAAGGCTGCATATATGCTGTGCCAAGACGCCCGTAGTCGTAAGGCAATAACAAAATGCCCATGGCTTCGGCCATACTACCGATCCGGGACCGAAGACACTCAGAACGGAACAGGGGACATACAACCTCGCTGCCACGTCGGCCCCTTACGCCCACCTGTGCAGAAATCCTTAGGCAGACCTCAGCCGCACCTACGGGATCCCTTCGCAAAAGGCCACTTCATCCGTCCCGTCGAATCCTGCTCCAGCTAGGTGAATTGCAGTTCATCTCAAATATACAAGTGTCGTATCCGTCGATGGCGGGCGAGCGGCACTACAGCACACGGTCTTCCTGTCAGCACATTACCTCGTCACAGGAACATCACGCCCGCAACATTTGAAAAAGATACGTACGCGCTGGGTTTCCCAGTCGAAGGGCCCGCCCATGGCCTCCTGGCAAGTCCTTATCGTGATATCAACGCTGTTTACGCCGGTTTCTCTATTGCGGCAAGTGCAGTATCGGGCGCGGTGACCGCGGTTGCATGCTAGCACAGCGGTGCTGGTGAATAATAGGGTGAAGAGGTGGTTGGTGGGAAGGTGCATGTTGTCTGCTGGTTTTTCTTTCGACCGTTTTGCGATGCTGCGTGCGACTAGGCGAGAAGGTAGACAACGGGAGGTTTCTACTCGAAGTGTTATCATTCCTTTATACCGGTCTGAGCTATCGTGAGCAGGGGTCTTGCTCACTGGTCTCAGCACTGTGGCCACCATCAGGATGAATCTTTTCACCAAACCGCAACCGCCTCCCCATCTTAGCCGAAGCGTTTGATCCGATCGGGCAGCGAAGCAGATTCACTACTACGCCTGAGCTCCTTTGAGGGTTCACACGGTGATTGAGACGGGAAATGCACGGGTGGTAGCGCATCTGAGTCTAGTGTCCGCACGGCATTCTATCCCGATCCACGAAGGTGAACTAAGGCTGGATAGATCCGACCTAGCCCATTGAAGCTGGATTGTCGCCTGCGTCAACCGAGCGGACAAGTTCCTGATGGAATATCTAAGTGAGGCCTTGAAATGGTGAGTTCTCTAATTGAGACCACCGTGAGTACCCGTTCGCACGTGGCTAATGGAGCTTTGACATTTGCAGAACCTAGATTCCGCAGATGTCCCGCGTAATGGCGAAAGACGAGTGCTATTATCACAATACTTGAGCTGCGGCCTGTCGATGCTCAAAGGTGCCCATTTGAGATCCCTATACTGACTGACCACTGGCCTGCTCTGATACTTGCACTTGGCCCTTCGAAGCCTGTGCCGCGCAGCTCACGCTCCCGAGCACTCCATCGCGCCACCTTGGATGCCCATCAGCCAAATCTCCCCACCCTCTCCCAATCGCCTACTCAACCCCACGGCCCAAACTTGTGCAAAAGATAAGCACTCCCGGCTCCTCGCTCACAGCAGAAGGAGAGAGAGGTGTAATCCAAGGAAAGCTTTATTTTTCATGATGGTGTGGAAACAGTAGACGGTGGCGAGCTCGGCGAGGAGGGTACAAGTAGAAGTGAATTGGTTGCCGGATGCTCCTTCTCCTTTCATATCTATGTATACAGCATGGCTCTGAAGGAATAACAGCTTTGTAGTATCAGGCAGGCAAGCATACCCAGCACAGCTACATTTGTCAAGTGGAGATGGAGATGGTTCGCAAGCATCCAGGAATCCGCCATGTTTCATTTAGATCATGCATACTCGGTGTTGGTCTTCAGCGTACAACAGTCTGCGGCGCAGATGGAGTTGCTTCAGCAATCCAAGGCGAGTACTGAAGATGCGGATGATCGAGACTTTCGCGAGATCTTCGGTGGCGTGGAAATTGATGCAGCCGCGGCAAGGCGTGAGGTCTACGGATCTAATCCGTACTCGCAACGAGCATGGCCAGCGATCTTCCTGCATTGTCCAGTGCACGTGCCGAAAGGGCGGATAATAATGATGGCACCACGGTGAGGCATGCACACAAGCAGTCGCGTGACTAGAAGGCCTGAGGGCTCAATCTTATTGAGCCCAGAGTCCGAGACATCTTATATCCTCACCCTAGGGGTAAGTGAACCACCAAATAATGGCGTGGAGCATAAGAGCAAGCCCATTCCTCTGCAGTACCATTTCGACCAAGCGTCCATCGTCCAGCTATCGCACAGCCCAGAGCCCTCGCCATTTCACCAACAATGAAGTCCACAGTCCTTATCCTCCTAGTAGCAGGCTTCGGGAATCTTTCCCTCGCCGCGCCTCGCCAGGCCCCTGAGCCACCGCCACCAAAATGCTACAGGAAGTGTAAACCTGGCCAGTGGACAGGCGTAAGTCCCAACGTTACGCCTCTCCCATCCCTGTGCTATGTGGCTGACTTGAGGGAAGCAAATTCCCTGCTATTCCTATTACTTCTGCGATCAGAATGATGGACCGTATTATGCGCTGCCTTAATGTGAGCAGTGTATATCCGCCCTGCCGGAAACGGCGAGATTGTAAGAATCAAGAAGAGCTGACGAGAATTGACATATGCTTGGAAAGATTCGTGTCATCTACGCGCTCTGGGACGCGAGCAGAGGCCAGCTGTTGATGCCTCAGGCATTATCACGTGAACCTTGGAGCAATCAGAGAGCCTGCAATCCACCCCGGTGCGTCCCTAGATTTCTCTCAAAACCTCTCCCTCAACACATGCATGACGCGAGCTGGTTTCCTGTCGAAGCTGGAAATCAGATAGAATCCAGGAACTGGTATCCTCCCTACTCACTCCTGTCGCGTTGATTGTCTGCGACTAGAGTGAGGTGGTGACCCTGCGAACACGAATTATTGGCACGGCCGGAGTACGGATGGCATCCTCTTGTTGTCCGAACCGTTGGCCCTCCGTTTCCGCGGCACCACCTCTCAGCTCTATTTACTGTATTGGGAATCCTACCGCCTTGGTAATGGGTTGGCCGTCGCTAACGTCCCGCCACATGTATACAGGGATTTCATGGATATGGGGTTCGCTCAGGAATATGCTCCAGCACGCCATTGGGCCTCGTAGTCTGTCATTGGCCAATCCCAGGGTAATCATTTTCGATACCAGCATCGTATGCTCACCTTCGAGACGAATGACCGACCAAGCTGTCAGCGTCCAGGATGGCGCCCGATCTAGACGAAGCCATTGGCGACGAGCGTTGAGCTTCATCGCGTCGCGGCAGTCGTCTTTAGAACACTAGCATGGCACAATTCGCGCCGAAAATGTCGCAAGATCTTCCGCAATATACCGACTCCCTGAAGGTGATGGTACATGAACCTGTTGAGAACCGCAGATAGACCGGCAGCTACTTGAATCATCCAGCTTTGGAGAGAGCATTTACGAAGCCCTCTGCAAAATGGCTGGCAAAGAGGTTGAATTGGTTGACCAAGGAACAGGCTATGGCCTCATCATCGGCCTTGGAGCTCTCTTCGCAATCCTGATCCTGATCTCCGTCCGCGTTCAAAGGCGCTATCTGCTAGAGGACTCAGACCACGCAGAAATGTTCATGGTGGCCAACCGGTCCATCGGCACCGGACTTACCGCCAGCGCAGTCTTCAGCTCCTGGATGTGGATCAATGAGAGCATGTATTCGACAGTCTTTGCTTACAGATGGGGAGTTGCCGCGCCGGTCTGGTTCGCAAGCGGTCTTAGCTTCCAGATCGCGTTGATGGCTGTTCTGGGAATTGCTGCGAAATTACGGGTGCCGTGTGCGCATACGTCGATGGAGTTCGTGCGGATTCGATATGGTCAGCTCGGTCACGTTGTGTTCATTTTCTTGAATCTCATCAACAATGTGTTTGGCTGTGGTATGTCGGGACTGCCTTCCACCTCAGACGGCCGTTTGGCGCTGACATTTTGGCAGTAAGTTCAAGGGCATCGCCTGACGCTCGATCGCGAGCGCGAGATAACGGGCAACAGACGCATTCCGATCGCAGCTGGCCATTAGCTGACCAATTTCTTCCGTATGATCCAGTCCGCCATGGTCATCACGGCCTCACAATTGGTTACTGGTATTAGCGGCATGAACCTAGCTGCAGCAACTGTCCTCATACCTGCCGGTGGTGAGTCTTGCAAGCATTTGCACAGCTGATCTGGTGCTACGCTGTTACTGTCCGCTGCAAATGGCTGACTTGCTCTCTCAAGTCGTTGTTTACACCGCTGTCGGTGGGATCAAAGCAACATTCATCACCGACTTCCTCCATACAGCAGTAGCGTTGAGCATCATGATTTACTTCACCCTGAAGGTACTAACCAACGAGCACGTTGGTGGACTTGGAGGCCTCTACGACAAATTACGAAGGTCCGAGAATCTCATCAATGTCGATGGCAACTACCGAGGCTCTCTTTTGACGTTCAAGTCTTATAAATCTGCCATCTTCGGAGTTGTACTCAAGGTCTGTAACCTCGCTCTGGTCATTATGGACACGGCCTTTTGGCAAAAAAGCTTTGCCTCCCACGTCCGATCGACCGTGCCTGGGTACGATCTGGCCTCTATCGCGATCATAGCGGTGCCGTGGGGCATTGGAACTGTCATTGGACTATCGGCGAGGGCCATTGAGAATACACCCGTCTTTGTCACGTACCCGCACGCCATGACTGATGACCAGATCAACTCTGGTCTAGTTATGCCTTTTGTGAGTTGCCTGTCTTTCCATGTAGCAGCTATCTGACTGAGTCAACCAGGTATTGAAGTCACTTTTTGGCAGCTCTGCTTGCGCCGGTGTCCTAGTCTTGATCTTTATGGACATCACAAGCACAGTCAGTAGTTCGCTGATCGCAGTCAGCAGCATCCTGTCCTTTGACATTTACAAAACCTACATCAACACCTCGGCTACCGATCGACAAATAATGACCGCCAGCCATATTGGCGTTGTTGCCTACGGCTTGGTCATTGTCGGTTGGACGCTCGCCATGAACTACGCTGGGGCAAATGGCAACTGGATACTCTACTTCCTGCCAGTGACGACGAGCCCGGGCATCTTTCCTGTCCTGTTCACATTGCTGTGGTCCAGACAAACAAAGCTAGCTGCCATCGTCTCGCCTCTGATCGGGCTTTGCGCGGGTATCGGGGTGTGGCTAGGTCTCTCGTACTCCATGTTCGGCGCGGTGACCATCGCAACCACTAGCGAGCAGATGCCAGCATTATACGCCTCTCTGACCTCGCTGTTCACTCCTGCAGTACTTTCGGTGGCCATTTCGCTGGTGCGACCGGCCAGCTTCGATTGGCAGAAGTTCCTGCAAATTGGCCTGGTTCGAGACAGTGGCAGTGAGAGTTCCAGATTCGTTGAACCCTCTGATAGCGGCACTAGTGAAGGCGAGAAGGCGTATGGGCGGGACGGCATCTCCGGGCTCGGGAACGCCTCTGGGGCTGGAAGTGATGAGAAACAACCTTTCAGCGCCATTGACCACGTGGCGACCCAGCATGAAACCGATCAATTGGTGCATCCGCTCGACGATGGAACTCTACGACACATACGGAAATGGCTCAAGATTGCAATAGGTTTTCTCTTGGTCAATATCTCCGTCACCATCCTGATCTGGCCCTTGTCTATGTATCGCGACTACATATTTGACAAGACATTCTTCAAGAGCTGGGTCTCTGTTTCGATCTTGTGGCAGTTCTTCGCCTTGCTGGCGGTCGTCATCTATCCGCTCTTCGATGGACGTCATGCCATCGGAATGGGTCTGACAGGGTTCTGGTCAGATCTTCGGAACGTGGGCAGCGGGAAGGAAAGTGTAGGACAACGGGTTGACAGCTCTGGAGAAGGCGCAAAAAAGGCCAAAGCATGAGGTATTCTTTTGAATTGAGCAGGCTGCATGTAACAACCGCTCATACGGATCTTCAGCGGGATAAATTCGACAGGGTCCACTTCTGGCGATCGATCGCACTCCAGTATGTCGTTCGAACCGGCCTTCAAGATATCTCTACGATATCATAGTAAGGGACGGAATCCTTCGATCCCTATGTTTGATTGCGGCAGACAGTTTATCCTTGCAGCATAGATTACGACAAGTTCCAAGCTTTACCATTCGCGCCGCAGTGCTTAAAGCCAATGAACAATCCGTGTACGAGTTGACAGGTAGCTGGAAGATCAAAGCACGAAGTGGTCATAAAGACACAACAGGTAAGCATGCGTCTATAAGTTTGGAATGGTCCTAATGCATTTGATCTCTATACTCAAGACCAACCACTCAAAGCTCCTCCAACCCTCTGGAACCCCCGTCAAAAGCGACATCCCATCCGAAGCCTTCGTACCCTAGCCCTTATCTATGGTCGCTCCAGATACAGCAATGAGTCTGTTAGGAATGTATGGTGTCAGTGCTGAGGACCGTGAAGACAGAGGCATATCGGATTTTCTCCTCAACGAAACAGAAACACATTCGCATCGGACGATTGATATTGATCAGGTGGTCCTACCCAAGGGACCACGATGGCAGTCGCAACGCAAAGACTTAGGCTCCTCCCAACAACATGGAGTTTCCGCTGACTCTGCTGCTAATACATGATCGGACAAATTCTCACACTTGGCTGCTGGACACAAATCTGCTAGCAAAGCGGCAGGATCTGCAACCACCTCTTCACACACAGCCATGAGGCATCAACACGTAACCTCCTAGATGCGGACAGCCCATAATCCGGACTCGAGGAATAGCACTTAAGAAGGCCAAGAAGCAGGCGCTTCTGCTAGACTCTGTCCTCCCGCACCGAAAGTCGGCAGGCTGTCATCGCATATATCTCCCAGCCGACACCCTCGGACAGATCATGGGACTACTCAATGCAGAATGTCGCCAGCTCGCTCGATGCGTCCCATTCGCAAATGTCACGCTAGATTACGGTCCGCAGTCACGAGCGCTCATCAAGTATCTTTTATCCGAAGCGTTGGAGAGGGCTCCAGGCAGGAATTGGCGTAACCTACACATTGGAGAGGCACGTGGCTAATTAAGAATCTCTGGGCACTCGCGCACCGTGACAGAAGCTCGACGAGGCTGAGCGATACGCGGCTTGTTTTTCCAAAGCTCGATTGGCTCCATTGTGGGCAATGGCTCGTTGGTGCCTTTGGCAACGCTGTACCGTTGGTTGAGGAGAGGATGGCCGGGCCTAGAGTTCCAGACGACATATTCGCGAAGGGTGCTAGTGAAAAAGACGTCTAAATGGTCATTTCCTCGCCACCTCCCACTTCTCACGCCGCCACCCGAACAAAGCCCCATTGACCGGTCAACCCCGCGCCAGCCAGCCAGCCAGCCATCACCACCCCTCCACCTCCTCGACCCCCTCCACCACCGACCGCCGATGAAACGGATTCCCCTTATCATGCGGCGTAGGCGGCATACACTGCATGACGATCATGCCATTCCCCTTGGCACTGCACTCGTTCCAAAACACATTCTCGACGATCTTCGTGTTGGGCTTCGCGGTGCAGTTGGCCGTCGCCTCGTCGTAGTCGACCCACCAGTATTGCGTGGCGCAGGCGGCGCGCCCGGCCTCCGGGAAGGGCGACATGTTCGGGTGCAGGCAGTTGCACCAGTCGAAGCGGTCTTCTGGGCGCGCGGTCGTGAGGAGTGCCGCCGACAGGAGGAGGGGGAGGAGCGCGGTGGTGAGCATTTTGTGCAGGTGGTGGTTGGTTGCTTGGTTGGTGGTGGGTGTTTGGTGATGAGGCGGGAGAGAGGTGAGGAGCAGGATTCGTGGGTTTTATGCTGTGTGCACGTGGTGCGGAAGGCTAGTTTCACAACGTGCCGTCTCAGCAACATACCTATAGCGATGGATCGACTCGAGCCAGTATAAAACTTGATTCTGTCGTTTATCAGCATTAAATCAAACCTGGGCATTATCACAATCACTCTCTCCTCTTCCACCGCCCCTCCATCTACCTCCCCCTCTTTCTCCCCACCCACCCAACAACCAACCCCACATCCTTCACCACCGCCCCGGGAACCGCCATCTTCTGCACGACCATGGGCAGCACGCCCTTGGCATCACTCGCGGTGGCCATCTGCCACCTCACCTTCTGCCCTTCCTCCACCAGCTCCGCCCTCTCAATCGAGCAATACATCCCTTGCACCACTTTCTTGTCACCCCAGTACTTCGCTCCCGACACACCGGTCAAGTCGACGGGGATCTGGACGACAAAGAAGGAAGGCGGGGAGGTGGAGGCGGTGGAGCGGGCGGTGATGACGAGGACGGAGAAGACGCGGGGGGAGAGCGGGGGAGGGATCTTATGTCGCATCTCCATGATGTTCATTGTGATATCGCGCCACTTGTCCGCGACGGTGTTGTGGTCACTTGTATCCCATTCCAGCGCTTGATGCGCTTCCTGCACGTCGGGGGTGTAGTCTTTCTCATGCTGGCTGTGGTTCACGCGCAACGCCGCATCGAACTCCTCCCAGCTCGCCGTGCCTTCCTTGGCCGCGTTCTCGTGCACCGACGTGCGCGCGAACCAGGCTTCCGCGTTGCTGCTGCCTGGCGGAGTTCTGTCGTGGGCGAGCACTTCTACGGGCGCGTGGGCGGGGGGCGACGTTTTGGTGCCTTTGGGCTGGAAGTGCGCGGGCAGGTACGTGGTCGCGAAGGTTTCGGCTTCGGTGAGGGCGGAGGTGAGGAAGGCGTCGAGGGTGGGGAGGGACGGGGTGGAGGCTTGCTGGGTTGCGAGGGAGGGGTGCGAGGGCAGGTGTTTGGGTTGGAGGGCGCGCATGGAGATGAGTGGGCTGGAGGCCTTGGCGGGCGAGTCGGTGGCCATGCTGGGCTACCTTATTACTGTATGTGTGTATGTGTATATAGATTCGATGTCGAGTGACGGGAACGAGGGAAGAGGAGCACCAACCTACTCGATGTTGACCGTTGACGATTAGAGCTACCGTGTAGGAGGAAATGTTTATTTTTGTAGGGTCTCGGGATATTCTCAGATCGTCCCTGCTGTGATCATTGCAGTGGACGTAGGCTAGGCTCATACCGATACATGTAACATGCATGCGTCGTGATATGAACGGCAGTCACAAGCATCAGGCCCGTCGACGAAGCAGAAGTGTCTCAACGGACAATGTCAATGGTCACGTGCTCGTCTGAAGCACCAGCGCGGCCCAAGCCATCTCGCCATGTGCCGCTCGCTGTTCCTCCTAGCGAAGCTCAGGGACTGGACTGCCGATCCTTTGTGGCCTCCGCGCGCCAACTACGCCGAATCAAAGAACTGCACTCACTGTCCCTTCGTGCGTGTAATCGCCGTGTCTTTGCAAGGCATTGCTGTATCGCGATTAACTGCCACCTCCCTCTGCAGCACGCGAGTCGACCGCACCTGACCCTTTCTCCCGCGCCAGCAGAGATCAGCTCGAATGCCCGTCCGTCGACCACAATAGCCTCCTCCACCCTTTGTCGAATACCTTTGAGGTCAGCAGGCACTGCAGGTCCCTTCGACAACGGCCCTATTCCTACCGCCACCGCTCGCTCCGCATAATATACACCCTCCTCCATCTCTGAAACACGCGTCTTCCACCGCCCACCATGTCCGCCAGCAACATCATCGGCGACCGCAACAGCACCCCCGCCGCCATCAGCTCCACCCTCCGCCCGCCTCGCACGGGCTTGGGTTCTGGCCATCAGCTGCGCGCCTCGGCAGACATGGGCGCCTTCTCCAACATGTCCCCGCTGGCCAATCGAGGCATTCGCCCGGCCTCGGAAGTTTATCTGAGCCAGCTGCAGCAGGGTGCCAGCACTGGTAACCCCGACGACGCGGCGGAAAAAGTGGCTCAGCAGTGGATTGCGGATATCGATCAGTACGAGACTACGCTGGAAGAGATGGCCGCGGCGACGCTCGATCAGGATTTCAAGGATGAGCTGAGCGCCATTGAGCAGTGGTTCCGGGTGCTCAGTGAGCCCGAGAGGACTGCTGCTCTGTACGCGTTGCTGCAGCAGACTACGCAGGTACAGATCAGATTCTTCATTCAAGTGCTGCAGCAGATGGCCAAGAGCCACCCAATGTCGAGCGTGCTCTCGCCGGCCGCGTTCAATGAGAAGGATCCAATGTCTTCACGCATGAGCGACGCGATGAATAAGCTGAACGTGGAAGGGTCACGAAGTTCATTTGGCTTTGGTGCCAAGCCGCCGCCATCTCCAGGCGCCAAGCGCAACTCTGGACTGGATGCGACGACGATCAGATCCATGTTTCCGGATGCTGCAAACGCGATCGAAGATCAAAAAGCCGAGTTTCAGAAGACTACCGGCACCGTTCCACACTCCAGTCGTAATAGTGCTGTGGGTGAGCGTGGCTCGTACGCTGCGCCTACGATCTCGACACCAGAAGATACGCAGAAGAAGAACGGCATCCCCGACGGACCATGGCGCAACCAAAACAATCAGCAGACCGAAAACCAGCCCCCGATCGGCCGTCCAAAGTCGTCTTCGAGCCAGCAGCAGCAAGCTCCAATGGGTCAATTTAACCTTGGTCAGCCACCGCAGTCTGCAGGGTTGAGATCCCCACGTCCCTTCCCTCTTTCTAGCGACAACAACATTCAAAGCACCAACGTGGCTGCGGACCCGTCACAGTTGGGTGCCGGCATCCTCTCGCCTTATGCGGCAGGTGGGAGTTGGGCTTCGGCTATGAACACGCCTATGGTTTCCAACTTCAACCAGGGTGGGACAAGTCAGGCTGATATGGTGGCGAACGCAACTGCTATGAAGCTTGCCGCACTCTCGACCGTCAACAACAGGATTCAACTCGATGACGTGCGCAAGTTCCGTCGCGCGCGGTCGACCGAGGGTCAGCAGCCGCTCTCGCCGGGCATGCCATCTAACATTCTTATGACGAATGAGTATGGCCAAGTCTTGACGCCTCAGCAAGCCGCCGCATTGCAACACCAGCAAATTGCAGCCATGCAAGGCCGCCGATCGCGTCCAGCCTCACCCGGCATCGCCATCACAGGCCCATCAGGCATAAACCAAGGCATGGCCATGCCGATGCACCAAAACAACGGGTTCCTCTCCACATTCGACAGCAGTCAAATGTCTGCGCTCAACCAAGGCTTGGCAGGTCTGTCCGTTGGCGGCGCAGGCTTCGGTATGGGCAGTATTGATCACTCGGGCTACCTCTCTGATGCCTCGGAGATGCAGCGTGGGCGCTCGCCGCGTGGGAGGAGAGGCAGCTCCAAGCCGCCGGAGGACCCAACAGATATTCATCTGCTGAAGGATATCCCCAATTGGCTGCGCACGCTCAGGCTGCACAAGTACACTGATAACCTCAAGGATCTGAAGTGGCAGGACATGGTGCAGCTGGATGAGGAGGGTTTGGAGAAGCGGGGAGTGGCTGCGAAGGGTGCGAGGACGAAGTTGTTGAAGGTATGCCGCTATCCGACATGTCACGACGTGATGTGTGAGGCACGTGCTAACGTATGGTGCTAGGTCTTCGAGCAAGTCAGAGAAGCGCAGCAGAACGGGCAGCTGTAGTAGAAGCGAGGGCGCGTACACGCGAAGCGAAGCGCTTCGGCTTGGCGTGCTGAGGCCGCATTGATTGGCTACCAGCGGCGGCCACACGCAGAGTGGTGAAACGCTCGTATACCACGACAACTCCACTTTTACAACGAGGACGCATTGTTGTGGAAAGTTTTGATGGGCCAGCTTTTTGCGTGCATAGCATTTTCCCGGTGTTCTGAGGCGTGTCTTTTTTGCGACACGAAAATGGGTAACACCACCACGATTTAATGAGCCGCGTCGACTGTTCCACTCCCATCTACTCTCCCTTGACCTTACTTACCTACTTACGCTGCGCCTTTGTGTTTGGCCTTTTCTTCCTCGCTTGCGCTGATCGCTCCTCTGCAGTATTATTTGGGTATTGTTTGCGTGGTACGCTCCCTGCTTGCTTGTCTCGACACTCGCTTCTTCACGACTGCGCTGGACGCTGTGAATTCCACTTCACTTCACTTCACTTCACGTTCGCTTGCAGTCACTGCCCGGTAAGAATCCAGCCACTGCTATTGCCTATCTCTGCGCACAGCGTGTCTATTGTCCAGAATTCCCATTGTCTCGAAGACTGTTTCTTTGATCCAAGGGTTTCTTTGTCTGGGGCTTGGAAGACACTTCTCGGACGCTTCGACTACCTCTCTCGGATCACAATTCACACTGTGTTTCTAACACTTACTACGAAAGACCAGCAGGATTCTGGAATTGTTTTTGACGACTTCTTTTCGGATATCGACAGTGATTACAGACAGAGCTACGATCACCATTGACGACGCCATTAAAAAGCCTTTAGACAGTGAGCTTTACGACAAATCATTCCTCACTCAGGAATCAACAACACGCAACTCCACCGCAATGACACGAACAATGCTACGCAAGGCGCTGGTCGCCTCCACCCTCCTCAACACCCTCGCACACGCCGCCCCAACATCCTCCAACACCTACAAGCTCGTGGCAGACTACTCCGGCCCCTCCTTCTTCGACGGCTGGGACTTCTTCACCGGCGCCGACCCCACCACCGGCTACGTAACCTACCAATCGCAGGCCTCTGCCCTGCAAAAAAACCTCGCGGGTTTCATCAGCCGGCCTCTTGGCCCCAACGGCACGACGACCTCCGCATACATCGGCGTCGACTACACCACCAATCTCACCGGTAGCACCGCCTCCGGCCGCGACTCTGTCCGCATCTCCACAAACGCCACGTTCTCCGGCGGCGGGCTCTTCATCGCGGATATCAACCACATGCCCATCGGTACCGCGTGCGGGACTTGGCCCGCGTTGTGGTTGTTAGGCACGGACGGGACGTGGCCGCAGTCCGGCGAGATTGATATTATGGAGGGGGTGAATCTGGATACGATGAATCAGGTTACTTTGCACACTGCCGAGGGCTGCTCGGTCAGCAATGCGTCGACGGCGATGTTGGGCGCTCTGAGCGAGACGTATTGCGGGCCGACCAGCGCAAATAGCGGGTGTGGTGTCGTTGCGCCCTCGACCGCGGACCTCACTTTCGCTGGCAATGAATCCGTCATCCATGCCACGGCGGGCAAAGCTTTCAATGCGGCTAATGGCGCCGTATATGCGACTCTCTGGGATGAAGACGGCATCAGCGTCTACATGTTCCCGCACTCGCGCCTCCCCTCTGATATCCGCAGTGGCGCCCCGGACCCAAGCAGTTGGACCGTCAAGCCGCTTGCCAAGTTTGGGGGAGACAGCTGTGATTTCATGGAGAGCTTTTATGATCTGCAGCTGGTAATTGACACGACGTTTTGTGGGAGTTGGGCGGGCAAGCAGTGGAATGTCTCGAATGTGGTCGGGCAGGAGGCTTGCGCGGTGAGCACGGGGTATGAGACGTGTGAGGCGTTTGTGGCGGCCGAGGCAGGGGCGTTCGAGGGGACTTATTGGGATGTTGCGAGTATTCGGGCGTATCAGTTGACGGCGAATAATACGTACGGCGTCAGCGCTAGTGGGGTGGGGAAGAGGGGTGTCGGTAGTGTTGGTGAGCAGCCGACCGTGCAGAATATTTCGGCTGCGGGCAGAGGCAGTCGTCACGGCCACGGCCATGGCCACGGTGAGTTCGGCCATGTTCCGGGCCCGCTGAACGCTTCCCTCGCTGATTACAATAACGCTACTAGCGCTCCGCCAGCTTTCCGCGCGCCATCGCAGCGCTTGAACGGTACAGACTGCAGCAATACCTCGCACCCTCACCCTCACCCTCACCACGAGGATGAGCAGCCACCTCTCCTCATCATACCTCTACCTTTGAAAGACAGCACGGCGGACAGCAATACCTCTTTTAGAGATGCGGTGATGCCGATCCTGCCGCGCTCAGGGCACGTGACGATGAGTGAGGCTGCGGCGGGGAAGGGGGGTGTGGGTCTGGTTGCTTGGGTTGTGGTGGGTATGGGTGCTTTTCTGGTTGCTGCGTGTTTGTGATTTTTACTGGGTGCCGGATTGGAGTTTGCTTTCGGTATTTTGGCGGTGGAGTTTGCGGAGGATTGAGTTGTCAGAATAGAAGAGTGCATCAATCAGCAGAGCCAAATGAAGAAATGCAACGCCCTTGGTGAGGAGCACTTTGCATACTGTGGATACGCGAGTGCTCGACAGATGATCGATCCACCGCAACTCAGTGCTCACGGAGTTTCTAATACAGGAAGCGGACTTAATTGTCTGGCTCCACTGTTACAGCCGAATTTGCTCTGTGTTGTCGTCATGTTGATCGGTGCTCGGCGTGCGGTGGAGCTTCCCCTTCGGGCAGCTCCGAGATCCTCGCATATGCACGTGATATCGGACGACGTCAACCATGTAATCCCAACGACGCAATCCCAACCAGGCAATCCAAACCACACAACCCAAACCACACAATCCAAACCACACAATCCAAACCACACAATCCAAACCACACAATCCAAGCCTTTGCCCAGGTGTCTATATATCCAACCAACATGTCTCGAGTGGATCAACCGACTATCAGACATTTTCTACCGTGTAGCTGGATGACTGGTGAAATCACTGACCATAGCGGCCGTAGACCCCGTCGCCACCTCACATCCACAAAAAAGAGCGTCAGACGCGTTGCGTAAGAAGGAGCCAATGGCTAGAAGCCAATCGCATCTGCGTCTAGAATACTCTCGAAAAGGTCCTTGTCACATGCAGCGGTGCTTGTCACATGCAGTGGTGAAAACCTGCTGGACATCTGGGCTCCACCGCTATACCATAGAGCATACCTACGTCCGTACGTCCGATGCCTTTACGCCCTACTCCCGTACGTAATCACAGTCTGCGAGGTCACTGTTGCAATTAGGATTTAGCTGCACAGCTTCTGCTTGCGAGGAGCCTGAATGGAGATGGGACAAGGTCCAAAAAAGGTTTCCTTAAGTACGAATGGAACAACGTGCGAAGACCCTGTAACGAGGTCTTCCAATAGGAGATCCTAAACCACAGCTACAAATAGAATCTCGTCAACAGGCTTTTGTGCTCACAGCGGCTTATGCTCTTTTTGAGTGAAGATCAAGGCAGGGACAGTGGCTTTGGCATCCTTGTGCCTCCCAAACAAGCGCGACCGTGCGAGTGGCTATTTCCTTTTCCAAAGCGACATTGGATTTCTTGTTGTGAGAGCGAGAGCAGCAACGTTAGGAAGGCGTCGTAAAGACACGGCCCAAGCAAACATGGCGTTCCTACTCTCGTCAGTGGGCTGGATATTAGTCTGCGTTGTATTGCCGGTAGGCAAGCAACTCGTACTTCGTCGAGCAGCTTATAGCAAGCAGCGGCTAACACTTGTCGAATGCAGATGCTCGCATGGATAGCAATCACTGCTATATACAATATCTGGATGCACCCACTCCGAAAATATCCTGGCCCTCGGCTCTGGGCGGCAAGTGACATACCATATATCCTGATGACCTTGCGCGGAAGACCTCACGAACACGTACTGCGACTCCACCGTCAATACGGAGAGATTGTCCGCCTTGCTCCAAACGAGCTTTCGTTCATTGGCCCGGATGCATGGAGTGAGATCATGAGTCTCCGGCAGGGACATCAAGAAAACAACAAAGATCCGGCGTTTATGGACCCTACGAGCGGGTCGATCCTCAGCGTTTGCAAAGACGAGCATGCGCGCATTCGAAGGATTCTTGGAGACGGCTTTTCACCCCGAGCTATCAAATCTTATGAACCAGCCCTTGACAGGCATGTTGCGTCCCTCATCAAGGCCTTGCAGCATCAGTGTTTTACGGCAGAAGGTCCTATTGACCTCGTCGATTACTATAACCTAGCAATGACTGATTTTGCCTACGAGATGGTTTTTGGGTTTTCCTTCGGTTGCTTAGACAACCAAAGATACCCTGAATGTGTAGCTTTCGCCTTCGCCCGGGCCAAATTGGGCACATACTATCGGACTTTGTTGCGCCTGCCTGGGGCTGCTCTTGCAATCTCCTACCTGACCCCTAAGTCGGTCGTCAGAGAAGCTCTACAATATAAAGAACTTCTTGAGAAACAAGTCAGCGAGCACCAGAGCTCTAAACACGAAAGTTCGGATTTGGTTGGACTCATGCGCAAAGGGAAAGGACCATTGGTAAGACAACACCTCCCTGATGCCCTCAGCTCATCGAAATTAAAGCCAACATCCTAATTTTCAGACCATGTCGATAAAAGAAATCAGTACAAATACTGAGGTCCTGATCATCGGCGGCTCCGAGACTACAGCTTCTGGATTAAGTGCTATGACATTTCTCCTGGCGTCCCATCCGAATGTTATGAACAAGCTTGAAGAAGAAATATTTTCCGCGTACAAGTCAGAGGACGAGATAAGCATGTCGAATGTAGTACAATTAGAATTTCTCGGCGCGGTGGTCTATGAATCGCTTCGACTCTATCCACCTGGACCGGTTGCTTTCCCACGAAAGACACCCCCGACCGGCAGCAAAATCTTCGACGACTACATCCCCGGAAATGTAAGCAAAACTCTCGTATGGAATTGAGCAAACTTGGAGGCTGACGAAGAACCATCATTAGACTATCCTCGGCATCTGGCAATGGGCTGCCTACCACAGCGAGCGAAACTTCAGCCAGCCGTTCGCATTCCTGCCTGAAAGATGGCTCGATGCCAAAGGGTTCGAAAGCGACAGGAAAGCGGTCTTCAAACCATTCTCGTTTGGCACAAGGAACTGCATTGGTCAGAGGTCAGTATCGCCCTTTCTCACGGTCTTCTGCCCGCCTGCTAAGAATCTGCGTCATCTAGTCTTGCGATGTACCAGCTGCACTACATTATTCTCCGATTGTTGTGGAACTTTGAGATAAAGCTTGCCGAGCAGAGTAAGACGTGGCTGGATCAAGATGTGTTCACGCTGTGGCAGAAGAAGCCTTTGAGCGTGTATATCGTTCCGCGGGCGCGAGCATAGGGCAGGAAATGATGGAATCAATCCAAATTCATCCGGTTTGCAGAGCGCTAGCATCGGCAATTATCTTGCATATGCGTGATCATATATCGTTGTATTCTTCCGACATAGAGGCTGATTCGATGATTTCCTGCTTTTGTCGAACTCGATGGGACGCCTTCCATTGCAGATTTGGCTGATCTATTCTTCTACTTTGGCACAGAGTCATCAAGCTAGGTCAATGTTACGGGGATAGAAAATGGATTCCCGTCGAGAAATCCAGGGTTGTTAGTTGGGAGAGATGCCAGAGGTGATTGGTGGTTGATTTCGACTTCACAAAGTGACGCTTGGAAAGGTATTCAGGAGCGAATTCCATGCTGCACAGTGCTGTCATTGAGCCCAGTCACGCGCGGCGCATCGTCATCTAAGCAGGTCATGGCATTCGTGCGTATCATCAGTCATGTCTATATACCCACCCCGGCTTTCGTCAAGATCCGTTCGCAACTCCGATACCTGCGTACAGGATAATACCCCGCAGCCGCCATCGATGCTGCTCACTCTCAAAATTTTGCCATAAGTGCAAGACCGCGAGACATGGTTGGCTCGTCTGGACAGTAACAGTTAACTTGATGTCGCACTTAACGCAGTATTAAGGATGCCGCCCGAACGCCCAACAGTCACTGGACTTCTCACACGTCTATACCATAGAACTTATATTATGTATCCTACGAATTGTATGTAAGAGCATGTTCAGTATCTATACATAATTCTCCGTCACTTAACATCCAATGCAATGCCAAGTCAAATATTTCCAGCTGGCGCAACAACATAGTATGGGTCCAATGAGCTTAGGTAAAGGTACCATCGGTATTGCAGGTGACACCCTCGCAGCTCTGCCAGTCGTCGATGAACTCGCAGCCCCACGAGTCAGGCTTGGAGGAGTCGCCGCTCTTGTAGACAGTCCTGTACGGGAAGCGACAGTGCCTACGCTCAAATTCGATGCCCATCGACGGGGTATCGTACCTAGAAATATGATTAGCACTTGCACAGCCTACCACATTCGCAAATCAAGACCTACCAGAACTTCGTGCCGAGCAGAGTTTCTGGCGCCTCGTTCTTCTCGACCCAGTTGACCAAGTTGCTGACGATGTTGTTGGTGGCGGGAGAGGCGGCAGCGCTCTGTCCGAACATCCATGCACCAGCGCCGGAAATTCCACCAACACCGCAGTGAGCCATTCCAGAGATGCGGAAGAAGCGCATGAAGTTGTCGATCTCAGTATTGCCGAGACCCATAGTCTTGGCCACTTTTTGGTAGTAGCGCTGGCTGTTGTAACCTACACATTGATATCAGCGTTATATGTGTCTACGCTTGTGACATTGCGAGATACATACCAGAGGTCATGGGATCAGCCATGCCATGGTACACCAACAACTTCTTGCCAGCAGCCTGGAAGGCGCTCAAGTCGGCGTTGAATGCAGATGGGTTGCCATGAAGGTCGTCAAGCTGGTCAGCTTTGGTGTAGTCCGCCTCGCTGAGCTTGGCGATGTCAAATGAGGAATCATTGTATACGGCACCACGGAAGAAGTCGCGAGGAATACCCTGTGAAGTACCAGAAAGTAGACCAAGTCGGAAAGCATCAACCTGAGCGCCGTACAGAAGAGGCGGATAGATCAAGTCTTTGCCATTGTAGACGGGCTTGAAGACGTCCTTAACGGTCTCAATCTGTGTAGCAGTCAAGCAAGTAGTGCTGTTCGTCTCGCCACTGTTGCACACTGGGATCGCAGAGGCGTCGAAGTCGCAAATTGTTGGGTCCTCAAGAATGCCGTCGTCGACGCCGTCGAGCTTCTCGTCACACTGGTCAAGGATGTACGACTGAACCAATTTCCACTGGACCAGAGTTAGGAAAGTGTCGTTCCCAGGACCACCGGTGAGCTGGTAAAAGTGGGCATTCCAGTCTTGCAAGTGGTTGAAGCCGTTAGCAGCAGCGCCCGAGATGATACCATCGAAGTCGTTAGGGAATTTTTGTGCAGATTGCATGCCCTGAGCGCCTCCAGCGGAACATCCAATGTACTATGTATGTCTTGTCAGTACCCGTAGAGGCCTTGATTCAGCTAGCGAAACAGCAAGCGTTGGAGCAGGACTGAGATTCCACCTTCAAGCATAAGGAATCCCTTCGGCACAGACCATGCCTGCCTGCCTACAACGATCGACAGCCCGTTCCCAGGCCAACTCCGCCTGCTTACATTCAAACCTTGCGAGGATGAGAAGCACTTACGTAGGAGTAATCGGGCTTCTCGCCGTAAAACTTGTTGACGACCTGCTTACCAACATCGACAGACGCATGACGAGCGCGCCACGCCCAATCAACGATAGCTTCGTTATTTTTCATCGTCCAGGTGCCATCGAACGAAGATCCATTGTGGCCGGCATTGTCACCAATAGCAGCGAATCCAAGGCCAGAGACGTACGCCATGTCGACGTAGTGGACACAGCCGTTCAAGCCTCCATTGTCAGTGCTCATGGTGCGGCCATTCCAGGATGAGGAGTTGCCGTTAGGGAGCCAGACCTCCATGTAGGTGTGGGCAGTGCCGCTAGTCTTGACATCAAGCGTAACTTGGCACAGGTCCACCTTGGTAGTAAAGTTGGCTGCGCATCCGACAGTGGACTGTCCAGTAGGGGTTTTGACAGTGGTGCCAGCAGTCAGTTGCGTGCAAGTCATGGGAGTGACGTCCCAGTCATTGAACCGAGTCAGGTTGGAGCAAATGGAAGAGCAGCTCAGCTGTGCCGTCGCAGCTGAGGTTGGCAGGGGTGAACGGCGAGAGGCTGAACCAGTCGCGAAGCCAAGCATCGAGTTTATCGGGCCGATAGGGTAGCTTGATGGCACGGACGTGCTAATCGCAGACGCAGTGCCGATGAAGCCAGAGGCGGTACCTGCTGGGTACCTAGAGTTGGTACCATTGCCACCGTACGAAGCAACGCTTGACGGACGAACCGGAATGTTTGTTGGGGCCTTGCCGGCACCGCTAGAAGGAAGCCTCGAATTGCTGATGGTGGTGGTGCATGTTTCATTAATTGGTTGAGGAGCATAATGGTCTGGTACGAATGTTGGCACAGAAGTCGAAACAGTGACTGGTGCAGAGCTTGGTTTTGGAGCAGCTGACGGTACGTCTGCAGACGAGTACACTGGACCGCCGTAGGCACTTGGAGCACAGGGTGTAGGAGGTTTGCTGGACACCTGAGAGGGCGGTGTGGTCGGCGCCACAGGTTGCGGTCCTGATGGAGCAGCACCATCACCGCTGCACTGACCACCCGCAGCCTGGAGCTGCGCTTTCAAAGCCTTCACCTCATTCTCCAACTCTTGAATGCGCTTTGCGTTGTTTTGCTGCGACCACGAATTATCCAAGGTAGCATTGCTCGAGGCTGAAGCAACAGGAGCACCGCTGACAGTGCCAGTCGCATGTGTATGTGCGGCAGCCGAAGCAGCAAAAAGAGCAGCAGTAAAGAATGGCGCGCCTGCCTTCATCTTGGGCGGCTATAAAATGATTGAAGGAAAAAGGGAGAAAAGAATGTGGTGCTGCCTTCGATGCTGAACAGCAGAAAACAGTAGTAGCGACACGAAGGAATGAAATGGGAGGCTTGAAGGCCAGACTCAATGTCAAAGAGACAGTACAGATGAGCACATACGAATAGAGGAGCACTGAGAGCAACATCCTGGTCTGATAGTGACAGTATCTCCTTCTAGCGCCAATGACTTGGATACGGAACAGGGTGGAGCGGAGGTCCCCCCGTGCATATTTGCAACGACCGCGCTGGCTGGGGGGCTACCGGCGTTCACACCGTTGATGACACCTTCAATCCTGAGTCGAGCTTGGATGGTGGAAGATGGACAACAGAGCTGAAGCCCGACCAATGCGAGCAAGGCGTAACAAGCGTGTCCCTGCGATACGTAGCAACCACGACTACTTCTGACTAGAGAGACGGAGAACCTGAAAGCCAAGAGAACAGGCGCGGCCATAGCCCATGGGAGAACTTCGTTTGTGGAAAAGGAGATGGTTGAGAGAAGCGCTATTTGCTGAAGTGCCTAAAAATTCATGCACGGGTCGGATCAACAGGTGCACCGTGAAACAGACGAAGTTGACTGGAGGTGCTGGCCCGGGGCCAGATGAGAACGGCAGAATCCCAAACATCTTTCAAGTTCGATGGTCGTCTCGATTTAATCTGTGATAGAGCTTAATAATGGACCATTGCATTCATGGCATCATATCATTAACGTTGCAACATTGGTGAATTTGCTGGGGACAAACTACATCGAGCTTGTACACATTCACTCAGACAGTCGGGATCTGCTTCTCAAGCATTTCCACTCCACCCCTCATCCGTCACAATACACCAAGCACCGCGAAAAGATCGAATTCTCTATCCTGTCCGACTGATCTTACACTGCCAACCCTCTCCATTAAGCAACGGTAAACTGGCACCCAAGCACCAGCCCAGCTCATTCCCCTTGATCTTCTTAGCAATCTTGACCTCCCTGTCGATCGGCATATCATAACCAGTATGCAACAGCGCGAGCATGAAATTCAAGTCCAAGCATGTGTCTGGGCGATCCCGGAGCTCCTCCATCGCTCCTGGAACTGACTCAAATACCTTCCATGCGTCTCCGCCCTGGCAGACGCGCGCAGTGAGTTCTTTCAGCTCGCGCAAAGTGAAGGACTCGGGCATACCGAGCGGCTGTGTGCGGTCGTAAAAGTAGGAGAAGAGGTAAATGTCTTCTCGCGCAAAGGTCTTTTCCAGGGATGGTTGGTGGACACCATTGAAGGCGCAGGGAGCCAGCGCGCAGGTGGCGTCCTTCTTCAAGGTCTTCTCTGCAAGCGCTCGACATTGTGCTGGCGAGCCAGTTGCCGGACCGGTCATGTTGACGGTCACTTTGGCGCCAAAAGGGTGGTTGTCTGAGAGGGTGACAGGCACCTCCTTGCTTGTGCCTGGGTGCAAGCACGGGTTGTTGATAGGTTTGTCGAGCCAAGACTTTGACTCCGGGTTGTTCTCGTACATGCCTTCAACGATCACCCGGTGCAGATTGTTGCGCGCCTCCATTAGACCATATCCCAGGTAAGAGTGTTGGTAGAGCTCAAAGTCGCGACCACCGAATGACAACGCGTACTTGTGGTCGCCCTCCTGCATCTTCTCGGGCATGCCTCCGTCTGGCGCATCCTTGAACGTGGGCTGGAACACAATCTGCGTACTACCTCCACCCAAATCGAACACTGCTGCGGTCGGGGTCTTGTCCGGTCCGCCGATCTTGCCCAAGAGGTAGTTGGTAGTGATCCATGCGTAGACGCCCTCATCCTTACCATCCATCACCTCTACACCGCCGTGCTCTGCGCCGAGCACCGGGAACGGGTAGACGGTCTCAAGTCTGGTCCGGACAGCTTTCAGGATTGCATCGCTCATCTTAGGGCCCAACTTTCTAAGACCAGCAGTGGCCTTGACAGCCACGGGTGTGCAGGCCTTCAGCTTGTCTGGCACGCTCTCGACGGCCACGTCCATCAATTCGTCCAAGCTCTTCGCCGCGCCTTCCGCATCAGCGCCGTAACTGCTCAACCCGCTGCCACCTTCCTTCTTAGCTGTCATCTTGAACACTTCATCCTCCAGCTCCGGCGTCGGCCCGCAGTTGTTGAAGCGGTAGACATGTATTCTGCTACCGGTGCTGCCAGCGTCGATCATAAGCGCATACTGTATCAACGGCTTGTCCTTGGAGTAGCTCTTTGTGCATTTCGTCGTCGACACAGACGGGTCTGACGCCACGTCGCCTCCTCGGAATGTGCTGCCGACATTGGGCACGCTCGCTCCTCCGTCATACTGTCCGGGCACGATATAGTACAGCACCAGAAGCACGAATAGGATGAAACAGCCCGCCTTGATATACCGGGCCCGCTGCCCTTGGTTCGCCCAGGCCGACTGGACTCTGTCCTTCATTGTGGCGTTCTTTCCGTTCGTAAGGTGTCTCTCACGCTTCCCCCAGGGATCGCTGTGCGCCGTGGTCCTGGGCAATGCAGCCGAGGAGCGTCTCCGTGGCCTCGAGAGGTAGGACCAGACTGTGGAATGGCTTTCGGGTTGATCAATGTCGCCAGGCATAAGGAGTGGAATTGCGTCGAGCGCGCATGAGTCTCTCCGCGCCAGATGAGAATGAGCGAAGTTGCCGCGACACGGCTGGTAAAGAGGAAAAGCGGCCCCAAAAGAATACCTTCACTCTTCGATATCCCACCGCTACCTCGGAGGTAGTACTGCAACGACGCAGTGGCTCGCGGACCCTGAAGGTGTAGGGGCACGGTACAGTATGCATGCCCCCCGTTTAGGTTACGGCTACTCCCGACTAGCGGTAACTTCTTCCAACACCGCATTATTGAACTTGGTCTTGACTGGAACTTTCAGACCGCGTCTTTGTTGCACGTCGATCATTACCTACGAGACCTCCATCAGCTTTCGCGCAGGCATCTTTGATCGGCATGCTACGGCGCAATGGCGTTCAGGGAGTGGTCACAATCTGAAGGCCTCACTACCAGCGGGGACCTAGACCAGTTTCGGGGGATCACCGTCGCCATAGACGCCCAGGATTATCTCGACACTCTTCTGACCAACAGCGTCACCCGTGAGCCATTGTTACCGGCGCACGGCGGTCTGCCGCTTGCAATCCGCAAGCATGTAGATGCCGATATTCAAGGCTTTCACGATGCAGGCATCGAGCCCCTCTTTATCTTTAACGGCCTGGAAGTGGCCTGCCGAGACCGCGCCATCAGCTTGAAGGAGGCGCGAAAGGCTGCCAACACGCTCAATGAGGCATGGTCGGTGTACGACGAAGGCCGCGGCGATGAGGCTGTCATGACCTTCGGCAAGGCGTGTAAGTGCTAGCTGCCCTTGATGTACCGTGGCAGCCACTAATGCTATGCAGGCACGTACCGGACTGCCCACATCTCCAGATGGCTGCATGCATACCTGCACAAAGCTGGCGTCTTCGTACAGGTAGCGCCTTACTCAGCGGCTGCTCAGACAGTCTACCTGGAAACGAACTCGTATGTTCATGCGGTCGCCGGGTCCGCTTCCACACTGGTGTACGGTGCAGACAAAGTCGTGACCAAATTCGACTGGGTGGCGAAGAAAGCAATCTGGGTCGATATTCTCACCTGTCTGTCACACCCACGTAGTCGTGAAGTGATCTTTCAAGAACTTTGCTGATTCTGCTGGCAGGCACCACAAAGCTGGGCGTGCATCGCGACCAGCTCAATGATCTCATGCTGCTGTCTGGCTGCAGTCTGATACCTGCAATCTCGGAGGTCGACGCCATTGCGCCTGTGCAAAATGCTCGTACCTTGTTAAGCCGCTGCAACAATGATGGTCATACAGTCTGCCTGCAACACAAGGACGAGGGGTATCTAACCGCGTTTCGCAAGGCCAAGTCTGCAATCAAGCATGCAGTCGTCATGAATGAGGATGGCAAGATCGTCCCGAAAGACGAAGCTCACATTCCAAACGACGTACATGACTTTGTTGGTCAGCGCCTGCCCGAGGAAGTCCTCTTCTACCTGAGCCGAGGACTTGTAGGGCCCCGAGTTTTGACTTGGAGGACCCGGACGCACATTTTCGAGATACCTCCACTCGACGGTGGCATGTCGATGCCGTACAAGAACCTCGTGCAGGACAAGCTACGACCTCTCCATGCACAAGCTCTCGCGCTCATCACAAAGTCCCTTCACAGGTATTACCAGAAGACTGACATTGAGCTCATTTGCTGGTTCAACGATAATGAACGTGGACAGCTGGGTCTTCTTGATCTCATTTCGAATGAAGACTCCGATGTGGAGAGCTCGTGGCATTTGCAGGAAAGTGCGCTCAAGGGAGGCGATGGCGAGATGCTCGGCTCTCCACTCAGCTATGTTGTGGGTCTGCTGTCCGACGAAGCCAAAGCTACGGCCACGAACACGAAGCGGACAGGACCTGGTATGCTCTCGACGCCAAAGGAATTGGTTGTTAACAGTGTGGCCCGGTTTCTGCACGACCGTGGATACATCAATCCCAACCACACTCTTTCAGCATATGGTAGAGCATTGAAGGCCTCTCTGGATCGCGCCAAGTCGAACGGCTACGCAAAAATGGCCATCAACTCTGTCGAGGTCGAAGAAGCTATTCTGATGGCATTTGAGCTCCTCCGTTTGGACCTGCTCAATAACAAGCCGTACTTCCAGTCTCCTCCATACAGTGGACAGCCGCTGCAAGGTACCGAGACAGACAAGGCCAACACCTTGCTCGTCAGTAGGATTGCGAGTCTCGGTCTGTGCAGGCACAAGCAAATAGGATATACTGGGCCTCTGTCACGTAACCTTCTCGCCTACCAGCAAATGACAGCTGCCCTTCGTGAGAGCCTGCGGGACCTGCTGGAGATGCATGCCTGCAACATGCTACTTTCTGGCACGATCAATCGGAGTATTGCCCCCGAGCAGCTCACGAATCTCGGCACCAGTCTCCCTTTCGTCAGAGAGCCAGATGTCGGCTTGTCCCTGATGGTCAAGAGCTATCTTGACGTTCTGTCGCAAGACTCTGAGAAGCGGCCAGACGCTACCGCCTGGTTCACCCATGCAATCAATATGCATGCCGATTTGAACAAGGCCTGGAAGATGTGGGATGCGGTAAGCATGATTACAATATGGTAGATACTGGGCCTTGCAGCTAACTATTCATCTAGATCAATGTCGGCATACAGGCTGCAGACAGCAGCATCGTCAACAATGAGACGAGGAAGCTGTTCAAGAACGCGGACGATTGGCTGGAGAAGAAGAAGGCCGAAGCACCCACTACCAACGGCGTGCATCCCGATGGAACCACATAAGCAAATAATCGAATTAGCATTGAATGGGGGATAGGAAGAGATACCACGAGATAGCTTACATTTGAGCGGCCTCATAGCTGTCGAAGATGTCAAATTGCTGTGAGCCGTCTTCCGTTCTTGGTTCATAAACCGAGCAGAGATTTGTTTATCACTGCGACTGCTACGCAATGACCAACGTCCGCACGTCACGAGCAAGACTACCTAGGTATTGAGATCACGTAGTTCACGTAGATTTGCGCCAGTGGATCACCCGCCGTATCAATCTCTCGCCACACACAGAGATACACGACTTTCGTATTACTTTGCTGCACATGCTCAGCGTCGGGAGCTATGCTTAGACACGGCATTTCCCTTCTTCGGATGCCGTCAAGCTATCACAACCACGAGGCTTCGTGGTGTCCTCGCTCATCCTTCTGGTGCAACAGCGACGCCTTGCAACGCGACCTTACTTCTTGCGAGAACATTGTTCCCCGTCTCATACTTTTGTCGTGTCCGGCACGATGACACGATGAAAAAAAAAAATGGATGCCGGAACGACCTGGCCGGCTCGCAAGATATACAAAGAGGCAGTACAGGTGTCATCGTGGGCGCAAGGGGATCAATCATTGCTTGCAGGACTCTGTACTCGTTCGATCTGTTTATCTCTCTTTAGAACAAGCTCCCGATCTCCTTCGCCAGCGTCTCCTGCCCTTTCACAGCCTTCACGGTGGCCTTCGCATCAAGCGCCTTGCAAAGATCCATAAGCTCACCGTCTTGCGGCGCGCAATAGACCAGGTACCCCAGCGCCAACAGCAGAGCCTTCGACGCATCGGGATTGTTCTCCTCTCCCAGCGTCTCCAGCAGTGACGCAGCTAATTCGACCTGCTCGCCATCCGCCAATGCCTCCTCGCCTTCCTCACGCCTGATGCGATAATTTGCCGTGGCTATGTTGAAGGCTAGCGAGGCCGCGGCGACTCTGGTGGTGGGGTGTGTTGCGTCCAGTAACGAGTTCGTGATCAGCTGAACGATCAGTGTGATAAGGTCATTGCCCGATTTCAGTATCTCTGCGACGAAAAGCGGAGATGTGAAGAGGTTGCAGGCTAGGTGGAGGGTAACTAGCCTCAAATTATGTGGCGTTGCCTGGCTCTCGTTGACAGATCGTATGATTGTAGCGATAGTGGCATGGCCCTGCTGTTCCGCATAGAAGCCACTGACTCTTGGGTCCACCATAGCACACCTCAGGAGATCTACCGCCGCGAAGCGTACGTCGCGAGGCAGAGCGAGGACCTTGTCAGCGAATGTCAATTGACCTAACGCTGGCAGCGTAGCTTCTCGAGGATCCTGAACGCGCTTCTCGACGAATTGCTTCAGGACCATGAACTCCTGCTGTTGGCCAGAGCTACCAAGCTTGGCTGTTAATTTGTCGAGAGGCGGCACCTTGGCATAGACGACTGTCTTCATGGATCCGAATTGCAGCGTAGGCACTGACATCAAGGTGTGTGGATGTGGAGGGAAGGCCTGCTGTATGGCCCGTTCGACGTTCGACTTCAGTAGACCGGGGTCTGCTCCAGACCATTCGTCGGTCTTTGTCCCGTTAATGAACGTCACGAAGGTTGGCGTGCTGCACAAGTGAGATGGTTAGCGGTCGTCTGAGCCGCAGTGAACAGTCTCTTCTACTCACGCCCGGATTTGGAACCTTGACGCCACATCTTGGGCGTAGTTGATATCAGCCTTCACGAACAGCACCTGAGGATACTGCTCCGCAAGACCGTCGTACGTCGGATATGCCAATCTGCATGGCGCGCATGTTGACGAGGTGAAGAACACTGTACTGACGGTAGCTTGAGCTCCCGTCAAATGCCCCTCCAAGGATGAGAGGTCCGTGACATTGACCACTGAGCCGTACGTCGCAGTGGAGATATTCAGAGTGGGCTCAGTCTTTTGCGCTGCAGTGCCGTTGGTCGTAGGAAGCTTTGGCACATTCTGATCAGGCACGGGTGCCTGAGTCACTTGTCGCATAGAAGCGTCAATCTGTGGTTTGAGCATTTGACCGAAAGGTGTTTCAAGCACTCTCGCGGGTAGGCTGGTGATGTGGTCAGGGATGCCTCTTCCAACCTGCGAACGGACTATCAGTGTCTTTACATCCGATCAAGGCAGAGAGTACTGTTCTCGAAGGGATGGGCAGGACCGCAATTCACCTCACGGGGCACTCAATCTCGCCCGGCGTTCGTGGGAGACTTTCTTGCGTTGACCTGCGAAGAGAACATCGAGCTAGACACCATGAAGAACGCTTCAGGTGGGCCTGCCCATTAGATTCGTGAAGACTATACGGCAACCGTACTTACCAGAAACATGGCAAAGTCGTTCGAAAAGTTGTTGCAGTTGTGGGCAAATAGATCATAGCTCTCCGACGTATATATCTGCTTCAAGCTTTCGAGATACTCCAGGATCGTCTCCAGAGGAAGATTTGTTGAGCCTGTACTACCCGATAGGCGCAAGGTCAGAGAATTATCACACACGACGCACGATTTTATTGATAACGTACCTAGTGATATCTTCTCCATGGGTTGTCCGTGATGTGTTTGTCCGGCATAGCTGCCCAAATGACGAACGAATGGTCAGTGAAGGTCTCAATACGATGCTGCGAGGACAAGCAGACGTACCACGTCTGCACTCCAGCTCCAAAAAAGTACTCAATTCCATCAAACACCAAAGAAGTATGGTAAACGGCGTCGATGTGTATTCCAAGGAATTGGCGCGACATCTGACGAGCCATGCCGTGGGTCAAATCGTAGACGTAGAGTTCTACTTCCATCGCAGTCATGATTGGCGACCAGCAAGCTCGAAATGCTGGAGAGGATGGGGAGGTCTCAGGTCGTGAGGGTATGAGATCGTGATGCGTGAAGGCAACGATGATCTACGACTGATATCTTTATGTTGCCACCGCCTCATGTGGCATTTTGGAAAGTGAGCGAAGGCACGTGCCATGCCAGCGCGTGAGCGCGTTCGCCGAGTCAATGCCGTAACACGCGCTCAACTTGACTTCCATCTACATACACTCTTGGCACCAGACGTGGCGCATCTAGCATTATTGGTGCGGATGCATTGTGTTGGAGCAGCCCAAGAGTGAGTAGAAGCTTCATCATGATCTTGGCCAATATTGAAACGGAAGGCGCGCGTCCCTTGCTCCATGAGGTTCTGCGCCTCTCATCAGAGGCCGTGCCGGATAGAGATGCGCGCCTGGCCAAGTCACCGGACAATGTGATCATTGCCATTGAGCGACATGACAAAGATGGCCCGAACTGGGCGGAAGCAGAGCGAATGCACAAATTCGTGTGGGTGAAGGCTAGACTAGTAAGAGCTTAGAAGGCAGGAGCCTGGAGCGCTGCCTAGCCCCACCCGACACCGCCTACCGCGAGTGTGCCTTCAAATACCAGACTAACGCATCGAACAGAACGTCAAGGTCAGACGCATCCGTGACGCGTATGTCAGCGGCTACAACGGCCAGCAACTCGGACCCATCACGCTCAGGCTAGGTGATTCGACGCCGGCCGACACTTGTTCTATGAACGAGACAGGCCAGATACAGAATCGACACATTGTCTTCATGGCGCAAGGTGCTGATCAGCAGCCGACCACGCCGACGCCTGCACGTCAACCGCTACAGCCTGTCAACCGCCAAGTATCCTATCCTCCCATGAAGTCAGAAGACGCCGACAAACCACTCGGCGAATCGCCAAGGGCGCTTTCAGCAATCACGTGTCCAGCTCTCGATGGATGTCAAGCGTCTGTTGCTCCAGCACCCCCCGAAGCCACGGCGGCTCCAGAGGATATGCCGGAAGTACATCCACGAGCAGTATTCCCAGGTCTAGACGGCGATAATCTTGCCACTGCCGCGCCAGCAGCAACTCCGGCCGTCAAGCCCGAGCCGACCGCTGAGGATGCCTCCATGCGAGACATTCCCGAGACGCATGACACCGCACCCACGAACAGCCAAAGCAGGAGATATCGCAGGAGCCAAAGTACAAAGTCGAGGAGCAAAACCTTTTTCTCGAGGCAGCGCCCCACCAGGAAGATGCCACACTGAGAGGGCGTCCTCTACAGGATTTGATCAAGGAAGTCGTGCCAGAGAAGTTAGAAGCCGCTGTACAGGCAGGCATGCAGGTGCTTTCAGAACTATCAGTGCCTTTGAAGGCTCTGGAGCACAGCGCAGACGCTCAAAGCTGGCTCGAGCAGATCGAGAGGGTCAAGGAGCAGGGTGCCAGGCACAGGACTGTGGTTGGCGTGGTCGGCAACACTGGCGCGGGCAAAAGCAGTGTCATCAATGCCATGTTGAACGAGGAGCGGCTCGTCCCCACGAATTGTATGCGGGCATGTACCGCTGTCGTCACTGAGCTCTCGTACAATTATGTTGATAATCCAGCCGCGAAATACAGGGCCGAGATCGTATTCGTATCTCCCGACGACTGGCGCAAGGAGCTGAGGATCCTGTTTCAAGAGATCATCGATGAGAATGGTCACGTCATCAAGGAAGCCAGCAACCCAGACAGTGAAGCCGGGGTGGCTCTAGCCAAGATCCGTGCTGTCTACCACAAATTCACCAAAGAGATGCTAGGCAAGGCAAGCGTCGAGAGCCTCATGCGAGTGATGCACGTCCAGAGGGTCTTGGGCACTACTCGTAGGATCAACGAGCGCGAACCTACAGACTTCTACCGTCGGCTTCAGCATTACGTGGACAGCAAAGAGAAGGGTTCGGAGAAGAGGGACAAAATTGGCGATAAGATCACTAATCCGAAGCGCGAATTCGAGTTTTGGCCGCTCATCAAGTGCGTCAAGATCTATACGAAGGCGTCAGGCCGCCAAATCATTGCTCGGAGACACCTTCAAGCGTCAGCTGAAATATGATGGTTCCTACTCGGCGGTGACCTTTATTTGCTCGAAGACTGACGACATCTCGCGGACGGAGGCGACGGACAGCCTTGATCTTGGAGGCGAGATGTCAGAGCTTGATGATCAGCTTTCGGAACTAGCACATCAACGTAGGTCTCTTGAGCGCGAGCTCAAGGACGCGAAGGACAAGAAGAGAGATCCCAGTGACGCCATGGAATCGATCGATGATCAATTGGAAGCATATGAAGAGCGCTTGAACGCTGTCGAGAATGGCGAGACAGTGTATCCTCCCAGCCCAAAGAAGCGCAAGCGAGCGTCGAAGGAGACGGTCCGCAAGAAGAGGAAGTTCGGTGACACTTCAGAGCCAGAAGATGACGAAGACGAAGACTATGTCGAACTTTCCGACGATCAGGCTGACGAAATCAATGACGACGGAAATTCGAGTTCCGTTGACGGTTGAGCAGATCCAGAAGCAGATTGATGAGCTGAAGTCCCTGAAGAAAGAAGCACGCAAAGAGCGGAGCATATTCGACGATCAGATCCGCGAGCTGAACAAGCAGATCAATCCTATCAAGGAGCAAGAGTCAGCTATCGATGCAAAGCAGAGTGCCATCTGCATTGCTGGACGCAACAATTACTCGCGCTCGGCTATCCAGCAGGACTTCGCTGCTGGCATTAGGGAGCTTGATCAAGAGAATGCAGAAGAAGAGGACCCCGAAAGCTTCAACCCTGACGAGAACCTTCGCGACTACGACAAAGTCGCTCGCGACCTACCAGTATTCTGCGTCAGCAGCAGAGCATATCAGCAGCTATCTGGAAGGCTAAAAGGACAAGAAGGTGCCAGGCTTTGAGAGCCTCGAGCAGACGGAGGTCCCCCGATTACACGCCCACTGCAAGAAGCTGACGGTCAATGGACGCCAAGCTAGTTGTCGTCGGTTTCTCAACTTGATCAATCAGCTTCTCACGTCGATGGGCTTATGGTCATCTGACAACGGCAGTGGCGCAAACATGACTAACAAGCAGCGCGACTACGAGCGCGAGTTTCTGAAGAGAAAGCTACACGAGCTTGAGAAAGCTCTGGAGAAAGGGGTGTCTGCTACCTTGGAAGACGTCGAAGGTACCATTAGCGAGCAGCTCCTGGAGAAGTTCCCTGCTGCGAACAAGGCGGCCTCTCAGCTTGCAGTGCCGACGTCGTCTGGCTGGGGCGCCCATCGTAATGACGGCGGATTGTAAGTGGCCCCCAGCCTGTCTTTCTCCGACTGCACAGCGTGACATAACGAGGAGCGAAAGGACACTAACTGACACGCGTTTTGCAGGTACTGGGCCACGTACAAGGCTACGGTCCGTCGCCAAGGAGTCTTCTCTGGAGCTGCAGGACCCAAAGACTTTAATGCAGAACTCACCGAGCCGGTCTACAAGCAGCTGGCCACTGCCTGGGAGAAGGCATTTCAACGTCGGCTGCCGAAAATCTTGAAGCAGTTTGACCGATCTGGTTCAGACCTGTTGAAGAAGTTCCATGCAGCTGTAGCTGCTCGTTGCCGTGAGCGCGGTCATGGCCTGGCGCGGCTTGGTATGCTTGAGAACCAGCTCCAGGCATACCGAGCTATCTTTGGCGACCTTGCAACCAGCGTGGTAAGTGTTGGCCAGACATGTTCCTTCGGAGACACGCGCTAATACATGCCACTCAAGATCAACCAAGTCAACGAGAAGCAGCGTGAGATTAATCGCGAGTTCACGCCAGTCATTGCGCGCATCATGGAGCCTGTGTACACGACTTGCATTGAAGAGAGTGGGCCCGGTCAATTCAAGCGCATGAAGAGCGCAATGCTGGACCACGTCACGTCCAACAGTGTCACAATGTTCGAAGATGCCACAAAGGAGGTCCGCAAGAGCATCACGAAGATGTGTGACTCTGTGCAATCCGACATGTTGGATCGCGCGGATGCAATCTATCTCAGTATGCAGCGTGATTACATGAGCATTATAGGTGGCGTCAAGATCGACACCAAGATGCCACGCGAGGAGCGCCTGATGCGCCGTGAGATTGACGAGGTCATCGGCAAAGCCGACACCATCTTCCAGGGCGTGGTGGAGGCAGATGTTGAGGACTTGAAGAAGGCGGCTTCTGCTGAGGCTTCGGACCCAGATAGCCAGCAAATCGTGCATGAAGACGACACTGGGGATAAAGACAACATCAGTGATGATGAGCATGAGCACGGACGGGAGCCGGATGAGCGTGAGGAAGATACGAGTGACCAGCAGTCAGGGCAGCAGCACGATAGCCACCAAGAGGAGGCGTCGGGGAATGCTCAAGAGGAGCAGTAGAGCTGCTGGATGCTGCTCCCAGACTGGTTGGCGGAACGGATACGTTGGTCTACCGCATGGGCTTGCTTGACGCTCTACGAAGGTCTCGCTTGTAACAATATTGTAGATACTGAGCAGAATGCAAATATGCTAAGTAATCGCTACCAGGCGGCCTGGCTGATACGAGTTGAATCAATGATTGCCGCAGAGAGCCACACAACATATGGCGACAGATTGACGCCTGGCTGCGAGACTCGGCTAGAATGACAATCCGTGAGATGTTACGGGTTTCTTTGCCTCTTCCGACATGCATACTGTACGATCAACTTTGAGATGTACGCGAATCTCAATCTGGGCGTGCAGGCTGTCTTCCGGACCGAATTCGGTATATGTATGGCGGTCTCGCACTCGAAGCGCGGTCATCTCTCAGACCGAGACAAGCGATAGAACTAGGCGAGTCTCTGTGTTGCTGAAATTCGGCGAAAATGCCGTACCTGGACTCTGGCGTGCTGCAGGATGCTCGTTGGTATGCCGCTCCAAGGGGCAAGTTGAACGACGGGCCTACGATATTGACGCAGTTACCGGCGTTCTTTCATGTTGTCGCCACAAGATGGGATTGAGCGCGTTCCAGAACTGGCGAAGCCGCATTCTATCAATACGCTGGGGGGCTGCTCTGTTGATCATCACCATTCTAACCGTCGGCAGTATTGCCGTACTACTACTTCTCCACGATCCTTTCGACATTCATTTGGCGTCGGGACGACACTTCGCCAGTCATCGACACAAATACAACCATGCGTCATCTTCAGCAAACAGCGTCGCAGTCGTTGTCAAGACTGGAGCAACAGTCGCGTTGTCAGGCCGCTTAGCAGCATTGCTAGACACATCCTTGAAGGCCGTGGACGACCCTCTAATCGTGTCGGACCTGGAGCAGACGATCGGGCAGCATCGCATATATGATGTTTTCGCTCGTTTTCCCAAGGAGATGAAGGACAGTCACGCTGATTTTGAGCTCTATCGAAAGCAGCAAGAATACGTTGCAACAGGTAATGCAAAGGGTCTAGCCTCTCTGACCAAAATGCCAATCGCCGGCAAGAGGGAGGTCGACCAGAATGCTGCCTGGGCCCTAGACCGGTACAAATTCGCTCGAATGGTAGAGCTGGCGATTGAAGTACGACCGGACCGTGACTGGTATATCTTTATTGAAGACGACACGTACCTCAGCTACAACACTATTGTCAAGTTCCTCGCAGACTACGATCCTTCGAAGCCTTTGTTCATTGGTAGTCCGGTCCGTATGCCAGGCATCAAGGGCGAGCCATTCTTCTTCGGCTATGGAGGCAGCGGCTTCGTCTTGTCGCGCGCAGTTGCCAAAAAATGGGAGACTCATCACTACGATCTGGCGAGCCGTTGGGACCGTGCAATCTCTAACATGTGGTATGGCGACTTCATCATGGCTTGGGTGCTCAAAGAAGAGTTCGGTCTCCGTCTGACTCCGGCGTGGCCGATATTGAACAATAACGAGCCAGCGAGAATTCCTTTTGGATACAGGACCTGGTGTAAGCCTGCGGCGACTTTGCATCACATGCGAGCCTACCTCTTCGACATCATATACCAGGCTGAGCAAAATCTGCATAGCGATATCCTCCGCTTCAGAGATGTGTTTCACGCTGCAAATCCTCATGGTATTCCGGCGAAGCGAGAAAACTGGACAAATTATGCCGAGGACAGGGAAAGACATGAGATGAGGCCGGCTTCGAAAGACGTCGACCTCAAGGCTCCCGATAGCGCCCACAAGTCGTTCGAGAATTGCCAACAAGCCTGCCAGGAGAACAAGCGGTGTTTCATGTTCTCATTCGTTACAGACTCGCCGCTGCCGGACTTCGAAAATCAAGCCTATGTTGAGACCGAGTGCCATTTGAGCGATGTGTTCCGTTCGGGCCATGAGTTCAAGCCGAAGACTGTTCAGTACGATGACAAAGCCGCAAACATCACGATCTTGTATCAGAGACAATGGACAAGTGGCTGGCTGACCAGTCGCATCGACGACTTTACCGAGAAGCATCAAGATTGTGGGCAATAATGGGCTCGGGAGCGATATCTGCTCGCAGCTGACTAGCAGATGCTGTCCTCCCGTCAGCTTGAGCTTCTGCGACGTACTCAGATCTCCGGCTTTGATTCGGGGCCATCGACGCAATTCCTGGTAACAGACATCCTCGCTAAAGCCGCCGGCTCCAATTTCTTTGAGATCCATCGCAGTGAGCTAGAGGCAAAGAAGGAGGAGTATCCGATGCCATGGTCCATGCGATCCGACGGAGAACACACTGGATCCAGTACAACACGGCTGGGCCTCCTGGTCCCGAAGGAATGTATTCCCACGACGATGCATGGCAATGAAGCTGATGGAGTGATGAGTTCATCTTACATCATGCATCGACTCGGTCCGTATGCCACTGGTGGCACTGCCTCTTTAGCAATTACTCTGTTCGTCGAACGCTTGGTATCGAAGAAACTACCGATCATACCGGCTACGTCGAGGTCTTTGAGTGAAGGATGGCTCAAAAAGGAGAATACTCCCGACTTGTAGCAGTTGTCCAAAGGAAGAGTGAGATAAAGCCTGCATGTTGTGGCGGTAGCTTAGGATCATATACCTGATCAAGCTGGCTGAACCTGGATTCTGCGCGACCACATTGATCGGCGCAGAGACTGCCGCGCATCAGAGGCACACCGCCAGGCTAGATCAGGATGTGGCATTTCTCAATTGGTATTGTCCCCGGGGTCTCGCCACAAAAGGATCCTGACTATCAATAATGATAGGCTTGGTGCCAGCCCATCACGTGCGGATCAGCTTGAGTATCGTTCTTCACAAAGGGTTTCATGTAATGTTTTGAGAATGCCTTCCATCCATGTGGCGAGTGGGCATCCGTACGATCTTCGCGATTGCGTTGTGCAGGTTGCTCATGAAAGTGGAGGAAACCGCAATCTGACGTCGGATCATAACGCGAACTTACTTAAGCAGTTTCGGCGCACGGTCGATCACGTCGCTTAAAATAGAAGGCACAGCCCCAATTGCACATCAAGCCAAGGCCGTCATCCTTAACGGCGGCTGTAGCCTTCTTTGTACTGGAGTCTGGCGGTAGCGACAAAACAGGAAATATTCATGATGATGCCTGGTTCCAGACTCGATCAGCGATCTGACCTGCAACGGCCATGCAACCTCACAAACATGCCGTGCACCGGTGCGGGCTCAAATGCTCAAAGTGCGCCTTGTAGGCATTGAACATCATTGCTCTGAACGACTACGGCTTGCGATCCGTTTCCGCGAAGCGTTTGGCGGCGACTACCCGTGCGTATAAGGCGGCTAAACGTCGTAGATCAATCATACCAGGTACCAAGCACCGCTCTGCTCTCGTGGCTATTTACCGACGATTCCAACACAAGCCAATCTTCACATCCAGGCAGGATCGCATCAGGCTTCTTGTGCCGGTGTAGAGGAATACGACACTCATAATGCATGTACCAAAATGAGAGCTGGTCATCAGCGCCACGAATGTATCTTTGCGGACGCTCGGATACTTTCGAGATCTGTCTCGAACGGGGCGGCCGCGGAACGAAGCATGGGAGTATTAAGTTACAAGGTAACCGACGTAGTTCCTATGGATGACACCCGACAATCGAGAAGGATCACCCTAGGACCCATCCGTTGATAGAAGATTCACCAAAAAAAAAGGTCCGTACTTTGCCGCGTCTCGGCCTCATGTCTGACCTCAAGTCGCCCAGAATAGCAAACCAGGCCGCTTGGATTACTGAATGCTGTAACTTCCGGTAAGGCTATGTCCTGCTATTGTGAGGCTCTTCCTCGCTGCCACCCAACATGCATCACGGGGAGGATGATTGCCATAGCATGGTAGCATATCGTATATACCAAGCGAACTGCCCTGCACTGGCAGCCACGCTGCTGATACATACTACTGTGCCGCCGGAGGACAACCTCCGCAAACCTGAGTTCCACCATGCGGCTTATTGACATGCAGGTAGGGGATCTGACCCTATACCGGGATTCTACCCAGCTACAACGGGATGCTTTGTGCAAGATCGGTCGTACTTCATCTTCCGGATGCCCGAGGTCTGGTCGCGAGGCATGCAAAGCTCAGGCATTCACACCTAACCTGACTGGTAGAGCCAGCTGCATGGACCTTCGACAGCATGATCACATCAATGCAAACGAGCACACACAGATCCGTGCCGACCACCACTTGCGCTTCAGACGACAGCTTCCGACAGTTCCAAGGCTCGAAGCCCACAGCACTCCACTGCCTCAGACACAATGGTCAGAAATCCCACTGCCCTACCGGCCACGGGATTGGGTCGAACCACAATATCAACATCACTCACTCGAATTTGATGCTCGAAGACAGACCGCTCCCGTAGCTTCAGATCATGATGCTGCTGGGCTGGCCGATATACCTGCGCCTCTGAGGCCACGACGCATAACGAGAGGTGTATCACTCCGGCACAGTCCTGGCTCGGGTGGGTCGAAAGTCGATTTCGCCCGACTGTATCCAGCTGTCGGACCATATGACGACGTCCGTCCCAGCCCCTGCAGCGTGTCGGACGACCTGCAGTCTCGCATACGCTCTGTTCGCCAACCGCTCTATCCCGACTACCGGCAGATTGAACCACGATCTGTTCCGCCCTATTTCGGGCAGGTATGTCCACGTTCACCGACATATCCACCTGCTGGACAGCTAAGGACGCATCGTGCGTTCGGAGCCGGAGACGCCGCATTTGAGGATGAAGAGGAGTTCAGGCTGTTCGTACAGGCCACCGTGGGCTTGAGCCCCGAGCTCAGCCAGCGGCCGCAAACAACGTACTCGTCATGGAGTCCGACTTTGACACAACGTTCAACAAGCGACGGGCTTAGCAGCACCGAATGTCGGCGGCAGCGGGACGAGCAGGTCTTCTCGCCCACGACCGACACTCTGTCTCCGGCGACTGCACGAGCACTCCAAGAGCTGTCGCTTATACCGTACAGTGCGCGTCGGACAACGGCACGGCAAGATACCATGATCGCATACCAACAGGTCCCAACGATGCCTGAGATGCTTCAGCCGCAGCAGCCTCATTGCCAGCAACAAGAATATGTGCCACAATACCAAGAACAACGAGAACAACAACAGCTACCAAGGAGGAGACCCACATTACAAACGATGGCATCTGCACCGAACTTGTGGCTACAGCTGCCCGATGCAGTGCCCGAATCACCACCCCGAGTGAGTCCAATCGACGTGGACGACTACGCCAGTTTTGCTCCACCATCTCCGTTGACTGATGATGACGACGAGCTACCCGACTATGCCGCGAGTCAGGCACAGGCGCTGGCAAGACAACGCGTGGATGCGGCGAGGAGAGCACAAGAGCTGCACAGGCGATGGCGGGAGAGTGGTGGGGCGAGACGATGATTTGTTTGACTATGGGTGGCCGATATTACAGGCGTCGATGTGTCTGCCTGTCTGTCCAGAGATGGCGGACATTGATCTTATGCTGTAGATATATCCTCCATCCATACAGAGTTTGAGCCCATTGTCAGCAAGAGCCACCCGAGACTTCGCTACTACCACAGACGAAGCATGCCATGCGCCTTCATCAGCTATCCGCCTCCTCACAAGAACGGCTCAATGTTGATCTCCAACGTGCTCGTTGGGAAGGGCAGCTCAAAGTGCTTGAGCACAGTTGGGTGCAGAATGCCAAACGTCCCGATGCGCTCGGCCTTCTTGCCGGCGATTTGAAGGAAGATGGCTGCCGCGTGGCCAGCGAGGTATGTCGAGTCTGAGACGAACCATTAGCAAAGACAGCTCATGGACCACATAGAGTGCGACCTACCATCGACTTCCTCAATGAAGTACCCCTCCAATTTCGGATTAGCAAGCCCATCTTCCCTCGTGATGAAAGCCGACTTCAACATCAGCATGACGCGATCCAGCAATCCATGCACCTGCTCGAACCCGGAAGTCTTGCCATACCAGCAAGCGGCGAAATGACGCTCATTCCGACTCCTTCTCTCGGCCTTCTCGTCCTTGAACACGACATCGGAGACTTCGAAGATCTTCATAGGCACGCTGTGCCGCTTGTTCTCCCTGACAGTCTTCAGCAGACCTGGAATGAGTGATGTACGCACGATCTGGTACTCGGCGGTCTTCGGGTTCTGTAGTCGAACGGTGCGACCGTCGTCCTTTTTGTTTAGCCAGCCGTAGTTTTCGTCGTGCGAGCAGAGGATTAGAGGCATGACTTCTGCCCACCCGGCCATTGCGGACTCTAACCGCACGATGTCTGCCAGCTTGTTGATGGGCAGTGCCGCGGCTGTGAAAGCACGCGTGGACTGGAAAGAGCGGGGCAGGTTGTTAAAGCCGTACGCGATGGCTGCGTCTTCCATTATGTCGGCTTGATGCAGGACGTCGGCGCGCGTGATTGGGATTTCGACGTCTAGAATGTCCTTGTCGGTCGAGGAAGGTTTGACGGCATAGCACATCTTCTTTAGGAGCTTAGACCATGATTCTCGTGATTCGTTGAGGCCGCAGACAGAGTTAATGTAAGATGTTGAGGCTTGGGATGGACGAGGTGTCAGGTTCGGTGTTTCCCGTGTTTGGCCGTTGTGATCCGAGACGATCTTGACAGGCTCGATGGTGAAAGGTTCTTCGCAGTATTGGCTGAACATGGACACGATCATGTGATTGACGATTTCTAGCTTCGTCTTGTCGGTCGCGGTGATGTCGATGAAGACGTTTCTCGTGTCCAGTGTGATCTTTGAGTGATTGCTGTTGATGATGGGCGGCATGGAAAGGACAGTACGGTTCTTGTCATAGATAATTGGGTATACTGGTGAGTCGCGAATGATGTGTAGGTAGCGCGATAGATGTTTGTCCTTCTCGTAGAACTCCATCATCTCCCTGCCGTTCATGACTTTCGTCTGATTGAGCGGTGCGAAGGAGATCTGCTCCGGCGGAAGCGCCTCGTATGTGAAAGGGCCTTCGATGGTGTCAAGGTCGTGGGTTCCAATGGCTACCAGCGTCCGTTGTCTTGCCAGATTCTGATGCAGCTTGTCTTGTAGCGCAATGAAGGACTCATAGCGAGCTTTGGTGAATTTGACGTTCCGCAGTATGGCACAGGAGAAAAAGGGCCGTATCTGACTTGTCTCCTCGTGTACCGTCACCGTCTGCAACTCCCCACTGGCTGGGGGTTTGAGGGTGTAGTTGGGTATTGACTGCCTGCCCAAGAAGACATTGAGGTTCATGGCAATGCCCTCGAAACACAGCATGTCATATCTGTTGGCGGGTATCTCAATCTTCAACTGCGGTGGCTCCTCCACTCCATCCACGACTGGCCTCTTCTGGTCGGTCGTGTCCTCGTCCAACTCGATGCCAAAGTCGAAACATAGCTCGTCGAACTCTTGCGTTGTATATTCCTTCCCCAAGGCCTTGAAAAGCTCTGCTTTATCCACGGCAATGGTGGGCATCTTTGCAGTATGCGCCGGTGCAGGCGCTCACTCGATCAACGTCCTCGTCCCGCTTCCAATTGCTCGAGTATTGCGCAGTACTTAAGATTGCGTTCCTTCCGAATCCGGAAGCACTTCTGCCTATGCCTTCCGGCGCGAACCGAACGTCTTCGCCGGGAAATGTGTTGAAAATGGTGTTGTCCTCCGCGACCTCTCGACGCATTGGCTGAGGTGACTCGCGTCCAAGGAATTTGTTCCTGCCTCAGGCATCACAAGATTGACGGCATTGCAACCTCCAAATCCACTCACGTCAACAACAACAACAGCAACTAGATTCCCCCACCATTGTCTCGATACACCGCGATACCACTCAGACCGTTGCTTGCCCAGCCAGGTGGCATTTGAAATCAACAAATTAGGTGAGTCTCCAGCCCGCGACGGCCGTGCATAGCGGATTACATGCGCCGGTTCTTGTTCCCGCATTGCGTATTGGCTTCTGGTTCTGGGAACTCTCTCGCAAGCTTCCCGTGCAGCGCTACCAGCATGAAGACGACAGTTACCAAGCACAGCAGTATTGACAGTGGAGCCTGTGCAAGCAGATTCGGCGTCGCATTCACTTCCAACAAAGCGACCGCCGACGAACCCCGAGCTTCCTTACATCGGCTGTGAAAAGCAGGACAATTACCAGACAGTCCTGTGATCCAGCCAGCCGCTCCTTACCGCCACCGATACATTGCGCACAAACGACAGAGAATGGATGATAACACTCAAAGCGACGAGCTCTACCCTATTGCGGTCTTGATTGATGAGCTTAAGGTGCGCAAGAGGCAGACAACACAGACAATGCGGCATGGCAAGATAGCTAATCTGCTGCACAGCACGATGACGTCCTGCTGCGCCTGAACGCGATCAGAAGGCTCTCGACTATTGCGCTGGCGCTTGGTCCAGAGCGGACACGAGATGAGCTTATACCTTTCCTAGACGGTGTGCTGTCCACGCCTTCGAAATGATGGACGCATGGCTGAGAACTCTACAGAATCGGTCGAAGACGAAGATGAAGTGCTCACAGCCCTCAGCGACGAGCTGGGCGGCTTCGTCGAGTACGTAGGCGGTCCAGAATATGGGCACGTGCTCCTTTCCCCTTTGGAGAATCTGGCGACCATCGAGGAGCCACTAGTGCGCGATAAGGTGAGCAAGGTCATACTTCAGATATGAGACTATACTAAGACCTGCAGGCCGTCGAATCCCTCAACAAGATTTGCGAGCAACTGTCGCAAGAGCAGATCGAGCAGTACTTCATCCCTCTCACAGTCCGCCTATCCAAAGCCGACTGGTTCACTTCCAAAATATCTGCCGCCGGTCTATACAGCACGCCCTACCAGCGAGCCACCGCTCAATCACAAGAAGGCTTGAGACAACAATACGCACAGCTCGTCCACGATGACACGCCCATGGTACGTCGCCAAGCCGCGACGCATTTGGCCAAGTTTGTGAAGAATATGCCAGCGACGATTGTAATCAACGAGATGATTCCGCTGTTCCAGCATTTGGCCGCGGACGATCAGGATAGCGTGAGGTTGTTGACGGTGGATGTGTTGATTGCGATCGCCGAGGCAGTGCCGAAGGAGCAACAGGGCAGTCATGGCGTACTGCTTGCCGCATTACGGAGCCTGTTTGAGGACAAGAGCTGGAGAGTGCGGTATATGGTTGCAGATCGCTTCGAGAAGATTGCCAAAGCTGTGGACGAGGAGGTGATTGCGAGGGATCTGGTTCCGGCATTTGTCAAGCTGCTGAAAGATACTGAGGCGGAGGTCAGGAGTGCAGTCGCTGGGCAAATACCCGGTAAGTTTCGCGTACCCTTTCCGAGCATACACTTCGTTACTAACGGCCACAGGCTTCTGCTCTCTGGTGGATCGCCAGGCACTCCTCCAGGATATTATGCCCGCCATCGAAGAGCTAGTCTCAGACTCCTCGCAGCATGTTAGAGCTGCATTCGGCAACCAGATATCCGGACTCGCACCGATCCTGGGCAAGCAAGGCACTACCGAGCACCTCCTTCCGATGTTCCTGCAGATGCTCAAGGATGACTTCCCTGACGTCCGTCTCAACATCATTTCCAAGCTCGAGCAGGTGAACAACGTCATCGGCATCGAACTTCTCTCACAGTCGCTCCTCCCGGCCATCGTACAATTGGCAGAAGATAAGCAGTGGCGTGTCCGTCTCGCCATCATCCAGTACGTCCCGCTCTTGGCCTCGCAACTGGGTGTCAAGTTCTTCGACGAAAAGCTTTCTTCCCTCTGCATGTCATGGCTCGGCGACACGGTCTTCTCTATTCGAGAAGCCAGCACGCAGAATCTCAAGAAACTCACGGAGGTTTTTGGCGTGGAATGGGCGAGCGAGGCGATTGTGCCTAAGGTGGCGGCAATGGCGGAGCATCCGAACTATTTGTACCGGATGACCACTTGCTTTGCTGTCTCGGTAAGACCAGTCGTCAATTCAACCAGCAGATGGAGCACGCTGCTAACTTGATCCATAACAGACTCTGGCACCCGCGCTTTCGCTGCCCGTGGTCCACCGCTCGGTCCTACCCATCCTAAATCAACTCGTCGAGGACCCAATACCGAATATCCGATTCAATGTCGCCAAGTCGTACGCCGTGCTCATCGATATTCTCAAACGGCTGCCGAACGAAACTACCACGGTCGTCGAGTTGGAGAAGCAAGGGACGACCGGCACAGCCGGCACGAGCCAAGGACAGGAGATCATCAAGAACGAGGTCATGCCGCCGTTGGAGAAGCTGATGCAGGATGAGGATGTGGACGTGAGATTCTTTGCTACCACGGCCGCGAAGAGCTGGACGGATTCCGCGCCGACTGCCGCAGGCGAGGACGCTATGCAGGCTTAGGAGGTCGGTAGTGGTATTCAGTAGCTACCTCTCGTCAGTTGCGAGAGTGCGTCGCGAAGGATCATGGTAGTCAGGGCATGAGAGCAAAGAGAACGTTCGGCATGAAGATTTCTCTTAGGCGGACGTGCGTATGTGAAATACACGTATGCATGCTTGCATGATATGAATACCGTTTGCTCCTATCTCATTTCCTGACTGCTGGACGTGAATAATGGCTAGTGACATACGCTTTTACTCTGCCAATAGATCTCGGCGTCGTGGTAGCTTAACATTCACGCTGAAGCGCCTGTCCGACCGCCGGAAGTCCATTGACATGTGCTGGAGTCGCGCACGATTCTTCTAGATAAGGTATTACTTGCGAATACCTCTCATTCGCAAAGCATATACCTGTTGGGAAACCAGATGTCTCCAAGACGATATAGTCTAGAAACATTCATATCATTTTGAAGCCAAAACATCTCCTCTATCATTTATGAAGCAAGGCATCATTTAGGAACGACCGTTAAGAACCGATCATGAAGAACCGATCGTTGCAATTAGCTGAAGTGTCGTTGCGGAGATATGTGTCATTCAGCAGGTAGGGAGAGCAGTACATATATCTACCATCAAGAACTACCCATTACTCGGTCAATACCTATCCAACAATCAGATATGATCCATCCTTTTGGGCACTTCTCTCTAGAAATAGCATCCTGTCAGTCAACTTTGATTTTTGGTTGCTTGTCTATTGTGTGCCCAGAGTCATGTGAAGAAAGGTACTTGCGAGGGAGGAAGGAAGGAAGGCGCCAGCATCTTCGGGTGTACTCGTCGTAAGGTATGCTAGTCCCGTTTTGAGAGCTCTGGGTGTCTGGAAGCAACGATCGTAGATACGCGGTGGTCGTCGACGTCTCGGACTAGATCCTAAACAGGAGTCGAAGAAGCTCGCACATGATTCGCATTCACAATTCATACCCCCCACGACACGGGCTACCTACAGCCAGACCCCCTCATCAACTAAACAATCTTATCCTTCATAGTCTGCGGACTCGGCCTGGTATCCTGAAAACTCTGCAACGTCTCCAAGCCCTCATAATACTTACTCAACCCCGGGTACTGCGTCCGCCACGGATGATCCGTCCACCGAATCGCCATCCACCCGAGCATGCTGCCCGCCGCCAAATCCGCAAGCGACAAGCGGTCATGGATCAAGAACTTGCCACTGCCGCTCTGCTCGAGCCAGGTGTTGAGTTGTCGGAGACCGCCGTCCGCTTTGCGCATTTGCCTGTCAATGTGACCGTGTCATGAGCGGCGTTCACCAAGACATACATGACGTAGTGGGTACGAGGCGGAGGGAACTCACCTAGCCCTCCAAGGCTCACTCTGCACCTCCCTCTGCTTTTCAAAGAACGCCAAGACTAAAGCGTCGCAGACACCGTCGCAGACGACCTCGACCTGCTTCGCGAACAGGCGATCATCGACGTCGCTTGCGGGCGGTAATAACGGCGGATCCGGGTATTTGGCCTCCAGCCACTCGAGGATGAAATGGCTTTCGTAGATTGCTGTTTTGCCGTCGTCGAGGACCAGGATGGGGAGTTTCTCAAGCGGGTTGTGGTCCGGGGTTTTGGTGGTGGAGTCCCAGGGTACTTCGGTCTGGAGGGTGAAGGGGATGCCTTTTTCTTGCAGGGCGATGCGGACTTTGCGGGCGTAGGGGGAGGGCGTGGCGGAGATGAGGATCCAGGTCATGGTTGGTGCAGTTTGTGCGAGTGGAGGAGACGTCTGTGGAAGTGTTGTTGTGCTTTGTACGAAAAGCGTCTTGCTCTGTTTTACTGGCCTGCGTGGCTTTAGATTGCTTATACCCGTAGTGTCCTCCAGTACTGATTCGTCTGCTTCTAGGTTCAAGTGCGATGAGCGTAGAGCATGTTAAGAAGATGTGCTTGAATAGAGATCAATCGCATCGCATGTATCAATCACCATTCGTATTCCCGGCTGCATTCATGTCTCACAGCCTTGACGTGTTACCGTGGAGAAGCAGAAGCTCCTGTTGGCCGTGCTTGCAGGAAGGTTGTCCCCGCCTGGGATGCACGCCATGATGGCAGTCAAGAGCTTGAAGCTCTTGAGTGCCACTGCTGACGTAGATATGTCCACCGATATGGTCGTTCCCGTCACATTCTTTATGATTTTGGCAGGCACGCGCTGGAGCTCGTGAAGACTTTCGCCGCCATCAATTGTCTGATCCCGAGCGTATCATCTTTACTTTGATCCTTTAATATCTACAAGGAAAGGTCATTCGCTCATATTTACCGGTAATCGGTTCGGTTCGTTGTAGTGAACGAAAGCTTCATCGTCGCTCTGTCCCTGCAACGTAGACTACAGTCCATATCTGAAGGTGAGCTTCTCATCTCCATGCCGCGCCTTGTCCCAGCCGAATACCATAGCCAAGTACTCCAGCCCCGTTCTCCTCCACAGAAACTCAACAGTCGAGTTATTCTTGATGCGCACATCGCCTATTAGCTCCTCCCGCTGATACTCAGCTCTCGTCCAGCCATCGGTGATGCTGTCTCTCCACTTGTTCTCGCGTACGAGTAAGACCAAAAACGACACGAATCCCGCAAAGCTCGCAATCACGCAGACGAGCGTAATGATGAAAGGTCTCAGGTAGCCAATCTTTTCGTCATCAGGAGAGAACAACAAGGCAGAAAAGACTCCCGCGAGGTTGCCCCAGCCATTGATCCCAAGCAAGATAGCGCGTTTACCGGGCTCTGGGGTGTTGTTCGTGAGCCACGCAACAGTCAGCGGGCTAGCAATAAAAGAGCCACTGAGTAGGATGCATAGGCTGATGTAGCGGAGGACGAAGTTCTTCGTACCGGCCAATAATGTCATCGTGAGTCCCACAAGTAGGATACCCAGGCCCCATAGGATTGGCATGATACGCTTTTGGCTGTGGTCGGACCATCGAGTGAAGATGAAGAGCGTCACAGCGCCGCAGACAAATGGCGGAGCTGCAAGCAAGTTGGAGGCTGCGGCCGAGAGATTCAGTGCCGGAGACAGTTGCTTCATGACCAGTGGCAAGAATACGCCGAACGCTGTTGCCGGTATCGCGGATAGTATGTTGCAGATCAACAGATGCCAGATTTTGTAGTTGAACAAGGCAGACAATATGTCTTGTCGAGACAGACCTGTATCTGCAGTGACAGAAATGGCAGAGACATTCGATGGTCGGCGACGCCTATCGCTTGTCGAATTGACAGGTTCACTGAGAAGCCTCTGATGTGGACCCTCGGCTTCGTCCTCGTTTGTCCTGGCATGCCTTTCGAGATTTTCATTACTGGGACGCGAATTTCTCTTACGAGGCCCTGGGCCATGAACCACGGCACCATCACGATCAAGCAGGATGCGCTGCTCGGCACACTCCTTTTCCTGATCGGTGAAGAACCAGGCAGTGTCTGCGCTCTGTGGTAACCAGAAAAAGCCGACGATAGCAATGAGCATCGTGGTACACCCCTCGATGAGGAATAACACCTCCCAACTCTTCCAACCACCTTCGAAAGACGTGGTCGATGGCGGCGCTTCGGGGCCACGATGCGGCTCGTGGAAATGCGTGAACACTGCCCAGCTCAAGACTCCACCGAGTGCGCCTGCCACCGCTGTCTGGCCGTAGAAGATGCTCAACCTGACGCCGAATTCCCATCGCGTATAGAACAAGCTGAGATAGGACACGGTGGTAGGGTAGAAGCCGGCCTCCAGGCTAGCGATCGCAATACGCAGACATATCAGCTGCCACCGCTTCTTCACCCAGATGTGCAAGATGGTGCTCAAGCCCCACAGACTCATGCACGCCGGCACCCACCGCGCCATGCCATACTTCCGGCCGATAGCGGCACCCACGGGCTGCAGCGCTACGAAAAAGCTGAAGAAGTAGGCCAAGGAGATGTTGATGTCACGTGCTGACAGGCCCGCGTCGTGCGTGAAGCCGGCGGTCTCGGCGTTGCCTATGTTGGACTTGTCCATGCTGTTGAGCAGGAACAAGAGGGCCAGAAACGGCAAGAGGACGAGGTCCAGCTTCCGTACTGTGCGCCTTTCGAGAGCCGCATCCAGTCCATCATCGTGTTGACATAGAGGATCCTCGATCCTCAACGCGTCGCGCGCCGACTCGTCGTCGTTGTCCCTCAGATGACCAATCTCCGGCTCCTCCTCTTCCATTGCGCCCTCCTCACAACGGTCCAGTGGCTGCAATTCGTGGGCTTCATCTTGCGAGGGCATATACCGGCAATGCTACCGCGGTGCTGGACGCGACATTGTCTACGAGAGCGTCGGGCATGGTTCATCATATGTGTACGAGCAGATAGCCTCTCTGGGCAGTGGGCGCGTCAAGGTTGCTCCTGCCACTTGGAAGGTACGGTACCACGCCTGCCAAGCCGGGGTGTCGTGTGGAGCTGCACCGAGGTCCTGGCGCTAAGGTATGTACTACTACTGCAGTATGGTCGAAGCGTCACCACAATTTCGGTGTCGATATCATCAAATACGGGCACGGCCATGGCCACCATGCATCGTTCATCAAGAATGTGGATTCGCCCTGGTAGTTGGCTCATAGCCTCCAGTCGGCACAGCGGAATAGAGACACCACGCTGGCCGAAATTCATCATCGCCATTATTGCGTACTGCAGCTTGGCTCCTCTGCTCTCGAATGAGGGCATTACCGGTTGCTTAGAAGCGGCCGTGGCTTTGCTTGTAGATCAGTCCGACTAACGTACTATGCAAGCCAACCATACCTCACTTCTAGTACCAGCAAGCAGGCGTACGACTGTTGCAGGCCCAAAGGCACAAGCCTGATGACGACCAGCACATGTCCTGCCACGCTTGACATCGGATCCATCGCGGGGTAATGTCAGCTACGTACTGTACCTGGGAGCCTCCAAACCTTATGAAATCCATTCACCCAGGACCCTTCTTCACTCGTGCCGATGAGGCGCTTGGCAGTATCTATGCTCTCCTCCAACGCGACCTACCCGGGGGCATCACGTTACCCTTTTGAACCGCTGACTCCACACCTTTGGCTTAGTGCCCGGCTTGTCACATATACTACTCTGTTGTTGTTGCTTACCATTACTATAGCACGGTCACTGATGCACATCAACAAAAGTCCGCTTATAGTCCGTCGCATTTCTCTTCGTCCTCCCTGGCTTTCTGGCTCTCAATGAGGAAGCACTGCTATAACGTTCCATGCTCCCTCCAAGAGATTCTCCCTGCCAAGCATAGCATGCTCCCGGGCTCTTGGGTCCCAAGACTGCTGGTCTTGGAAACATGATGGGTGCAATCATGTGTACGTGCATACCTTATAATTGAATACGCCCTGATGTCTTGAGGTTGATCCGACATTATAACCAGACTTCGAGCAGTTGCTTGACAAGCATTCGTTTTATACAGTTGACATCCCCTGCCCTAGAGCATCTACCGCAACAGTAACATACTTCTCAACTTATGATAACGATGCCGAATCGCAACCAGACAACCGAGGAACACGTCTCTGGTCAATCAAATCGACCACTTACTCAGCTTGCACATTCCCTTCCGTGGAACGTCGTCGCACAAGAGCTTCAAGCAGATACCGACGATGGTTTGAAAACACTTGAAGCGAAAGCACGACTAGAAAAATATGGACGCAATGAGCTGGGTGATGGTTCGGGAGTCAACCCCGTCAAAATCTTCATCCGTCAGGTTGCCAATGCCATGACTTTGGTCCTTGTCCTAGCAATGGCCGTATCGTTTGGGATTGGATCCTGGATCGAAGGAGGAGTGGTAGCCGCGGTCATCATCATGAATATCACGGTGGGCTTTCATCAGGAGTTTCAAGCACAAAAGACAATGGACAGCCTCAAGTCGCTAAGCTCGCCAACGGCATCAGTCATCCGAGATGGCACAACGGTCAGTATACCAACCCCAGAGGTAGTACCCGGCGACATGGTTGAGATAAAGACTGGCGACACAATTCCTGCCGACGTCAGGCTCATCGAAGCCGTCAACTTTGAGACCGACGAAGCTTTACTCACCGGGGAATCTCTGCCAGTCCGCAAGGCCGCGGATGCTACATTCGATGCCGCGACCGGTCCGGGCGACCGCCTGAACATTGCCTTTAGCTCATCCACTGTAACGAAAGGCCGAGCTACCGGCGTTGTCTTTGCAACCGGCATGTACACCGAAATTGGCAGCATTGCAGCCGCCCTTCGCAAGAAAGATAGCAAGATCCGACCAGTCAAACGCAATGCAGCAGGTCACGCGAAGCCTCACCGATATCTTCAGGCAGCTGGGCTCACACTGTGGGATGCCGCGGCCGTGTTTCTGGGAGTCAGTGTCGGAACACCACTTCAGAAAAAGCTCTCTCGACTGGCAATCTACCTCTTTTTCATCGCCGTAGTCTGTGCGATCATAGTGTTGGCCGCGAATGAGTTCCGCAACCGACAGGAGGTGATCATTTATGCCGTGGCAACAGGTCTATCGATGATACCGGCCTCGCTGGTCGTCGTCCTAACGATCACAATGGCCGCAGGAACCAAGCGCATGGTCGAGAGACATGTGATCGTCCGCAATCTTCGCAGTCTGGAAGCTCTGGGCGCAGTGACAGACATATGCTCAGACAAGACCGGCACTCTCACACAAGGCAAGATGGTCGCCAAGAAGGCTTGGATTCCCGCCAAAGGTACGTACACCATTGGAGAGACAGACGAGCCATTCAACCCCACGAAGGGCAACATCTCCTACTCGAAAGATGAGCCCAGGAGTCTGAAAGACAGGGTTGGATTAGCGTCCGGGTATGCAGAGTTGGTACAGAACAACGACGCCCTGAAAGAATATTTGCGAGTTGCGTCGCTCGCCAATCTGGCCCATGTCCACCAGACCAAGACGGGTCGATGGAATACCCGTGGTGATCCCACCGAGATTGCCATCCAGGTCTTTGCCTCGAGGTTTAACTGGAACCGGCGCACGTCCATCGCCGGAGAGTACCCTGCTTGGAAAATGCTGTCGGAGTTTCCATTTGATTCCGACGTCAAGAAGATGTCCGTCCTCTACAAAGACCAGCATACTTCCAAGCTGCACACCTTCACTAAAGGAGCTGTCGAGAGAGTCATTGCTTCTTGTATTTCGTACGTGGACGAAAAAGATGAAAGCGTCGAGATGACTGACGCCTATCGCGAGCGAATCCTCGAAAATATGGAGAATCTCGCAAAGCTTGGTCTACGCGTGCTGGCCCTTGCAAGCAAAGAGTACACCCAGGAATACAGTGACGGCGACGAAGTCGATCGCAATGCTGTCGAGAGCGATCTGACGTTCCGTGGACTTATCGGCCTGTACGACCCTCCTCGACCAGAATCCGCTCCATCTGTCCGCCAATGCCACGAAGCTGGCATCGAAGTCCACATGCTGACTGGCGACCATCCTGGCACTGCTCGAGCAATCGCCGCTCAGGTCGGCATTCTGCCATCCCGAATGGAAGAGATGAGCAAAGAGGTGGCAGACTCGATGGTGATGACAGCTGCTCAGTTCGACGAATTGAGCGACGAGGAGATTGATCGCCTACCCGTCCTGCCGCTCGTCATTGCGCGTTGCGCGCCGAACACCAAAGTCCGAATGATCGAAGCACTGCACCGGAGGAAGAAATTCTGCGCCATGACGGGCGATGGAGTCAACGACAGCCCGTCCCTGAAACGAGCAGATGTAAGTCCCCCTTCCCACGCTCGCGCCCATCGCACGTGCTAACACACAACCACCAGGTCGGCATCGCCATGGGCCAAGCCGGCTCGGACGTGGCCAAAGACGCCTCGGACATCATCCTCACCAACGACAACTTCGCCAGCATCCTCTCCGCCATCGAAGAAGGCCGCCGCACCTTCGACAACATCCAGAAATTCGTCCTGCACCTCCTCTCCCAAAACGTCGCCCAAGCCCTCATCCTCCTCGTCGGCCTGGCCTTCAAAGACCAAGAGCACCTCTCCGTCTTTCCCATCTCCCCCGTCGAAATCATGTGGATCATCATGATCACGTCCGGCCTGCCCGACATGGGCCTCGGGTTCGAGAAGGCCGCCCCGGATATCATGGCCCGGCCTCCGCAGGGCCTGAAGCGCGGCGTCTTCACCGTCGAGATCCTCATCGACATGGTGTTCTACGGGTTCTGGATCGCGGCGCTATGTCTCGCGGCTTTCGTGCTGGTCCTCTACGGTTTCGGCGAGGGCCAGATCGGTTACCGCTGTAACGAGTCGATTGGCGATGGCTGTGGAGAGATTTTCCGTGCGCGGGCCACGGCGTTCGCGACGTTGACTTGGATGTCTGTTTTCTTGGCGTGGGAGGTGATTGATATGCGGCGGTCGTTTTTCTGCATGCAACCGCGTTCTCAGCGGTACTTGACGCAATGGATTGTCGATATTTGGAGGAACAAGTTCCTGTTCACGTCCGTGATGGTGGGTTTCGTCACGATTTTTCCTTTGCTGTACATTCCTGTCATCAACGATGCGGTGTTCAAGCACACGGGCATCACGTGGGAATGGGGCGTTGTGTTTATTATTAGCTTTTTGTTTTTCGCGGGCGTGGAGGCGTGGAAGTTTGGAAAGAGGGTTGTGTTTGGGAGGGTGGAGGGGAGGTCTGCTGGTGATGGGAGGCGGGGGGTGGATGTTGAGGCGAGGATGTTTGCGCGGTATTTGACTGAGTCGTCGGTGGAGGAGGAGAAGGTGTGACGTGGTGGATCACTGCTAGCATGAGCTTTGCATGGAAGTTGTCGTTCGAGGCTTGTGGGTTCTATTGCGTACTTTGAAAATGAACGAAGTCCTAGGCTAGTTGTAGCTTGCCTAGCTAATTACTTGAGCTATTGGCTACCTGTAAAGCTCGACAAGCCTTGAGAAGTGGAAAGTACATCAACGTCATCGAAATTCATAGTAACTAGCTGATACCTACGCACACTGCGCAAACCGCTTACTAGCCTCATCCCAATTGACCACAAACCAGAACGCCTTGATATAATCCGGCCTCTTGTTCCGGAACTTCAAATAATAAGCATGCTCCCACACATCCAACCCAATAATCGGAAACCCAGACGCGCCCGAAACCGCCTTCCCCATCAACGGACTATCCTGATTCGAAGTCTTGACGACCTTCAACTTTCCATCTTCCTTCACAAGCCACGCCCACCCGGACCCGAAAACCGTCGTGGCGGCCTGCTCGAACTCCTTCTGAAACGCCTCGAAACTGCCAAAATCCTTTTCGATCGCCGTCTTGAGGTCGCCAGACAAGGTGGTGTTGGTTCTTAGGTTCTTCCAGAAAAAAGAGTGGTTGGCGTGTCCGCCGCCGTGGTTGCGGACGACGGCTTTTTTGTCGTCGGGGACTTGGTCGAGTTTGGTGATGAGGTCGTCGACGGCGAGGGTGGCGAGGGTGTTGCCTTCGAGGGCGGCGTTGAGGGTGTTGACGTAGGTTTGGTGGTGGCGGGTGTAGTGGATCTCCATGGTTTCTTTGTCGAAGTGCGGCTCGAGGGCGTCGTAGCTGTAGCCTAGGGGTGGGAGGGTATAGGCCATTGTGGTGGAGGTTTTTGAGACGAAGCTGTTGTGTGGTCTTGGGTGAGTTTCTTGGCTGGTTTATGCCTTGGTTTTTTTGTATTGCCTCGATGCTGACCTTTGGTGGATTGACTCGAGCCTGGATTGTGCGCTGGAAACCATCCAAGATAGGCCTAGTGGGAGTGCGAAGTTGGTGGATTGCATCGTGTCTGGGAGGGCTCTCTGCTTATATTGGACATCAAGGTGGGACCATCAAGGTAGCGTCAGCTGTTGAGCTCGATTGAGCAAGTTATCGAAGCTGGGATCTTGGTCAGTAGGAGGATTATACAAGAGGCATTACATCTCCATTGCTCTGCGTCTTCTCGATAGACAGCACACTATATTGGTGCAGGTGCAAATGGATGAGCCGTCGTCCTTTTGTGTCTGGGGGGTCGTCTGCAGGGGCGATACCTCGTAGCAGTGCTCAATGAGCTGGCCAGACGAACGTGAACAGGGACAGCGTGGTCTTGGCGATACAGAGAGAGAGTGGTCAGCTGTAAGGACAATTCAGGACACGAGTCGCTTATATCCCTTCAGTGTCTGAACGGGTGGTGGGCAGGGGTTTTCGCACTATATGGGAAACCAAGGCAGGGTGTTTCGAGCACTCCGAGCTGTTGATTGCACAGCTGTAGGCCGGACATAGCCAATCATTTACAAGACCGAGCCACCAACGCTATTGCGAATCGATAATGGAGGGACGAAGGGGGAAGGGTCGAAGTGCTTCGTGACAGGTAGTACGCATTATGGCTTGCCAATCGCGACTATTTCGGAGCCCGAGCGATGAATGAGTGCAATGATAGGGTACAAGGATCGCCAGGACATGGAGTGCGCCATCACATATGTAGCTCAGCGAGCAGGAGCGCTTGATATGATGACTCTGTGGAACATAACATGGTGATATACATGTATATTCCGTAGTAGTAGTTCACGTTTTTAGGTTGTGCTAGCGTCTGATCACAAGCCTGGCCCCGCGCCCCCACAGTTTGGCGGTCGAGACTTGGGAGGCATCGACTGGAGCTGCTGACCTTTGGCGTGCACATTATTCAGATTTCAGTGTTTTGGGGTTTGTGTGTGTAGACGGTGCTATCCTTCCCCCCAACATTCGCTCACCCATCGCTGCTGCCATGGCGGCGCCTCCAGCACAAGTGCAGCCGTGCCGGTACAAGACGGGCAAGACGCTCGGCGCGGGCTCGTACAGCGTGGTGAAGGAGTGCGTGCACATCGACACCGGGCGCTACTATGCCGCCAAAGTCATCAACAAGCGCCTCATGGCCGGGCGCGAGCACATGGTGCGCAACGAGATCGCCGTGCTGAAGCGCGTGTCGATGGGCCACCAGAACATCCTCACGCTGGTCGACTACTTCGAGACGATGAACAACCGTACGCCCGCCTCGCCTGGTCGTGCCGTCTGCTCCGGCTGATGTCTTGCAGTCTACCTCGTCACCGACCTGGCCCTGGGCGGCGAGCTCTTCGACCGCATCTGCCGCAAGGGCTCCTACTACGAATCCGACGCCGCCGACCTGATCCGCGCCACCCTGTCCGCCGTCGCCTACCTGCACGACCACGGCATCGTCCACCGCGACCTCAAGCCCGAGAACCTGCTCTTCCGCACCCCCGAAGACAACGCCGACCTGCTGATCGCCGACTTCGGTCTGTCCCGCATCATGGACGAGGAGCAGTTCCACGTGCTGACCACCACGTGTGGCACGCCGGGCTACATGGCGCCCGAGATCTTCAAGAAGAGCGGGCACGGCAAGCCGGTGGACGTGTGGGCCATTGGAGTCATCACCTACTTCTTGCTGTGCGGATACACCCCCTTCGATCGTGACAGCAATCTGGAGGAGATGCAGGCCATTCTGGTCGCCGATTACAGCTTCACGCCCATGGAGTACTGGCGAGGCGTCAGCCTGACGGCGCGACAATTCATCAAACGCTGCCTGACCATCGACCCGACTCAGCGCATGACGGCGCACGAGGCGCTCTCGCACGAATGGATCGCAGGACCACAGAGCGGCAGGGGCGACGAAGACTTGTTGCCAACCGTCAAGAAGAACTTCAATGCCCGGCGAACACTCCACAAGGCCATCGATACCGTACGCGCAATCAACCAGCTACGAGCAGGCGGCATGGGCATGATGGATGGTGCATTCTCGAAGAAGCCACAGAAGCATCAAGCGCCTCAAGAACAACAGCCGAAAGAGGAGGGCGTTGTGACGGCGAATGGCAAGGTTGACGGTGATGTGGAAATGACCGATGCTTCGTCTGGAGCGCCACAGGATAGTATGGACCCGCGAGGACATGGCAGAGGCCAGACAGAGGCTCAGATTGCAGAGCAGCAACGGAGAATCGAGGAGACCAGCATGGGGATGTGGCAGAATCGGAATGCGCAAGCTGCCTAGATGACAGAAGCGCAGGATTCGCGCAGGCACACTAGTTGGTTAACTCTATGGTATCGACGTTATCGAGGATGCCCTAGCTTTGCCCGGATGAGCTGCCGAAGGAGCGAAGAAGCATTGGGAACGACGGTCGTGATTCCTTCATGAAGGACACTCGGACCTTTGAGGGTCGTCGGGATGTGGACCTGGTATGTTGTGACTTGTGAGCACTGAGCGTTTCCGTTGCTATTGACTCCTCTTTGAAGAGGCTGAATCAGCATTGATTATCTTGATGGCGTTTTAGACAGGTTCAGCAGGCCTCTGAAGCCTCGAGACGATATTAATGGCATACGGCAGATTCCAGCATATTTGCTTCTGTCTTCTAGCCTATGAATGTCACCTTCCACGGCAATTCATCATGACTCTCAACTCAACACCCTAACGGACAGTTGACAGATTACGGCAGACATCGGCCCTTCTTCCGACTTTCCCTCACCTCAAGCTGCGGCGCCATCGCGGTAAACTTGAACATTCGACACCTCCCGAAAGTCCACGTGCTTGGGAGTCCACGAAACTCGGAACATCTTGCCTCGTGCCGGCTGTCCACCAAAACGACCGACATGAAGCCGCCTCTAGACACCTCGCCCCAGGATCTGGCCACAGGTGCGCCAGGCACAGAAACAATTAAATCCGGTTATGCGCGAAGCCTCGACAATAGCCGAGACAGAAGGGCGCTCGAACGGCACAGCGGTAGGCGTTAAGTTTCACCAATTCGGCCCTTCTCCTCGCATGTCGTCGGCATTATCCCCACAATTTCTCCAGCGCCAAAACGTGCCCGGGGCTGCGGGGAAACACAGGCAGGATCATTACCTCACTATATCGAACTAGAACATTTGTTGGTGTTGTTCTGCGGCAAGCCTCGTGGAGACCAGCGTTCACGTCTCAGCCCCGGCCGTAGTCGAGAGCATGCGATAGCGCGTGTAGAGCTGTGGGGTTCGCGGTACTGGCAGTGGTTGGCGAGGGCGGACGGGAACGGTATATATGGAAGAGGTATGCTGCGTCTGACGCTAGGATGAACTGGTTTGTTGTTTCTTGAGATCTGCATTCCAGGGACAACGCAGTGATGAGGTCTCGCAGTACTTTGACGCTGCTTGCGTCTGTGCCTGCTATCCTCGCACAGCCGTGGGAGCATCCCGATGGGTCAACACACGGTGGCCATCAGTGGGGTCCTTGGTCTGGAGCATGGGGCTCTGCGTCGAGCTCGGCGCCTGCCTCTTACTCGACTGGCAGCAGTGGTGGCGAGAATCAGACCTGCTCACCACTCACGACGGCGGATGTCGAGGCTGGTGGCAACAACACACTCTTCACTCGATGGAGACCTCGCAGTCATTTTCTGGCACCCGCGGGATGGATGAATGACCCGTGTGCGCCGATGTATGATCCGACGAGGGACATATATCATTTGTTCTACCAGTGGCACCCGCAGCATATCAATTGGGGGAACATTAGCTGGGGTTATGCGACCAGCAAGGATATGGTGACATGGGTCGATCATGTAAGAACATGCATCCCGAGCACAAGCTCATACTGACATTACTGCAGAACGGCTGGCAAGACTCGGAAGCGCAGGCCCTCGGACCCACCGGCTACGGCCAGTACAACGGCCTCGGAATCTTCAGCGGCACCGGGCAGCCGATCAACCTCAAAGGCGAAGTCGACGGCACCCTCCTCCTCTTCTACACGTCCGTGGCGCACCTCCCCACCAGCTACTCCATCTCATACCAACCCTACACCGAATCCCAAAGCCTCGCCATGAGCACCGACGGCGGCAAGACTTGGGAGCAATACGCCGGCAACCCGGTCATTAACGCCACGACTGAAACCGCGCCCATGTACTGGAACGTTACCGGCTTCCGCGACCCGTTCTTCCATCTCGTGCCTGAACTTGATACCCTCCTCGGCGTCAGCGAGCCGCACTACTACGCCGTTTTCGGCTCGGGCATCAAAGGCGTAGGCCCACGCATGCCGCTCTGGACCGCGCCAGCCAGCGACCTCACGAAATGGTGTTTCCTCGGCGCTCTGTGGGAACCCGCCGACAACACGACCCTCGGCCCCGTCCTGGCCACAGGATCCTACGGCTACAACTGCGAAGTCTCAGGCTTCTTCACCCTGCCCGATAGCAAAGGCAACCCGCACTACTTCGTCAACATGGGCACGGAAGGCGGAAACGTCTCGTTCCACGAAGCAAGCCACTGGGCTCTCTGGAACGAAGGGACGGTCTCCAAGCGCGAGAACGGCAGCGTGCAATTCACCCCCATCGCCGGCGGGGCCGCAGACTGGGGTCTCAGCTACGCCCTGACAAGCTTCAACGACACGAAAAACAACCGCCGCGTCCAATGGGCCTGGGCGCCCGAAGACCTAGTGGGTGACGGCGGCATCTTCAGCGCCAACCAGCAAGGCTTCCAAGGCTCCCTGACTCTCCCGCGTGAACTCTTCGTGCACGAAGTCGACAACGTCATCGACGCCAACGCCACCCTATCCTCCACCAAACAAGCCGTCCTCACCGGCACCACCGCCCAAACCCTCGGCATCCGGCCCCTCCACGACGTCGTCGAGGTCCTCCTCGCCAACGCCTCGCACACAACCTACGACGCGCGCACGTACACCACCTCCACGACCCTCGCGACCTCCGGCTCCGCCCAGCAATGGCTGACCGCCATCGTCGCCGCCTCAATCGGCGCGTACGGCTTCACGCTCGCGGCCTCCCCGGACGGCACGGAGTACACCACCATCTCGTACCAGCCCTCCAACCACACGGTCCTCGTCGACCGCACGCACAGCAGCGGGCCAAATCTCATGGGTTTCAACAACGCCACCGTCACGGGCTTCTTCACCCCCTACACCGTCCTCTGCAACTGCAACAACAACAACAACAACAACAACAACAACAACAACAACAACAACAACAACAACAACAACAACAACAACAACAACAACAACAACAACAACAACA